>CM068959.1:59648635-59660508 GCA_035128595.1 Eptatretus atami | reverse complement strand
CATGTCAGTATAGAGAAGCGTGATGGGAGGGGGGATGAATGGACATCTACTCCCGAAAGAGACTACTTGCACCATGTCATTTCTTTTCGGCAATTTGTTTCCTCATCCCACGAGAAATGTCTGTTACTTTAAAGTATTAAAAACGAACTGACAGAATTGCAGTATAGAATGAACACAGAAACGCGTCGAAAACTTATAGATAAGTTATACCAACGATGTTGATCGGTTATGCCACACCTATGCCAACGAAGCAGCGTAGCATAGCGTAATAATCCAACACGTTATCAACGTATAAAAGTCACGGTGACCCTAAACAACTTAATGTGTTCGACGATTGAGAACCTCAATGCGGGGCGAAGTGGTGAAACAACGTTCTAGCAGCTCACAAAAGTACTCATAGTAGAAAAGTTCGGGACGCGATTACCTCTACGGTTCAACTAAGATACATACAATTTAACGGGGTCAACGATCGCATAACGGCCACAACTATGGCCACATACGGAACGTGTGAGCCAAACGCCGAGTACTCGAAAATTTCAAGCATCAAAAATTGTTTGGATCACCAAAAGTAACAACGTTTTAAACCAGCGAATACGACCTATGTAAGTGTTTCAGCGTGCACCAACTACACAAAACGTACCCATCACGTATTCGACGTGGACAGCGTTAGGAACAATTTTCATAAAGTCGGCATACCTGGCTAAATCGCTCAAGGTTGACAGCCCCTGTCCGGTCAACCAAGCACAAGTGAGCAGACGCTGAAAGGAGTTGCGGAGTGCGTGAATCATTTCAAAAAAGTCCCAGAAAATCCATTTGTCAAGAATCCAGAGAACTGGGATGACCAACCACGACTGCACACAGAATTTTGCATAAAAGAATGAAGCTTTATGCTTATAAGGTGTAGATTCTGCATGAACTCAATCCAAATGACGGACACAAACGCAAGGCGTTTGTCTTGGAAATGCTCAGTCACATAAAGGATGACGAAGATTGCCTGAAAAAGGTCATGTTCACAGATGAAGCTTGCTTTCATACATCGGGAAAGGTCAACCGGCACAATGTGAGGATCTGGGGCTCTGAAAACCCCCACGTGGTCATTGAACACATACGCAACAGACCAAGGGTAAATGTGTGGTGTGGCTTTCTTGATGACCGGTTGGTGGATCCATTTTACCTTGTGGAGGATACAGTGACCTCAAAAATTCACATGGACATGTTGGAAGGATTCGTCTTCCCACAGATTGAAGATCTGCAACCGGATATCATTTTTTAAAAGGACGGTGCTCCCCCTCATTGGGGATGGTCTCCCCTCATTGGGCCTTATTCCTTCAAGACCTCCTGAATGAAAAAGTTTCAGGTCGCTGAATTGGCGGAGACAGACCAACCGTCTGGCCCCCCCGATCACCAGATATTGTTACGAATCTGGAAGCCATGAGCACTCAACATACAGGTCCTATAGCTAAGTTATTTCGATAAGTAAATGTGGATAGATAGCTCCCCTTTCCCTTGTTTTGGTAACATTGTAATCGTACAAGCGCTGCGTAGTTATTTTGATAGTCAGGGTTTTCTTTTATTTTTACCACCACAACTCAACTCAACAACCCAGCATCATCCAGCTTCACTGCTCTGGCCAACGCCATGGTGGGCGGAGTTCAAGGAGGAGCCTCGCGGTGGCCTGACCATCGCATGCTCGAGTGAGGTGCCGCGTCAGCCAATCAGACACGTGACGGTGAGAAAGGCGGTCCGCGTGACATACCCATGCCCCGGGCCAATCGACGGACTTGCGCCGTTTTGGCCATGAAGGGCGACGAGCGATTCTGCGCACCAAACGTCCAGTGAGGGAGAGCGGGGAGGGTGGAAGCGGCCCTCCCCTGGAGAAGGGTGAATAGGTGGCGCACGATCGGGCAAGGAGAGATCCTTGCTCCCAAGAACGGCAGTAGGCTTGCGCGCCGTCTCTGTCGGTGACTAGAAGTTTTGAGATAGTTGATGACATGAAGCGAGGCAGGTGTGTGTCAATCTGGCGGCAGGTTGAACAAGTGTGGAGTTATCAGCCCTCGTTGGACGTTCAATCTCAGACTTGAGAAGTGGCAGAGAAACTCTGCCTTCTCGACGTTTGGGATACAGAGGAAGAGTTTGGTTGTCGCACGAGCGTGAGCGGAGCTCTGGAGGCTGACGCAGTCGCTGGTGTCTGGATTCTGCTCGCCTCTTGCGGGCCTGGTTGAATCGGCAGCAAACACGACAGGTTGGACAGTCCTGTCCTTTGGGTAATCATGTGGTGTGGTGGTTGTGTGATGTCTGTCGTGGGCCCGTTCTGTAAGTAAGAATTGTTTAAGTGCTCTTTGATGTACACCACCACCCTCAGTGGTGTTAGTGAAAATGTGACAAAAAACGTGAATATAAGTGACCTCAGTTCACAAAAGTGAATATTGTGAAAAAAAAACATTGTAAATCTATACTTGCATCTCTATAGTCAGATAACTCTGCTTCTTGCGTGCTCCCCCCACCCCTTCCCCCATTACAAATAAATACATTTGTTTAATGTATCAGTTCGTTGCTGTGTTTCTTCCATTGGCTTAGCATGGCGCGTGTTGTTGAATTACAAAGGCTGTTGCCGCTGTAAATGTACATTTGGACCGACGAGACTTCGGCAACCATCCGCTCGGGTTGCGCACGGGTCGGGCACGCTGACGGCTCGACTCGTACGAGTGCCGGCGAGGGTGTGAATACTCGGTAACTCACCACATGGATCTCTAGGTATTTTGAAGATTGGCAAATAACTCTGTACCACATGGTGGAATTATTGACGATTCACGGTCCGGGAAGGGACCCGTACCCTCGGAGTTTTCCGAAAGGTACGATCTAGATTCCGGGTGTGACCTCAGTCGACCCTACTGCTCCACCTAGCGGTCATGCTCGCAGCCGATACCCGGCCCGCAACAATACAACTCCCCTTGATTATTTTTTTCTGTAGGGGTTTGCCAAAGATGTCTGCAACAACAAGGAGGCAAACCTACAGGATTGTTCATTCTCGGATCACAGCTGCATGTGCAATGGTGGATGCAAATATGCTGAGCCGAACATGGCAAGAACTTGTGTTCCGCCTTGATGTTCTGCGCGTGACAAACAGAGCTCACATATTGATGGTGTGCACAAAATGACAAGCGTTTCTGTTTCATATAAACCAAAGCATATCGTTGTATCATTTGTGGTTCTAAATATATTAACAACCAAAATTATCCGGGTCTTTTTGGAACACCCTGTAAAACATTTAAACAAAAACAAACAGACATGCCAAAGCTTTTCAGTCCACTCTCATCAGGGACAAAAACACAAACAGAATATCGCAGTAACAAAATGCACGTTTCATAGACACAGAGTAATAAAGTCAATGGTCATTAGTTGATCATCGACCCAAAATATGACGTTCAAGAGTCAAAGTGCACATGGGAACCACTTGTACACGAGAAGGGGCTGGAACAGTGAATTCACTCTTCCGTTCTATGCTATATCCAACAGCAGTCTCACCAAACAACGAGGTGAGAGGAAAAAGATAATGCAATGACAGTGGAGGTGCAGCCAGAAACAAACCATGGGAAGGAAAAAATGACTAGGAAAAGCGTTGAGAGTTGCAGAGCAAACAGTAACCTGCAAGTAACAGGAATGGGTTAGGTATGGTTAATGGGAGTACAAAATAACAATTGTAGGGAAGAAGGATGGCATGAGATGGCAGTGCACCACCTACTTGAAACGGTAGAGTGAATATTGTGATTCAACCACCTCTAAAGCAGTTCCACAAAGTGGAAAAAAAAGAGGAAAAGAGAGCAAGTGTGTGATGGACATGAATCTTGTGACTTGAATCAGGAAGGGATTCTGGAATGGCGCATGTGTCTGGAGTAGCTGGCGAGGGCCAGAGAGCTGAGAGAGCAGATTGTTAAAAACAAACAAATAAAACACCTGTCGGCAACATGAAAGCAACAGACCTTGTACTTCAGCCTCATTGTGCGAGATGACAATCTCACTCTTGCAGAGAGAGAGAAAAAAACGAATCCAGGAGATACAATATGCTGGGGCCCCGGCCCACAGAGGAGAACAATATTCCTTTGAGCAGCAGCAAGTGGCTCTCATTTTACAAGGAATTATTTGGAATGATGGCTAATGCTCATCTGTGTGACTTTGAAGACTAGTTTATCTGCATAGTCAGCACAGAAAAGGTTTTGGCTGATGATGAGGTCAAGTCGTTTGAGACCCCAAAACTCTTTCAGTGGCTGACAACGGAAATACATCGATGGGTTCGTTTGAGAATCCTTCTGAGTGATGGGGTAAAACTGACATTTGCACGGAGCTATTCATGAGCTAGCTGTGTTTCGATTGAAAAAAAAAAACGAACAGTTGTGTGATGGTTCTTTTAAAACAAACCATCTCCAGATGCTTTGAATATAAAAGATGACTGCCATTTTCTTCACTCATATTTGAACTTAACTGCTAAGTCAGTCCATTATCACCACTATGCCAGTTATTGCAGTTCTGGATGATTCAAATGGTATCCAAGGTCAGAGCCCATTAATGATCAGCTCACTAAGCAGATTGAAGTAATGTGCTTATGCTTCACAGATCATGAGAATCAAACCTTTGGTGAAAAGGACTTCTGGTTCCTGGTTCCGTCATGACCAGAGGCCATGTTCTCTGCTCTGAAAGGCTCTTCTAAAGTTGAGTGATGCCTGATCTGGAATTGCCTTGCTTAATAGTTTTTGTTCATTGTAAATGCAATGTGTTTGTGTCTTGAGCAAGTCCTTGTTCAACCATGCACTATTTTGAGCCTCGTTCAAGTTTGTTGTGGAATTGCCTCCATCCTCATTCTGCTGCTTGTTGCACCACTAACCAACTGTCAGTGTGTTGCCTTTTCTGCTCTGTCACCATGGTCTGCCGTGAGCCTGAATGTCATAGAAAAAATATATACCATCAGAGATGGGGAATCCCCCGCCATTGAATGAAAAAGGTCATACATATTCCAGAAATGAGGGAGGTGAATTGGAAACAAGACACCATTTGGTCATCATCTCGAAAAGTTCCCCAGGGGTGAGGAACGTAGTAACCAAAAATTGAAATCAGATAAGCGGTTTTCCATTTATTACAAAAGATTTTTTTCAAGATGGCCCCAGTCGGCCATCTTGGATCCGGCCACGCAAAAAATCAATAGGGTTTCTTCTTTTCAGGTGGTACATGTGTGACTCAAATTTCGAATCGATATGGCGACTGTTTATGAGTTATCGCACCACAGCATTAATGTTGACGCCCGGACGGACGGACAGCCGGACGACCCGGGTGACAACAATATCCCCCTTCTGCCACGCGGCGGGGGATAAAAACCGAAGAGAAACAATCAAATCTTATTTACTTAGATGTGGAAGCAGAACAAACTTTACAAAAACATGATGGAAATGTTGCAAACAGAAACATCCAGGAAGAAAATATGGATGAAACTATAAAAGTGCCTGAGCACCAAGATACAAAACAGGTATGCAAGTACCTTGAGACGTTGCTGGATCTGGACATGATGCCTGCGGGCCAGCTCCTCTTGCTGCTGTTGGTACTCTGCCATGAGCATGTGTCTCTGGAGGTTTTGCTGTCTCTTCAGCAACACTAACTCCTGTTGAACCTCAGGTTCAGCAGCCACCGCCTCCCAGGGCACTGGTGGAAAGAGGTCACATTATATTCATAAACATCAAGCCAGATCAAAGAGAAAGCAAAATTAGGAAATTCCATAAGATGATTTTTACCCAACATATGGTACCTTCAGACCAAAGTATGCTGCTTACATATCAAGTCCAACAATTAAGTGTGACAAATTAAACAAAAACATTCTGGCTTGCCGATAATAGGTTTCAACATGACAAAATGAAAAATTCAAGAGCACAAGAAAATAAGTGAAGCATTGCTTAGAGCAGAACTTGGCTTTGAAAAACAAGAAAAAAAAAAAAGCATAACAATCATAAATTACTGAAATAATAGTACATTAGGTGAAAAAGGTAGTTGTGTAGACATTATATGATTAATGTCATAATACTTGCATCAGAAAAAAAAACAAGGAAACTTGAGACACTTTGTACATTTCCTTTTCTCCATGAAACCATTTTTTTTTTTTTAAACTAAAATGGCCACCAGTCTTCCTATCGGCCATCTTTGATGAGATCGTAAAAAATTAAAGTTAGGTGCAAGGGTACGCCATTGTATTCTGTAATTTTGCCAAGTATGAACAAAATCGGACCATGAACGTCAGAAAAATGGTTGGGGACACGTTCAAGTAACAAAATGGCTGCCAGTCAGCCACCTTGGATCTGATGTCAAAAAAAAAGATGACGTGCATATGTACACCATCATGCGTTCTCTGTGCCAAAAGTAAGAATAAAATCGGTCAATACATGTTCAAGATATGGTTGCGGACACGAACGCATGGACACGAAAATAGAAAACAAATCCATAAACCCCATTTCGGAGGAAGTCCAACAGGGGCTTCTAATTTGTGCACAAGTTTTATTGTATTACCAAAATAATATTTATAACATCCTGGAATAAAAAAATATATATATTAAAAAAGTACTGTACAGTTATCTCTGCGACTTAAAAAAAATTGAAAAAAAGGCTCATTCGCATTTGACAGAATAGTTATCCTAAAATTCATCAACCTTAACCTCCCACTATTATAAACTCCCACATTTCTCACAGATAACATTTTTTTAAATTATTTTTGCTCAATCATTTCCATTTCTCCACCAGGTCAAGTGCAATAAACATGGATGCCACTCTGATAACATCAGCTGTCACGAAATGTTCACAATTGCCAATTCTGAGGCAAAAGCCTAATCACATTCGCTTGAGTGATAATCATTCTAATGGCCAATAAGATAAAACGCTGACAAAGATTGGTTATTTTGTTATGGTATGAGATACTCAGGATGTTTTGTACAGCTGATAGAAACGATAAAGATGAATACCATGTCTCAGATGAATATTGTCGCGTCCACACCAGTTAAGACCGACCTGGGCAGATAGTCGAACGGTTCTACCTTGGAGGCGAACACGTGATCCTTGGAGGTTATAGCACACGTGGGATTGAGGGCGACAAGGACGCGTCGCAGACAAAGGCACACGGGTTTCCACTCGAATCCACGACGAATAGACAAACACAAATAACATTAATAAATAAGGGTTTAATGAACATAAATCAAATGTTAAAAATGGAAATAAATCAAAACGTTATAATAAATACGTGAGGGAAATTAAAGCCGAAAGTTGAGATGCCTCCACACACCGTTTAAAAAACAACAAACAGACGGACAAGGGGAAAGATAAAATAAAAGAAAATCCCTCCCATTATTCTGGCACTTAGCTTCATCCAGAGATGATCGTGAATGAGCCTGGCGGCATCGAAACCGCGGAATCGCTCTCTAGGCACGCAAAATGGCGCCGAGCCGCTCTCTGGGCGGGAAACGTGTGCGAGATATCCGTGTGGCGGTATTCAACGTCAAGGCTCACCAACCGCCATATAGCTTCTTCTCACAAATAAATATGTCGATCCCGCTCCTCTCTTACACCAGGTCCATTCACAATGATGGCCCACCTTCCTCGATCACACCACGGGACAATGCCGAGTTATTTGAGAGACACTCCTCTTCTTTTTTCTCTCCTCATAAACGAACATGCTTTACGATTTAGCTGAACAGGCACGGACATGAGAATCAGGCAGTCTTCTTCACCGTGTCGAGGAGGACCAGCGAGGGAGACCCTTCCATCTCCACCGCGTACCTCACCAAACTATTTCCTCTCTGATCATGTCTTCTTCCTCTCACGTCACACCGACCAATCATAAACCTCGGGGAGTGGCTTGTTGGCACAAAGCCGAGAAGGCGGTGTTCTTGCCTGCTCGGAAATGTTTGGGTCTGGTGGTGGTGTTGTTGAAAGTGTGGTTCTTTCATTGCCAGTTTTGTAAATGCAAAAACGTAGGAAAAGGTCACAAAGGGCAATCACAAACTGGGAGAAATTGGCCTTAATACCTACCTAATTAACACAGCACAGCCCCCCCCCCCCCCCCCCCCCCCCCCCCGTGCGGTTCCAAGTAACAACTTAAGCTGACAGTTTTCCCTACTTAAATTACATTGAGATGTCTCCTGCTCGTCCACAGACCATGCTACCCCATACAATCTTACCTTTGCTGTGAAATTCTTCCATCGACTCCACAAACATAACAATATCACAAAGTTCAGAAAGAAGACTTCTTTGGTGGCATCAAAAACTTTGACTGGGAGAAGGGTACTCGTAATAACAAAAATAACAAGTGAGCACAATATACGCCCGAACAAGAAGGTATATACAGAATTGTGCTACTACATGGAAAACAGCATCCTGGTTGCCATGGCAACCACTTTAGATGGCGAACGTATGTCGCGACACACCGTCTCCACAGTCTGCACCTATGTACCAAATATGAAACGTGAAAGTTGAAAACTTTGGGAGTTAGAGTGCGGACAGGAATAGACGGACGGACGGAGAGACAGACAGACGGACGGACGGACAACCGGTATCACATAATACGCCCCGATATATATATATATATAATATATATATATATATATACATCGGGCGTATAAAAATGAAAAAATGGGATGAAAAAGACAAGTTTGGTTTAACAGCATTTCTCTGTTTATAGGAACAAATAAGGATCACTTTGAAGCAGCAAGGACATACAAGAGGAGGATTGGGCAGGAGTTGGGAAAAAAAAAATAAACGCCATTAAAAACAAAAGGCCCAGGTGTCTGAAAAGGAAAGTTTTCCATCAGTTTGTTCTCCCAACAATGATGCACATCAGTGAAACATGATCTCCAACAAAGATGGAGCAAAAATTGATGAAGCAAAAAGACATGGAAAGAAGTTGTCTTGACATAACCAAAAGGTACAGGACAAGTATTGAAGGGATCAGACGAAAAACAGAACTCGTTTTGAAACTAGTCTGACACTTAGCAAAAAGAATGGACAATCAGTCCACAACAGGAATTACAAACTGGAAAGCTCGAGAAAGCACGGGAGGAAGCAGTCGTGGACCAATGATCACATGAAGAGATTCAATCAAAAAATTTACTGAAGTGCAATAGCCTCGAATTGCATTGAATGGAACAGAATTGAGCAAGTTGAGGGAGGCCTTCATCGTGCAATGGACCAAATAGGCTGGTCAAGTCATGCCAAGTAAAGTATAGGAAGTGGAAAACAATTAAATCAGCATTTCATTTTGTGTCGAACCTTCTCCAAAAGGTTGAAGCATCGACAATTAACCAACGATCAACTTGAACCAAACGCACAACGGCTTTCATTTTCTTGAGCACAGATTAAAATTTGCCGTTGATATAGCAAAGCTTCATGTTTGTGAGTGTGAAAATTGAACCCAAGTAGTACTTGGGCCAAAAATTATTATGAAAATCCCTTCTTTTCAATTTCTACAAATATAATGACCATTCCAGTACTTCATTCCAGTAAAGTAGTAAAAAAAAATAAAATAAAAAAAATTCCTTCCTGCAAGTTTGGAAGAAAAAAAAAAGCAAATGGAAAAAAAAAATATTGTTTTAAAAAGGAAGTATGAAGTATTTAAAAACTAAACAATTCAGAAAGTAGGTGTCACAGAAAATTGTTTATGCTACCTCGGTCTTCCACTATCAACCCCCGAATACAGGAAAATGGTCATTAAATGAGGGTTAGTAGTTGTAGCAGCAGTAGCAGCAGTAAGCAGCAGCAGCAGCTACGTAACTCATCGAGTGCAATAGCCTCAAATTGCATTGAATGGAACAGAATTGAGAAAGACACCGTGGGATCTTTCACGTCCACCACTTGATTTTGGCAGATGGGACTCAGTTTAACATCGACCCGAGAGACGACACTGTGATGGATGTAACACCATGCATGCAAAGCAACAATCTGATATTTAGTCAGATCTTCCAGGAATGGAACCGAGACAAGACAGCTCAAACATGCGTGATACCCCTGCACCATCCTGTTGGAACCCGATGTAACTTAAATTAGTTAAAGTATCAAGTCAGAGTTAAAGCATTTGGCAAAGAAAGAACCAGGAACAAAATGTTTCCATTTTCACTTCCTCCAGTTTCATGCTCAAGAAAAAAAATATATATTATTATAGTTTTTGGTTTAGTGTTTTTAATCCTTTGTGGTGTGATTTTGTGCATGGCTGCAGAAAAACTATCAGTTTAACTTCGCAACCACAAAAAAATAAAATAAAAACGTTTCAAGCATTGCCCTTGAAAGTAAATCATCAAATGCCAACACACTGACAAATCACACAGATTGCTTAATAAAAACACAAATGCAAATTTATTAAGAGATGTGTAATATTTAAAAACTCTAATTGGCTATACTTATTCAGGAGACTGAAATGACAAATACGAGCATTTATTGTTGCAAGTATAATTGAATCAGAAAAAAAAAAGCATTTCAAAATCAACCGTTTTATGAGTAGCCGAACCAAATGTTATTTCTTTTACAATGGACAAAATGGCACATGAATATCAACAAATGTGATCGATTTGCACAAATTTATGAAGAGAAGTCACACAAATGACAGGAATAGTCGATTGCAAGAGAAACCTTTTTAAGATTGTTCAAATATAGAAATAAATCCCAAGCACCACAGCGAAGAAATAACGATGGAAAAGCAGCTGCAGTGGAACGCGGGAAAAGGAAAAAGAACAATAATTAAATTGTTTGTACAGAAAGGGGAAAATCTACTTTTGATAATGCTGCATTTTCACTTTAATATACAATAGCAATTACATATCGTGCTCACATACCATGTCATTATATAAATATCGAAAATGTATATAAAAAATATACAGGGGGTTTCAAAAAGATTGATACAACTTTGACTACCTGCCATTTCTTTGTTTTTTGACCTATACCATTTTCCTTTTTCAGGGTTTGGTGGTGTTATCGTGGTATTTGTTCCCTGGGATTTCTAGCTCTGTAGCTCAACTATGCCATTGAGAGTAAAGCAGAAGACAAAGGTTGTGGCTCTGTGGATTGAGACGAAATAATATGTGGATACCTGCTGGAGGTTCGGCCGGGACAACGACCTTGAACATGTGATGGACCCACAAATTGTGCCATTCAACGTATTGTGAAACATTTTGAGCACAAGGGTACAGTGCACAACCAGAGCAAGGGCAACAGTGGCAAGCCAGCATCAGTAACCAAGAGCCAAGCCATCGACGCCGTGTGGGATTCTGCCGTGGACAGTCCCAAGAAGTCCCACCGCTGGTGCTCCCTGGAGCTCGGCATCAAACCAACATCAGTCTGGCATATCCTCACAAAGGAACCAAAACTTCCCATACATCATCTCTATTAGGCATAAACTGAGTAAAGATGACATGAGGAGGAGACTTGATATGTGCAATTGGCTCAGTGACAAAGCGGTACCCAAACTGGATCAACCTGATCTGGTTCAGTGATGAACCCCCATTTCCATTTGAACAGTGCCATCAACAACCACATTTTCTAGAAGTTCATAATCAACACTCCAGAAGTTCCACAATGATCTAGCCAAAAAGGTCATCCCAAACCAGCTCAGCATGACCTGGTTTATGCAGGATGGTGTACAACTGGTGAAACCATCACTTTCCTGTGGCAGCTCTTCAGAAACCGCCTCGTTGCCCTGACTGTTACCACTCATGACTGGGCACCCCACAGCCCAGACTTGAACTCTCTGGATTACTGGTTCTGGGGGCTGCCAAGGGATCTGTCTCTGCCAACCACCCTGCCACACTGGATGATCTGAAGCAGGTGGTGTCAGACTACCTCCAGGCAGTGCCACTTGAGAC
>CM068959.1:59624262-59644750 GCA_035128595.1 Eptatretus atami | reverse complement strand
AGAGAGAGAGAGAGAGAGAGAGAGGAGAGAGAGAGAGAAAAGCGACAAAGATATTTAGTGGATGAGCAAGAAGGAAGAGTCGATAAATGAAAGAGGTAGCGACAGTTTTTTTCCAAGAGAAAAAAAATTATGGAGGATTAGATGGTATGAGAGATGGGCAATTGTCAACCAGTTATTGTACTTCCACAGGGAACTTATCAATAGTTTCATAAATTAAGTGGTTGAAGAGTTAAGCTGTGCGGCCCAAGACATTGCCAGAATGCAACAGTGTAAAAGAATATATCAAACTGCTGGGTTATCATGACTGTCTGAATACGTTGGCATGCGATCCCAAATATCGAGTTTTACAAATATCATAATAGTGAGCTTATTAAATTTTTTATCAAATTGAGCTTTCAGGGTTGTCTAAGTTATTGGGAACAAGAAATATGATTGTCAAGTCAAGATTATTTGAGGCTCACTGCATAACGGTCTTCTGCTGAGAACGCCATGAAACTACGTCTTAGAGAAAGCTTTGCTCATATATATATGGGGTAAAAAAAAAGAAAAATAAATTATGCTTTTGCGTCCAAATCAGTATGACCTGTATCAGGTGTTGTCGTTTACATAATTACATAACACACTGCAGCCACTCATCAGATTAATGTGTGCGCAGACATCATGGTTCACATTTAAGACTGAGGAGCACACTGGAAGGGGTGAATCATAAAAGTGCAAATGAACAAATCAAAAACATTTTACAAGTCCTCCAGGATGTCTGTGTTCTTCCAATAATCCCCACCTGGTTAAACTCCCAAATAAATGATTTTGTGCTGCCCACCCTCGACTCTTTTGGTTCTCTTAATCTTCAGTTTACGGAACTGTTTTTGGAGACTGTTCAATGTCACTCTTCCCTCGACGATTTCAAGCAAGTGGTGCATCACACACAATCTCATGTCATCAACCATCCCACAGCCATCTCACGGCCATCTACTGGCTGTGCCATTCAACGGCTGTTCCAGTCCGGCACTTTGGCCAGACAATTGCAGTGTCATCCGATGACGGTGCCATTAGTGTTCACCTTTGGTAGCTTCCAATGTGGATCTTTTATACATCTGCCTGCTGGGCCTTGGCTTTCAATTCACCAGGAATCAACGCAAGGTGTTGCCATGGGGGTGGGGGGGGGGCAGGTGTGGGTGCAGTTCATGTTTGGCAAAGATGCAAATTGAGCAATTTCTATGCATTACTCATGAAGTATCAAGATCTCACTCTTACATTCTGTCTCCTGAGTTGTGCAATGATACTACAGTTGAACAATGTGTGCTTTCTCCTGATGTAAAGCACTCAAACATCTGCAACAAGCATTCAATACATGCATATTAATTGTTTTATTATTGGTTAGGTTGAGAAACGAACCCATCCATTTAATGCCTCCAATTCTATGATGTCGAGATGCATATGAGTGCGGTTCGGTGTCCCTTGGGACTTGCGAGGCGTACGTATTATGTTGATGCGTATGTGATTTGTAGATGGTCAAATACAAGTGTGGTGGTCGAGCTCTTGGGGCTCCAATGAGGGAGCACTCTCTGGGACTTTCAGGAATTATGTAGAAAACTAAGGCCGCCGGGGATACCAACAGAAGCAGAGGTCATGTCCGAGCAACTATGTCAAGATGGTCATGCTCAATGATGTCGACAGACAATTGGTCTTCTCCCCCACAACTTGAATGCTCCCTACGCAAGAATTATTTTTCTCCAAACCATCCCAAGCACACAGCCATCAGATTTCAACTCATTCTGTCCAGCTGTTCATCATTGCACAGAAATCAAACAAAGCCACAGACACTTCAAGTTATACTGATATAGTACCAGCAAAAATCACTCATGATTCACTGCAAAGCTCAGTGTTTGGTGTTTTGGTTTGAATGGATAGAGGCCCTCTGTCAGACATGAAATCAGGACAATCTCTCCAGACATATCTCGAGCTTTCAATACAGTCCGGCATCCCGCCTCGCTCTCCACAACCTCTGCCTATGGCATCCAAGGCCAACTCCACACATAGCTTATTGACATCCTTGACCCTCAGCCATGTCTCAACAAAAATATTCATCTCTCTTTTTCCCTGTTAAGGATATATTCCCAAGGGAGTATATGATGGACCCAGTCCTATTCCTAATCTTCATTACCAATCTCTCTGATGGGAAATAATTTTATCCATTTGCTGATGACTCCAACTTCCCCTTCATCCTTCAGATAGGTAGGCAGCAGCCACATCCCTCTCTAAAGACCTTGACAAAATCAAAAGCTGGTCAAACACTTAGAATAAGTCTCTCCAGCCAAACAAATCTCTCTTCCTCTCTCTTTAAAAGAAAGACTGCATGAAAAAAAATTGCATGGCAACCCCCCACACCATCTACTTTCTCAACAATTCTCTTAAAGTTGTCACAAACTCCTGGGTCTCACTCACAGCCATGATCTTTCTTGGGCAAACCACACCTCCAAGATGGCATCCAAAGCCAGTCGCTGACTGTGCAACCTCTGTTGTGCAAAGTTCTTTGGCACACCTGAACACCTATCCACCAACAAGGCCTTCATCCACAGCTTGGAGTACTGCTTCCCCCTCTGGGCTGGTGCCTCTGCCTCAAACTTTGCTTAACTTTGGCACTGTGGAAACCAAGGCCATAAATATTATTGGAATTTCCTGCGACAAGGCTGAGTCTATGGGGCTATAAGCTTTCTCATCGCAGACAGGTCAGTGGTCTCTGTCTTCTCACGCCTCCTTTCTGACCTTGCAACCTCTGCTCTTTTCGTGCTTTGTCCCCTCCCCCCACTCCCAAGTTTTTGCATGCAGAGCACATGTGGTCCATCAACAATCCCCTTCTGGTGAAACTTGCAAAATCCAGATTTATACCTCACCTCCACACATTCGTTCCCTCTGTTTTGTTTTTTTTTTTCCCACCTATGGAAAAGACTTCCACATTCTCATTCATCCCTCCAGGTGTTTAAGCCAGCTGTTCACCACATTCTCAGATCATTCCTCATCCAAAACCATGTCGAGGCTTGTGGAAGAGCTCATATACTGAATGGATCAGGACGAAACAGGACAAAAGAAATAGTAGAGAGAGGGGAGGAACACCAAGAGTAGAGTTGAAGGCCAAGAAAAAGGAGACTTGGAAACAATGGTGTGGGGTGGAATGGGTAGCAGGAAAGGACAAGATGGAAACAGAAGGAATTAACAGGATGGAAAAACTGGAAGTTTGGAAGGAGAAGGGCTTGGGTTGGGCTGTCAGGGGGGGGGGGTATAAAATATCAATGGTTTATGATTGAGGATGATCTGAGATGGTGGTGAACAGCTGTGTTGTTGAAGACCTGAAGGGAATAATGAGATTGAAGAGCATGTTGAAGTTGGTTCCACAGGCAGGTAAAATAAATAAATAGATAAGTAGAGATGAGCAGTGATATCCTAGATTTAGGTAGTTTCACCAGAAGGGAGTTGATGGTGGACCGTGCACACCCAGCAGAAACCTGGAGGGGACAAAGCAAAGAAAGTGCAGAGGGTGCAAGACCAGAAAAGAGATGGCACAAGAGACCACCAAACTATCTGTGATGGGAAAGTGATCAGAATTTAAATAGTACAGTATATTATCTTTTTTAGCAATTTATCTTGTAAAAAAAAATTTTTTAATAGGGTGTATTCTGATTTTTATCATGAACCTTTCAGTTTTTCCTTCCTTCTTTCATGATGCAATTTGCATGTACTTTGGCATTGGTGAATTGAACAAACCATTTCAATAAACAATCCCCGTCAGTGATTTGTTTTCTCTTCCCAATAAAATGACCAAACCCAACCTTGGTACTTGCAGTTTATTGTATTTCCTGCCATCCCAACCCTCCCCTCTCTTTTCCTGTTCATTCATTTCCCTGCTTGTTGCATCTACATGTGGTCCCATGGCCGCACTGTCAGTACGTTGCCTTTTTACCCTGTCACCTCACTCTCCCTGAACCTAGATTTTGTATCTTAATAAACCAAACATATTTAACTACTGTGCATCTATATAAACAAATTACTGCAATGTTTTGAAAAACAAGGAAAACCTGGACCGAGCAAATAATAGGACAGACAGGTATTTTGCATAAAATTAAGAAACAAACAGGTGACTCATCAGCCCATTCAGTAAATAGTGACATCCTTCATGTGTTTCTCAAAAGTACAAATTGAGAGGTCACAATGATATTTTTCATTTGGCATCATATAATTTTCTGACATGTGAGAATTAAAAAATCCCTTTTGGAATTTTTCAGATGACTACACCTCATATGCCAATACCCGAAAATTATTTCTGCCCACATTATTTTGCCCAACTTATTTTGAAGAACTGAGCAAATGACAATAAATAGGATCTCAGTAAAATTGGAGAATCATTGCAAAAAATATTGAATTAAACCGAATTTTCATTGTTCCTCGTATATCCTCAATTGGAGGAGGAAGTACAAATGTGTAATTTAAAGAGCTGCAGTCTGTTAATTACAATGATCAGACAGACCTTTGGCATTTTTTTTTTATGAAGCAAGGTCATTACTTAGTATTCTTTTCTTTGAATCATCAAGACCTTAAGGCTCAATGTTGGAGAAAACCGTTTATCCTGTCTGGCCAGCCAAATCTGCCAGGTGTAGTGGAAAATGCACAAAACCATTAAATCATTAAATTTGAACATTTTCACCTTGTAATCTTTCATATTTCACCTGTTCAAAGTGGACGTAAGTTCAGGTTTAACTAAACAGGATATACTCGGGATGATCAATCGTACTTGCAAATGCCACCGTTTCTCAACATCCGACAATGGGAAAATTACTAACAACAAAAAATAGAGACAGATAAAGGAAAAAAGCTCTCAAGGTTAATTGTCCCAAAAATAATAAAATACCTGCCATAAGAGAAACTCCAGGATTCAAAGTACAATTTGTAACTCTTGAGACCATGTGGAAACTGACTTTGCCATGTTATGTCAATTGTTTCAGCAGTGCACTGACCAGCAGCCACTCCCAGAAGAATGACTTCAACAAGTAGAAGCTGAACAGATGTGGCAAGCAATGAGGTTTTTTTTTTATAGATGATGCAAAAATGGACACAGACCATCCTTGCACATGTATTTGTCTGCTGAGTTTAAATGAAAAGTGCAAAACATTTGGCAAATACATTCCCAAGAGGCAGCCAGCTGTTCCATATCCATGGCAAGTCGCCAGTCATATTGCACAAGAGGATCCAGAGCAACAAGGGACCAGAAATGACTTCTATAAATGCATACAAGTAACTAGTAGAAACCAAAAACACATGGCGAAGAAAACCCAATTCAGGATAATTTACAATTTGTGAAACGGCATGTATACATGGTTAAAATATACAACAGGCATATTATTTTAGTGAAAGCCATACACTAATAAATGACATGTACAGATATATTCAAATAATGCGAGTACCATCCACACAAAATTGAGTCAATACCGATATGAAATGTGGAAATTAATGGCCAGCATCCTGGCCAAATTACAAATGACTACTCTAAACGAGAGAGGGGGGTCCACATCAACAGCAGAGCCATGGCCACAGCAATGATGCAACAAGCAGGCACATCCATGAATAGATGAATGGATGAAACATTTTTCCAATGAAACACCAGTGAAGTTAGTACAAAAGTGAGTCATTGAAATTCATCCTCGAACTAAAAAGAGCAACGGTTCAGATTTGAACTACAACGCACGCGACGTGAGAACATTTAAGAATAAACTTAAAAGACAGAGATATTTTTTTCCTAGCTTCAACCTTTAAGATGAATCAAAAATGAATTTAAAATCTCTAAAGTGATGCAAACAATATCAACCAATGAACATATATTAATTAGGTGTGGGATGATGAAAGCTGCGAAATCTGAAAATCAAATTGAAAAAATAAATCAGCAAGTGTGTTTAAATAAAGCTGTCTGCATGTATATGTGTGGATGTTTAAATAAAGCTGTATGTATGCATGTATAAATGTATGTACATGTATAAGTGTATGTATGCATGTATAAAATGGGTGCACGCATAAAATGGGTGCACGCATAAAATGGGTGCACGCATAAATTGGGTGGCCGCATAAGATGGGTGCACAGCCATAAATGTATGTATGTCCATGTATGTCCAGTATGTATGTCAAGTATGTATGTCAGACCGGCATATGCAGTGCAAGTATGTATGTCAGACCGCATAAATGGGTGCACGCATAAATGGGTGGCAACGCATAAATGGTGCACGCTAAATGGATGCACGCATAAATGGGTACACGTATAAATGGGTGCACGTACAAATGTGTGTACGTATGTATGTATAAATGTATGTACATATGCATGTATGTACGTATAAATGTATGCATAAATGTATGTACGTGTGTGTGTGTTTAAATGTATGTTCGCATACATGTATAAAGATGTATGTATGTATCTATGAATAAATGTATGTATAAATGAATAAATGTATGAATGTATGGATGTATAAATGTATGTATTAAAGTATAAATGCATGTAAGTATGCATGTATTATAAATGTATACATGTATGTTAGTATGTATGAATAAATGTATAAGTATGGATGAAAGTACGCATGTATGTATGTAAGTATGAAGTATGTATGTATAAATGTATGGAAGTATGTATGTATAAATGTATCTAAGTATGTATGTATAAATGTGTGTATGTAAGTATGTACGTATAAATGTATGCAAGTACTGTATGTATGCATGTATAAATGTCTAAGCATGTATGTATAAATATATGTATGCAAGTATGTAAGTATTATGTATGTACGTATGTATGTATGTATGCACGTATGTATAAATGTACATAAGTATGCACGTATGTATAAATGTACGCAAGTATGCACGTATGTATAAATGTACGCAAGTATGCACGTATGTATAAGTACGCAGTATGCACGCATGTATAAATGTACGCAAGTATGCACGTATGTATAAATGTAACACAAGTATGCACGTATGTATAAATGTACGCAAATATGCACGTATGTATAAATGTACGCAAGTATGCACGTATGGATAAATGTACGCAAGTATGCACGTATGGTAAATGTACGCAAATATGCACGTATGTATAAATGTACGCAAATATGCACGTATGCATATATGTATGCAAGTGTGCACGTATGTATAAATGTATGCAAGTATGCACATATGTATAAATGTACGCAAGTATGCACGTATGTATAAATGTACGCAAGTATGCACGTATGTATAATGTACGCAAGTATGCACGTATGTATAAATGTACGCAAGTATGCATGTATGTATAAATGTACACAAGTATGTATAAATGTATGCAAGTATGTATGAATGTACGAATGTGTGTATGTATGTATAAATGTATGAATGTATGAATGTATAAATGTATGAATATGTATGTATAAATGTATGTATGTATGTATGCATGTATACATGTATGTATGTATAAATGTATGTTAGTATGTATGTATAAATGTATGTATGTATACATGTATGTATGTATGTATAAATGCATGTTAGTATGGATGTATAAATGTATGCAAGTATGTATGTATGTATAAATGCATGCAAGTATGAATATATGTATGTATAAATGTATGCAAGTATGTATGTATAAATGTATGCAAGTATGTATGTATATGTATAAATGAATGCAAGTGTGTATGTATAAATGGATGGAAGTATGGAAGTGTGTATGCATAAATGGATGCAAGTATGTTAGTATGGATGTATAAATGGATGGAAGTATGGAAGTATGTATGCATAAATGGATGTATGTAAGTATGTGTGTATAAATGGATGTAGGGATGTGGGTATGTATGTATAAATGGATGAAAGTATTAAGTATGTATGTATAAATGTATGTATAAATGTACGCAAGTATGTAAGTCTGTATAAATGTATGCAAGCATGTATGTATAAATGTATGTATGGAAAATGTATGTATGTACGTATGTATAAATGTATGTATATGTATGAATGTATAAATGTATGTATATGTATGAATGTATAAATGTATGTATGCACGTGTGTATAAATGCATACATAATTGTATGTATGCTTGCATAAATGTATGTACGTGTGTATAAATGTATAAATGTATGCATTGATAAATGTATGTACGTGTAGATAAATGTATAAATGTATGCCTGTACAAATGTATGTACACATGTGTGTGTGTATAAATGGATGTACGTATTCAAGTATACATACAGCTCTATGTATGTATGTCGATGTATGCATGTATGTATAAATGTATGTATACAAGTACAAAGCTGTATATGTATGAATATGTGCATGTATGTATAAATGTATGTATAGAAGTATAAAGCTGAATGTATGGATGTATAAATAAATGAATGTATGTACGTATAAATGTACATAAGTATGTATGTATGTATAAATGTTTGAATGTATGCATGCATACATGTATGTTTGTATGTGTGTATGTATAGATGTATGTATAAATGTATGCAAGTATGTATGTGTAAATGTATGTATGCATGCATGCGTAAATGTATGTATGCATGCATGCATGCATATATGTATGTATGTATGTGTATGTATAGATGTATGTATAAATGTATGCAAGTATGTATGTGTAAATGTATGTATGCATGCATGTGTAAAATGTATGCATGCATGCGTAAATGTATGTATGCATGTATATATGTATGCATGTATAAATAATGCTGTATGGATGTATGTATAAATAATGCTGTATGGATGTATGTATAAATAATGCTGTATGGATGTATGTATAAATAATACTGAACTACGAGTGTGGTATGGATTGCTTTCACTTGCTAGATTTTCTAAAACTAGCAGTGGAGGCCTCGTGGTGAAACATGTGTGGTGAAAACACAAGTGGAATCCCATTGGGCATTTTAATATGACTGAAGGCAGTATTCAGGATTTGGATGCTTTGTTTCTGGAAACCAAGCTTGTCTCAAAGGAATTACCATGTCAATGTTGGCTGGACTCGTCATGTGATGCCAGCACACATTTTGGTTTACATTAAATTCCTTGAGTGCAGACTTAGTTGAGCACCAAAGCATTTTCCATGGAAAAGGAAGTGCTCTCAGAATCTCTCAAATAAGAAAATAAATAATTATGACAAACTGCCAAATTGATGCAGTGCCAGCAGGTGGTGCTGCATCTTAGAGCAGGTAATGTTTCAGATGGACAAATCTTCCTGCTAATATTTGCCGATTATGGATGTTAAAAATCCCATGGTTGATTCTTCGTCTTTTTTTTTCTTTTCTCAAGGCTTTTGTGCAGTACCCAAGCCATACTCCCAAAATATCTAAATAAGATTAAGTTGATTTCAAAACCAATGCGGTTGTTAAAATTATTAAACAGTGGAAATGGGACTTAAATACAAATAGAAGAAAAAAAAAAGATAGACAAAGTTAATGGGGTGATAAAGCACACACAAATAGCCTTCGTGTCGTTGTCATTGTATTTAATGAAAGCCAAATCATGAAAGTTCAACATGTTGAACAAAGCTCAAGAATAACAGGCTGCAGTTGCCATTCTCTGATCAAAACCAGCAGCTCGTAATTTACTGACAGCCACGTAGTATTTACGATACCACACAAACAGAAATAATAACAATATGGGTTCCCTTTCAAGGAACTTCGACGCAGGAGCAGGCAATGAGGCCCATCATCAAAGCCTGCGCTTATGATTAATAGCTTATGGTTGTTTTTCCATGCTCTATCGTTTTGAAATGCTCAACGTCAAGCAAGGAAGCAGCACATACCATGTTTAAAGTGTTTGGTATGATTCCGGCCATGGTTCAAAACCACCAACCTCCAGAGAAAACCCTTTAACCATTACAACACAGAGGCTGGTTCAATTATGAAATGTAAAAACAATGCTGCCTCAAACACGACTGCAAAATTGACAAATATACACAAAAGTAGATGCTTGTGCTCGACTAAGCAGACCTGAGCACTTATCATTCAGGAGATTTTGTGGTTATCGAGTGTTTATGTTCCCAAAAACCTGTGGTGTTTACAGCAAATGCAGAGTTCCTAAAAATCTACAGATTCTAGATAAGCCAAACTGTTTGTAAAACCAACATCACAATAAGTTTTTTTTGTGATTGATGCAACCATGATGTATAAAAGAACAAATCGGAAAGTATTATTTTCAACGAAATAGCTCGAGCCTTCCAGCTTCACCAAGGTGAGATCTGCAGTCGATTGTTTCGCACTCCAATCTAAGTACACAGATCAAGTTGGTTGGGAGGGGGGAGAGGAATGAAGAGGAAGATATCCTGTGGGTGGGGTAGGATAGACTGGGTATATGAGAGGAATGAGGGACCTTGACCTGCTCAAACAGAATTAAGACAGCCATAGCATGAAGAGTTTTTCCACATAGTTTAGGAAGGAAGGAACAGATAACGGTCACAGACCAGAGACCGACCTGACCAACTGCCAGCAAGTTTTTTTTTTTTTTTTACAGAGAGTGAGATGTGGAGTGCAGATCTCAGGTGAGTCAAAAATGTCGAGCTCTGGCACATTTGAGGAATGCAACATAATAAGTACGAGCTTGACCGAGAGACCCCAGGTTCACTTCGGTCGGGTTGGCTTTCCAGCAGGAGGAAAAGGCAGGTTGCTTTATGGTAACTGCCTCACCATGCAAATCACTATACCAGATATAAGATGTGGAGGTGGGCAGCTAGCTCAAGGTTGAACGTATAAACTGGGGGTCTCTCGCTCCAAGATGATTAAGAAAATATATAAATGTTCTACTTTTGCAACAAAATTCCTGAAACTAATGCAAAAATATACAGTGGTGTAATTTTCAAGTAATGAACACATCACAATATTGCAGGCATCAAATCCATCACAGCAAAAAAAAGAAAATTAAAAAAAAAAATCAAATAAAGTTTTTACGCAAGTCTAAGCTAAGGTCTCAAAAAGTCACTGAAAAGTGACAACCCCACATATCACACAGCAACATTATTACTCAAGACATTTCTCTAACCGAGGGTAATGCAACTTGCAGTGGAGAGGGCAGAATGGCAAAGGCCTTGATGTCATATGATACCATCATTCCCATTTCCTTGGAAATCACCAACTACCACGAGGCTGTGGAACATTTCAACTTAGACAACCAAAAGCAGATGTTCCAGAACCTTACGAGCTACGTAGCATGTTGTGGACTTTTCATTTTTATCTCACTTATTCAAAATTATAAATCAAGCATTAAAGTAGAGCTCAACAATGAAATCAATGACTGTGCTTTTCATTTCTCAACCAAATAGTTATTCCGTGAATACTAAAACGATTTGAAAGTTATGATAATCAGGTTTATGGCCCCCATAATCAGAGAATTGGAGGATATTATTGAACACTCTTTCCGCAACTTATTTTACACAGAATTCAATGTCTTGAAAAAGCTAAAAGCGAGGCTACAGATCAAGTATTGTGAAATGTGAGAGGCCTCAAAACAGTTTGGCCAAAAAAATCTCTTGAATGGATTCCAGGGAAGAGTTTTTGGTGCACACACAGCAAATTTGCTAACCAGTCTCACATCAAGCAAAGTCAACAAATGCAAAGCAACCCTTATTGTCACACTCCGTTTTTTCTGTTTGTCTGTCTGTTCCCTTGTACTGTATCTTGTATATCTTGAAAAAGGAACAATGTAAGGTAAACAAATTTGGCAGACATAATAGGGAGTAAAATAAGGGTTTTTAGCAATTTTAGGGGGAGTGAGGGGGAAGAGGTAGGAAGATCTCCATCATCGGACGGTCCGATTAATTATCAACGGCTCAATGGGCCGCATGCTACAACAACGACCTCTAACCTTGTGTAGCAAGTATCATGTGCACAATGTACCATGAAAACATGTGTACTAATTTTCAAACACTTCTTGAAATATTTAAAATTATTGTTTTAAGATTCGTAATATCGGCAATCTATTGCGTCTGAATAATGTGCATCTCGAAGAAAGTAATTTTGAATAAGATGACATGGTCATTGAGGAGGAGACTACCTCAAAGAATGAAATTCTGTTTCAATCGAACTTTGTATAATTTTCACCTCAGACCTTTTAAATGTACTTTATATGTCTCAGGCAATCAAGTATAATTTTTTTTTTTAATTCCAATTCCTTTAATGTGGTAAACATTATATTCCCCTTTTCTCACTGAACAATAATCTGTGGGAATCGTGTTGAAATTCCATCATTTATTGTTAATTATGTAATTTTATCGCATTATTATTGTGACGTGCGTGGGTGCCACTTTTGGCAATTTTTCCAAAATTTTCACAAATACACACTAAATGGCATTCATTTTACTCACCTATTCTCATTGAACATGATTCCATGAGACTTGTGCCAAATTCCACAGTTTAATCAAATTATTTCTGATTTTCACTTCCGACCGCTATAAATAAGATGTGAATATTAAATATTCTAACCCCAAGGCCTAGTTATCCACACTCGTGTTTTTTCTTTATCTACACCGATTTGGATATTTTTCCTTTCAGTCTCTGCAATCAATATTGAGTGACTTCACTTGACTGCAAAAAATGTGAAACCGATCTGATGTTTTCTATCATTTCCGTGACACAACATTGTGGCCTACATACTGGGAATTGAGATCTTCGATTCAGAGGCTGAGCCGCTTTCCTTTACCGACTATTAATTTGCAGTTTTTGTAATCAGTAATGACAGACGACACTCGACTGCAATAAAATGTGAAAAAAATTCTTATTCACCGTCACTTTATGCCTATCCTTTGTGACCTGGATCATGTTTAACTTGTAATCCACACCTTGTTATATGCACCTGTTTCTTTATGATGCAACTGAGCATATGCCTTTGGGATACTACATTTTTATTATTCCCTGTATTGTATACTGTTCTTGTTGTTCATGCCTTCCTACAGCTCTCATCAGGCCCTATCTCTCAGCTCTGCAGTTTTAACCAATTTTCCCCAGCCAGTGTTGACATATTAAACTTGACTGCAGAAACATTCTGATGACATAAAGGACCCATGGCCATTCATCAACTGATTGGTAAAAACTATTTGTAAGCACATGGTCCACATGTGACATTTGCTAGCAAGTCTTGCACTACCTTATTGAAGTAGCTCTGTGGGAAACTCCCTTCTCACAGGTAGATCAGGCAAAGCTGACAGAAACACAAACCTGCTGTTATTGTCACAATTCATTGATGTTTGTCCATCTGATGTGTCTGTCTATTCCCTTATATCTTGTATACCTTGATAACAGAAGGTGTAGGGCCACCAAACCTGGCAGCCATGGGGGCCTCGTACAGAGAGTCATTTGTGGATGGTGGAGGAGGTGGGGTTCGGGGAAGCTATTCACATCATCCCATCTGGATCCAGCTATTCACATCATTCATTCCTATGGGACGCAGTGCCACCAAACATGGCTTGCCTAATGGGGGGCCCATGGGGGATTTGTGGTGAAATAAAATGAAGTAATTAGCTTTTGCCAATTTTTCAACTTCGAGGTATTTGGAATAGGGGGAAGGGTAACCTTTTTAACTGCTTTAATTGGCCGTGCCCAAACTTTAAGACAGTGTTGTCGACATGACGAGTTGAATGGGGAGGAGGGAGGGAGTTGGAGGTTTTGGGGAAGGGGCAGGGGTTAGTTGTGTTTGTCTTGAGAATAGTGGGTACATAGAGCACCTCCAAGCACTTGGCACTTGTTTCCATTCAAGCTGATCTTGAAGCCAAACTTTCATTAAACAGAAAATTTGTTGGGTGGAAGTGTTGTGGAGGAAGTACAGTTAAGTTATTTTCAGGGATGTTTTGCTATTCATGATTTTGGTACGTTTTGATATTTATATATTTTGACAAGACAGTTTCAAAATATATTTAAAAGCTCAGCTTTTTAACTTGTTTTAGTAATCAAATCAGAATGCCATTCTTCAGAACTTTTTAATTGCCCACAAAAGGCATGTTCTCCATAAAGAGCACCATGGGTCCTGAAGCTCAACTTAATCAGGAGCAATAGCCAATTAGGTCAAAAAAAAATAATCGAAATTTTGTTCATGCACAGAATCTGGTCACGTGATTGGTTGAATAAAAGACCTCTCTATGCTGATTACAGCAATACATGTTTCCAGGTCATGTTTTTACAGGTTACAGGTCATGTTTTTGGCTTGGAGCATGGCTGTGCTGTTGATGCAACAGACCTCGGAGGTTAGGACAGGAATATTTAGCATTTTCGGCTTGATTTCAACCCGTTAATGAGCGCAGATTTTGATGCGGTCAATACACCTTCATGACGCATCAGATATGAAGCTTATGGCCAAGTTTCATCAAAATTTTGTTTGGTTCAAGCAATAATGACTGAAGTGTTTACAGACTCACTGACTGACATCCTGAGGACACAGCTCAATCGCATATGGTCACTGGACTAAAGTCCAGGTGAGCTAAAAATTCATGACATTTAGTCCTCGTTAAAAAAAATATATATATATATATATACATATATCTCTCAATCAGACGCACCCCCTGACTGTTGTGGTGAGCATCGCTGTTATGGCAAGATTGTCTCACGGTAAAACCGCATAATCTGCACAGAACAACCATTCGTCTGCCACCCAGACAATTGTTCCTGCTAATGCAAACCATTCAACCAGAAGGCACGTGATATTGTTGCGGGGCCGAGCGTCGGCCGCGAGCACGACCGCTAGATGAAGCAGTTGAGTCGGCTCCACCGATCGCCCGGAATTCAGATCGTACTTCTTCGGAAAACTCCGGAAAGTACGGGTCCCTTTTTGGAAACCGTGAAGGGTCAATATTTCCACCACGTGGTACAGGGTTATTCGCCAATTTTCAAAATACCTAGAGACCACGTGGCGATCTACCGAGTCTTCACACCCTCGACGGCACCTGTACGGAACGAGTCGCTTAGCGTACTCGAACCGTGTGTGACCCGAGCGGACGGTCACCAAAGTCCCGTCGGTCCAAATATCCCCTTACAGCCGTAACCGCTTTTACTATTTCTCCAACACGCAGCACTCTAAGCCAATGAAAGAATGGACGCGAACGAGCTGAAACATTGAACAAACGGGGTTTATTTATACAATAATAGGGGAAACTAGGGAAGCACGTAAAGGCAGAGCTAAACCGAATATAAGGAATGCAAGTATATACAGCAAAGGCACTTAACAGTTTACTACTTAAAGACGGCCCAGGCACACACCGCGCACACACAAACACCCAAAATGACCGGATCAAATGGTCTTTATTGAGACCTATCTTGGACCTGTCCACCTCGTGCGGTCTTCAAGCTGGTCGGTCCGGCGAGAGCGAGCCGAACCCGGACACCGGCGGGCGACCCTTGCGTTCCTACGGGGACTGGCGTCGCTCGAACTCTCCGTCGTGGTGAGGAGGACAAGGACGACGTCGACCACGACCGGCCAGACAGGCTCCCTGGAGCGAGCGCTCCAGCAAGCCGAGAATGCCCAGGTCAGGAGATGCTCTCTTTCCTCTTTTTCTTTTCCGGCTTCTGCCTCCCCTTTTATGCATCCCCGCCGGCTCGACCCCTCCCCCACTCGGCCCACGGAGAATCCCGGAGCAGGGGGTTGTCCTTGTTCTCTGCAGAACTGTTATAACGGTCGTTTCTGTTGTCGTTGCTGATTTGCTTTCCAATAAAAATCCTATCTATAAAAATAAATCACAGCGCATGAACATTTATTTACCCATTAGACAAGGGAAAGGAAGCTATCTATAAAACACATACTTACCGATATAACTAATCTATAGGACCTGAATGTTGTATGCGATAGGTTTCCAAATTCATAACAATATGACCAGCGGGAAAATCGAAACATAAGGAGTGTGATGAGCACTCCACTGATCCACAGTCAGGAGGTGCATCTGATGTATAAATGATGAATGTGGTCATCATTGGTTAGATATTTATCGGTATACCATTCTGATGAGGGCAAATAAGCCCGAAATCCAGATCGGTGGTTCCGTTTGATATTTAACTGATGATGGCCATATAATCTTTGTCTCTGACAGTCACCAGGCTGAAGCATCTGTGTTGGAGGTGACGCTTTGGTGTGGACTGTGTCCAGTGGGGATCAGCGGAGTGCTCATCACTCTCTTTATGTTTCGACACACACACACACACACACACACACACACACACACATATACACACAAAATCACCACTGGATCTGTAGCTTATCAAGGCCCTGGCCAAATGCTGGAACTAAAATTTGGTCGCATTCTGACTGGTGGGTCTGGAAAAGGAGATTTTGGAAGGAATTTGTGTGACTGCCATTTTTACACTCATCCTGTCATGTGATCAGCATGGCCTCCGCAATTTAATATCTCTCTCCTCCTGGCCTAATGATGTAACCCCAATTTAGTAGCACTCTGACTGCTGGGTCTGGAGAAGAAGATTTTTGAAGAAATTTATGAAGTTGGCCATCTTGACCTACTTAAAGTCACGTGACCGGAACGAGCTTTGCCATTCCTATTACTCGTCAGGAGAGGAATGTTGTTGCCATATTTCAGCCTCCATAGCCCAGCGGTTTGGCCAGAGAAATCGAAAAAGGAGACTGAGGGATGGACGGTGCATGATGACCACACATTATCTGGGATTTAAATTCCAGATGAGCTAAAGTTACTGTTCCATCAACATAATCTTCAAAAACAAGAAATAAATCTCTACTTGGATTGGAGAGAATCTCACAAGTGCTACAACACAGAACCATGGCACTTCCTCAAAACATAATGACCCCAATGGATTGAGTGATTAGCAAAATTACATTTCTGTAGATTTGGTATTCAATGAATAAACTATACTCATTTCAGGGGAACAAATGTCACAGTTTGTATTTCCTCAATTACTTGAACATTTGCACAATGATGGAACAAGATAAAATTTACAAATGCTCCTTAGAAAAAGTCAGGCTGGCAAGAGAGCTTAGGGGCATGCACACTGGCCTTTCAGCTGTTCAGCCAGGGTTTGAATCTCCCACCAGCTACAAACTGTCACCCAGGTGTTTCGCATGCAGGGCGACCTATGAATGCATGCGCAATCCATCAGGGTTAAGCCAGGAGAACCCGGGTGCCTGCCCTGGTTGTTGGCGGATGCGGACAATCGCATGGTGTCTTTCGAAGAGTAACCAAGTTATCCTTGGAACTCTGAACAGATTACAAATTCTTGCCACCTTCAGTCAAAAATCAGGCATGGCCAGCAGACTTGTGAAAGACTTGGACCAAAAAAAGTGGTAGACAACAATAAGTTGAAACGTAACTGGGGCCATTAAAAGTCGTAGAACTTTGGACAAAACGGAAAGCGTGTAATGGTAGTTACCTCCGACACTGAAGGTAGACGTAGGTTGTTCTCACCCATCTGTCTGAGCAAGATATCTCAAAAAGTTATGGGCAGATTCAGATAAAATTTGTGGAACAATGTGTGTGTGTGCGTGTGCGTGTGAATGTGCGTGTGAATGTGCGTGTGAATGTGCGTGTGAATGTGCGTGAAAATGTGTGTGAAAATGTGTGTGTGCGCCAGATAAAATTTGGTCAACAAGGTGCGCGTGCATGCGTGTGTGCGTGCTTGGCTTCCTTCTTGGGAGTACGGTGCAGTCATTGGTCTCTTTTGATGCATAAATTCCAGCACGATATTTCAAAAAGTTTGTGGACGGATGACAAAACTTGGTGGATTAGTTGGGTCGGTGACCAGACAGAACAAGTCGATAAGCTTTTGGTGTGTGACAAGGACGAGTGGTCTGGATGGAGATCCGGCCTATCGGTGGGATGCAAAATGTAAAAACTGTTCAGCATGGCGGAGTTATGCACTCTACCGAGAGCCGTTCTAGTTTTATTACAGACATTTCCATACACATAGAAACTAACCGACGTGATTTTAAAGCAGCCTTGAGACAAAATCATTGCACTTGTGTGTTAAAAAGGCAAAAACATGACCCTGAAATCAGTTTTAGCAGCTCTCTACATATCACATGACAAGCAAGTGGCCGAATGAACCGTCCCCTCCCCCAATCACACATTTCTTTCAATACAAAAAATATACAAAACAAATCGGAGGTCTTTTTTTTTCTCTCAGTTACCACCTTTTTCGCCCAAACTTTTTCACCAATCTCCCCTTAGTATTATGTAGATGGTCCCTTGAATTATTTTGCAAGATTTGTTTCTTACATTGGTAAGATTCCTTACAATCTTCTCTTTTGAACCTTGTGCTTAATCACTTCAAACAAGGAAATACAGGGAACCATTTGTCCCATCAATCCTGTGCTTTATAAACAAATTAACACGATGCAGTTGGGGAGGGGGAGAGGGGGTAAAGTGGGATGAAGAACGAGTACAGCGAGATAGGACAGGGAGCTCACCAAGGTGTTTGTAATTTTTGGGAATGAATGGGTGGGCAGGGGGGGGGAGTTGGGGGGGGGAGATGATGGGGGGGGTGGTGGATGAACAATGAACACACACCGACAGCACATTAACCTTTTGAAGAGAGCATCTCACAAACATCATAATCACGACTCGTGTATAACCGTCCATCCATACCCAAGTGACTTAGCAGTACCAACAATGTCCACGCAACCCCTCTCCCCCCTCCATTACAAGTTTGAACCTATCATCTACTGCTTCCAGTCTGACTACCTTACCGGTGACACCATTCTCTGCATCAATTTTAAATACATGAAGCATTTTTTGCCTCGACAACGATCCATTTTGTGCCCATATGCTTTAGCATTCGATTTGCTTTCACAAAGAAGTTTCGATGGAAAAGCATCAGGAAACATAAGGCCTCGGCTTGGCTCAAGTCAAGACTTCATGTGAATAAATTTCAGAGCAAAAAATTCCCAAACTCAAGTGAGAATGAAAAAGATTCCAAAGAAAAATCCAACATACGATGCGAGTTGTTTGGTCATTTTCCAAGCTTCAAGTGCGTGCAGGCCGATCAAAGAGGAGAAGGTTCATTACAAAGATTGTGTGACACTTCAACTGTTAAATAAATGTGCATGGAAAGCACATGTTGGCGTTTGAATTACAATAAGCACAACACAACATGGATTACCCAAGTATTGTGTTTATGCCTCTTGACATTCAAAGCAAACAGCATTAAGGCGGCTGGAGGGAAATGGTCACCAAAAAAAATATAAAAAATGCAAATGCAAACTACTTTGTGTGTTCCGTGAATGAGCTGCGCCAAGCGAGCAAATGATGTGAACTGCTTCAGAATATTGAGAAACAGCAGCAATGGCAGTCATTAATGAATGCCGATTGCACTGGGGATTCGACGATGAATTCAACCTGATCCTTGCGTCGTGACTGAGGTGCTGCAGTTGTGTGTGCCAATGATGCAGTGCCCCTGCACATATAAGGGCAGGAATTTACAATTTGTTCAGAATGCCGACGATAACTTACTGACTCTTTGGCAAAGACACCGGTGGTTTGCGATGATGGCCCTGTATGAGAAACACCAGGGTGGCGGTTTATAGCTGGGCGGACATTTGAACAGATGCAAGGCGGCTCGCGTGAGGGTACACGCATCTCCATGTCGGCTATCCTGCCAGCCCAGAAGCATTGTGATAGCCTTGCATTCGGGAAGTTCTTACAAAGCAAAAAGTAAGAAATTCCCGATGAGCAAACACTCCTGCTGGGCCGAGAGAACTTTTTATTGTGAAGCAGAACTCAAGTGGAATTATCAAGGTCAGGAATCCCTGTTTCTGAAAACATCGTGTTTCATGAAACAGCTCGCATATAGATTAGTGGATTTACCCCAGGTTCTAAAAAAATAAAAATAAAAAATAAAAAAAGTTTTAACATTAAACACCAATCTGCACAGCAAACAATAACTGTCAGCTTTTTTTATTTCTTTTTTTAGTCTACAACAGTAAATGAAACGTTTATTACAAGAAGGTTGAACACAAATACAAGATATTTTGCCTTCAGGAATTGCTTCTGCAGCACATTTCTGAGCAAAATGAGAAAAATGTTCCAGGAACGGAAAAATGCACATTGGTTCACTTACGATACAAGCCTTCACCACAGGTGCTTGCCGAATGGGTGATGCAACCGCACCGAATGGCCAAAAAGAAAAACGTCTTCAATTTCAACGAGCACAGTACTCCAGAAACTGGAACGGCACTCGGTAGAGCGCGTACATCCGCCAGGCTGAGCAGCTTGCATTTTGTATGCCACCGATAGGTCCGACCCGAATCCGGACCTGAACCAAAAATCGAATCGGCTTGTTCTCGTCACCGAACCAACTCATCCAACAAGTTTCGTCACAACTCGTCCAAAACCTTTCAACCCTCTGAACTCTGGTGGCCGTTATACCAGCCGCTATTCAAACCTCCGTATACCTGAGTGGTCAGATTTTTCTCCAGGGAGCCCAGGGTGGGGGAGCCAAAAGTCCAAGGAGCTCAGGCTTCAAAGGGTTAAATATCATGCTATATATATATATATATATATATA
>CM068959.1:59611149-59624252 GCA_035128595.1 Eptatretus atami | reverse complement strand
ATATATATATATATATATATATATCATTCTTGGTCCCATCTCTCAGATGGTGAAGAATCACTAAAAATTCCTGTATCCGAATGCCGATCTTCACCAAAATCGAATCAATTCGGCCTCGTCACACATGCAACGCGTCCACCAAGTTCCATCCAAATGTGTAGATATCTTTTTGAGATATCCTGCTTACAGACTGACAGACAAACAGGTGAAAAGAAAACCCGATCAGGTAAGGAAAGAGCACTCAATGCCCAGTCTCGCCAAGGTATACAGATTACAACAGATCTGATAATTTAACGATTTCGTTTTGTATTAAAGTAGATCTGCGTGTACTTACGGACAAGACACACACGCACACGCTCGTTTTACCTGGATCTTATAAAAAGCAGGTTGCTGCGTTGGCTTGTTTAGCATTTCCCTCCGAACCAAAGTTCAAATCTCAAATCTCACATACGTAGCTATTTGATTTGTCCAACTACGAACTAATGTCTCCGCAATTCATATCAAAGTGCACCAATGTTAACCGATGTCGTTGCCCTGCATGAGATTTATATACAATCTCTTCCATAAATCTGAGGGTGATGTTTAAATAAATAAAAATAAATAAATACATAGAAAGGCAGAAAGTAAGAAAAAGAAAATTCTTGGAATCAAATCCTGATTTAAGACGACTTGGAGCCATTGGGGAAAGGGGAAAGGGGAGAGGGGAGAGGGGATGGGGAACAGAGGAATTTATTTGATTTTCCATTTATATACAGGATGTCAATAATTTAATTTGTGGTTTTATTCCAAATATGTAAAAAAAAAAAAAAAAAAGGCCTCAAGGAATGTAAATGGGGAGTGGAGGCTGTAATTTAATCCATAATTGAATCCAGGTTCTGAAACAGGGGAGGGATGGTTAATTTGGCAAACTGTGAACAGGTAGTCAATAATAGCATGATCATGGGATATCACCATGACGACAGAATATAACAAGGTACCTGTACGTTGCCGAATAATCACAAATCAATTTCAAACAAACGAGGGGTTCACCCAAATTGTGCAACAACGTTTCAAGCATCAACAATGAACAACAAAACGACGCAACGGGAAAATATTTTTTATCTTCATATTTTTATAAAACCGTTTCACATTAATTTGCACACACGAAACCAATCAACAACAACGATGAGGGTAGGAGGAGGAGGAGCGGAAATAAGAGGGGGAAGGGGAGGAGGAGAATGAGGATGAGGGAAAGAATGAGGGAGGGAGGGGAGGAGAATGAGGATGAAAATGAGGGTGAGCAGAGAACAAGGAGGATGAGAATGAGGAAGAAAATGAGGGGAGGAGAAGGAGGAGAATGCAGATGATGGTGAGATTGAGGGTAAGAACGAGGGTGAGAATGCGGATGACGGGAGGATGAGAATGAGGACGGGGAGGTGGAGAATGAGGAGGGGAGTGGAGAATGAGGAAGGGAGGTGGAGAATGAGGAAGGGAAGGTGGAGAATGAGGAAGGAAGGTGGAGAATGAGGAAGGGGAGGTGGAGAATGAGGAGGGAGGGGAGAATGAGGGTGAGAATGAGGAAGGGGAGGTGGAGAATGAGGAAGGGGAGGTGGAGAATGAGGAAGGGAGGGGAGAATGAGGATGAGGGGAGGACGAGGGTGAGGGGAGGACGAGGGTGAGAATGAGGACGAGGGGAGAATGAGGGCGAGGGAGAATGAGGGCGAGGGGAGAATGAGGGCGAGGGGAGAATGAGGGCGAGGGGGAGAATGAGGGCGAGGGGGAGATGAGGACGAGGGGAGAAATGAGGGCGAGGGGAGAATGAGGGCGAGGGAAAAATGAGGGCGAGGGGGAGAATGAGGGCGAGGGGGAAATGAGGGCGAAGGGGGGAGAATGAGGGCGAGGGGGAGAATGATAAAAAGGATGACGAGGAGAAGCATCAGAAGGATGAGGACGATGATGAGGGGAATGAAGAAATGGAAAATGAAGAGGATGAGGAGGAGAATGAGGAGGATGAGAAGGGTCATTTACCAGAATCTCTGTAAAATATGTAGGTGAGATGTTCAGATTTAAAATTTAAATCCTTTGCATTCATTTCCTTACCAAAGACGGTTTTTCGCGTTTTAAAAGAAGAAAATTTTGACAAGAGCACGAGCACCCGGGCCCAACAAGTTTTTGAACGCCATTCGCGCCAAAAAGCCGATCACAACGACGACATTAAATTGCCCAATGAAGCATCAACAACAAAGCAAAACGATCACTTCCACACACTCTGTTAATGGCATTAACAACGCGCTTAGACTACCTTTGTGCGGCGTGCGCTTTGTCTGGGCGAAGGTAAAACGTTCCCGTGAAGTGATTAATGCGCCGCAATTTACAATGGTGACACGAGTTTTTAATGGAGTGTGCATTGGCACGGCGCTCGGCAGGACACACGGCGGTGTCTTGTGGAGATAAGGCATTAGGGTGCTGACAAACAGCGCTCATTGTGGTGAGCATCACGCCGCTAGGCCCGTCGCCCCCTCCCCTCGAAATCTCCTCCTCCCATCCACACTGCTCGCTCCCCAGACAGGGAGGCAACGAGAGCTAAAAATAGCAACAGCAGCACCGTATGACGCAGCGTCGCAGAAATAGCGCTGCACACCGAGGCAGCCAATCACAGCGCGCCCACCCGGGAGGTCGGCTGCGAGTAAAATTAAAGCCGCTTGTCAGCGCTCGCTCTCAAACCGCTCCAAAAGCTGGATTTTTCTCAAGTCAAGTGCACATAATGGTTTTCTTTTCACATGCATTTCGTTGCTGTGGAAACCACCGTCTTTCCGTTCAACACGTATTGCACCACAGCAACTTGTGCAAAAGCTGAGGGGGCCGAAATCTCGTCAGGCACGATGATCATTTGATCAATGAACACGCAGGCCCGGCCCGTGCGCTGCGCCTCAAACGGCTTGGGGAAAATCTCCACAAGACTATTGCCGTGCATTATGCATGCAGAACACGTCCCCGTCATCACCCTTCCTGTACAAATTGGCAATGTTTGTCCTCCAGGCTGAAAACGTGATGTTCCTCGTGAACCGACGACGATCGTCCGCCACGTCTCACAGACAATGCGACGACCTGTTGGCTCCTGCATTTGACTTTCGATGAACGTTCTGTTCTGCAACAAGGGCGATCTACTCATCACATGCAAGCAAAAATGTTGAAATTTTACCACAACTCGACACCCCTCACATCCCAAATGGACCCTCAACCCACTGCAACATGAAGCCACACAGTCCACCCCCTCATGGTCCTTCAAATTCCCGTTTGTTTGTTTTTCTTCCTCAATAACCCACGACTGACTGACTCTGACATTTTACTCCTCCTCCAGTTCCCTTCCTTGTAGTGCAGAATTCCCCTTCAACACGATGAGTTGCACGACTACTCCACTATTGCTTTAACGGACACAATTATTCCCACCTTCTTGTGGGAATGGCGAACTGATTTGGTAGATTCCCACTTTTAACAAATGCCAGCAGAAGAAACGCCCGTTTAACAGCAATCCAAGTGACAGCACACTTCACCCAACCTGTGACACACCAGGATGATAGTTTGTAGCTGGGTCAGGATTCGAACCAGGCGAGATGAGCTCATGGGTGAGTGTGCATACCTCGAGGCCATCCTGCCAGCCTCCAGACCAGCACTTCAAATTGATTCGAACATTCAAATTCAGTTTCCCGATCCGACGTACCAATCCGTTAGAGTGTTGGTCAGCATGGCGTTGGCTGAAAGGTTAAGGTAACTGCCTTGAGATATTTGGGTCTGGAGTTCGAGCCCGTCATGCCATTAACCAACACCAAGTGGGTTGACTCAGCCTGTCATCCTTCCAAGGTTGGCAAGATGAGTACCAGCTACTGAAAGCAGGGGACACTGCATCAGTGGCACAGCCATGCTCCCAGCAATGATGAAACCAGAAGCCATAGGCTACATATGAAACAAAAACAACAACAGAGTATTGGATCTGCCAAAGCAGATTCATGGCCAAGGGTCATGCTGGGCGGTTTGCCATCCCTCTCCCAGCAGCAGTTAATGTACGAATTTGGAATTTGTTCATCGTGCCAGCAATAGACCCATACTTTTCCCCAAAGGATACTGTGGGATCTTTAACGTCCACCAATGCCGACAGACGGGACACCAAGTTTAACGTCTATCCGAGGGACGGCACACACATTGAGATGAATCGCCCTGCCTGTGAAACACCAGAATGACAGTTTATAGCTGGGTCAGGATTCAAACCAGGCGAGATTAACTTGGAGGCGAGGGTACGTTCCTCGATGCCATCCTGTCAAAACTCAAGTTTCTATTGGTCAAATGAAACAAATTGGTTCGGTTAGTTAGCTCGATCACAATCCCAACCCTGAAACGCAAGTGCACGCATGTTAAAACAATTTTATTTAAAAGCATTTATAAAAACTTTCCGACGATGAGGATCAATGAAAAAATTCCTGGCATTCCATCAAGGTAAGAAAGGTGATTAATTAGTGAAGGATGCATCATTATGATTCGCTTTGGTCAGGCCAATGGATTTATGAGACACTCTTTGTAACAAAGTCAAACATCTCAGTCATTGAAATTGGAATGCAGAGGGTGATGAAATCTGCAGGAAATAGAACTTTCAAAATTATGGACTTTGCATTTACGAGCGATCTATAGCCATACAAAACAGCCTCCCAGGTATTCAAATACAGGACCTCTCCCCAGGCATCCCCCAACCTCACACCCACCACACCTCCCCAAACAAGCTGAAAGAACATTTTGATTCTTCATTTTATAACCATAAGTACGCATCCAAACCTTAGAATATATTTGAATCGAAGTTAAAGAAGCAATGTCCTTGAAGGCAGCATGGAGGAATCTTGCCAGAAACCACAATAGCAAGGTAGGTTGAAAACAAGTTATGACCAGACAAAGGAATTCCTTTATTTTTAAGCTTTCAGGGTTTTGGCTTTTTGTTTTTGTCACAATGCCATAAAGTAGGGAATCATTTTTGAAACAAAGAAATATATTATATAAAACCAAACCATGATACCAACAAATAGTTTAGCTTGATGAAGTTACGAGACGTTTTTACCCGTCACTTCGACGACCAATTTAATCAAAATAACTCACAAACATTCTGCTCTATTCATTCTATTTTTTCCCCAAGTTCATGTTCCATCTGCTTGGAAGTCATCTCATCACCTTCGTCAACCATCCTTACTACTTATATATTGCATGAGCAAAACTCACTTCTGCTTCGCTGTGAAGCTCAGTGTTGGATGCTTTGGTTTGAATAGCTGCTTAAAATGAGTGGAATTGAACATTTTGAAAATTTCAAATTATTCCCAGATTTCAAAGATTATTTGTAATACCAGATACCACTGGGTGGTATCTGGTATTACAAATACTGGTATTACAAATATCTGGTATTACAAAAACACGATGCACATTTGCACAGAGAATTGGGGTCTTCACCCCACCCTGAACACGCTCCCCCAAATATGCCACCCAGACACAGAAACCATACATGAGGTCCCCTTAAGTAACATACAAAATTTGGTTGGATTTTGTTCAGTAGTTTTTTTAGTTTTTGAAGCATATATAAATAAAAACATACAAATACAGAAACAAACAAGAGTTCAAAGAACACATTACACCAAACTGTCTCAAGAACCAAGGACATGGGTGGGGTCTGCAAACGGCAAATTTAATTGGTCAAGATGAATTAAAATGGCGTAATATTTTGTCCAAGTACTGCTAAACGGAAGGTTTTTGAAAGTGCTGAAAAGGCGATTTGTGTTGTGCAGTATCCAAACATAAAATTCAATTAAAATTAAAAGAAGATTTTAAACGTTGTAGGAAACAAAACAATGTGGAAGTTTACTGCTGGTGATGCAACAAGGTGGTCTTTTAACCCCCCCCCCCCCCACCTTATTTAACCCGCTACATTAGGCCTTCGTGCCTCTTGTTTGTGTCCTTTATAAACATCCTTAAAACAGTAAGTTTCCTGTTTGGAATGATTTTCAATTTTGACTGCCAGACAGGCAGACAGGTAACTATTAACAGACAGAGTTTAAAAAAAAAACCAAAAAACTATTAACTCACTCCTCTCTGCACATGTGCAATTGGAACAAATTCAGAGCAAAAGTGCTGCTAAACCACTGGGGATGTTTTCTGATTCGTGTTCAAAATATAACATTCAATTTCAATAAAGTTTTTCCTCAATCACAAACTGATGTTTTAAGACAGACAGACAGACAGACAGTGAACCAATTGCTTAACCCCACTTTTTGCTTTGTGAGTACAGAATAACAAATATATAAACAAGCAAATATACAAATGCACTTTTATGGAATAGATGACTGTCGTATTCCAAGCTATTTCTAATTCTAATAAAAAGCAATTAAATATCGTGGTGTGCTTATCAAAACAATAGTGAAAATAAAAAAACGCATTGGTATGAGAAAAGGAAAGAAACGTTTCGGGAAATGCTCCAAATCAAAAATGTCGTGGCAGTGGGGAAGCAGCCAAGATATATGCAGAGTAATCGTTTCATGTTATCAGGATGACATTTCCAGCCATCCTATTATGAGTGCATGAATAACCTTTGGGATTAAATGCAAGCAAAGCAGAATGAAACTCAGCAATAAGGAAATAAATTCTGAAGAATAAATAAAGAAGGGGAAGAGCATCATATCGGGACCGAGTAGGTGCTTTGCAATTGCAGGGGGCTGGCAGGAGAGCCAAGGCCTGAGAAGTGTGCACGTTAGCTTGTGAGCTCTCTCGCTTCAATTTGAATGGTGACCCAGGTATAAATTGCGATCCTGTTGTTTTACATGCAGGGCAAGGCATCAATGTGTGCACCGTCCGGCGGAAGTACGTGAAGCCAGAGGACCGGTCTGCCAACGCCGGTCTTCGATGGGTGTTCAAGAACCCATGGGTTGTCTTTTAGCAAGATGAGACGAGCTTTTGCCGACACCCTGAAGAAATCACAAATGATTGCACCTTTTGTCGAGTGTCCTGCATTGGAGTGGCGACATCCATGATTGGTTTCAGCTGAGAAACATTTTCCAAGTACTTGTGATACCCCCCTGGAGCTCTGTTCAAGGGTATGGGCCCCCATTTATTATTATTATTTGTCATTGCAAGGCAAATAATTCAAGTTACGAAATGCGTCAACTTTCACACACCTGAGATCTTTAACACCAAGCGTTATTTATAAAATTATTCATGAGAAAGGCACTTGGACCTTTTGCAGTTTGAATTACTCTTCTTATTTAATGGCCATAATCATCCTCACATTATTGGTGGGTTCACCGGGGAAGGGGGAGGGGGCAAGGGAGCTTCCACCAAGTCTTTCACGAACCGGCTGACCAGGTCTGATGTTCGACTCAGGTTATGCCAGAAATTTGGAATTTGTTAAGGGTGCCAGCGATAGCTTGCATGCTCTTCACAAAAGACGCCACGAGATATTTAATGTCCACCAATAATGCGGGCAGATGTGCCTCTAGTTTAAAGTCCATTGGAGGGACAGCGCACGCATCAATGAATCACCCTGCCTGTGAAACACCGGGATGACAGTTTATAGCTGGGTCGGGATTCAAACCCAGGCAAGACAGCTTAGAGGCAAGTGTGCTTACGTCAAGGCCATCCTGCCAGCCCCTTTTAGCAAACAAACTATTCAGTGTAAATGGTGCTATTTTTGGATTCAGAGAGGGGGTGCTGCATCCAACACAGTGTGGTTTTATCACCACATTCACATTGAACAAGTATATATACACACATCAAAAGTGTACCTTAAATATTAGCTTTGCAACATTCCAAAAGCAAACTACCATCAGGTTTTCACAGATAACCTCATTTTAAACACGATAACACTGAAAGTATATTGATCAGAGTCTTGTATTTTCCAAGCAACCTGCACTTCTGCTGGACTTTGCAGATATTAAAAAGGCCATGTCACCTTCATACTGTTGTTCATCTCCAAATCAAAATAACAGATCACATTAAATGACACTCGGGATGAGGGAACAACAACATGGCACAAAATCTATGCACCGCCTGTTTTGCACTCCATCTCATTGTTGAAGGATTCTTCAAAACAAAGATGAAAACTTAACTGCCCTTCAGGGGACTAAAGAAATGCTCATATTTTGGCAGTGAAGAAAATAATTACACAACTAGGACACGAATGCACGCACACACCGATAACCATCAAAAAAACTTCCAAAAACATCTGCAAGTGTACAGAAGAAGAATGAATTTCTCCTTTCTGCATCTCCTACAAATCCACATCCACACCCAGCAAAAACATTTCTGAACAAAAGGTTGCACATGGAGGTTCCAGAGTGGCAAAGGGAGGGTGAAGTCTGACTATCAGCAAAAAACAGAGATTAAAAAAGATAGATTCCCTTTTCCACAGATCGACAAAAAAAAAAAAACAGGTGCAACACAAGGGGAAAGTCAAGGGGAAGGATGGGGGGGGGGAGGGTTGGTGCTGTGGAGGAGGAAGGTGAGAGGTGGGGTGACTTGTCGTGCAAGAAAAATTGCAAAGCTTCACAAATCCTCTGCACAATAACAGACAGATCCGAGACAATCAAAACGAGGCAAAATAAATATCGAAATAACTAAAAAAGAAAAGAAAAAAAGGAACATGCTCGATGAGGTTTGCACTCATCTATTCATATGAAAACAACAAAGAAATGAAATGAAACAAATGAACAACATAACAGAAAAGCAATTACAAAATATCCAGCGACGCTGCAACATGTAGATCACATCAATATTTTGCAACAACGCAATTGCCTGAAAAATAGCCCGTCATTGCAATGTTTGTCAAATGTTACTCAATTAACAACTATTAATGGAGATAAGGACACCACCAAAGCACAAACAAGTGGTGCCCCATACCAAATAAATTCATACGAATCAAGTTTGTGAAGCAAAAGCCAAAATAATTTTTGGCAGGATTGCAAGTAAAACAGAGGAAAGCTACATTAACTAAACAGCCTTTTTAGGCACTGCGGTCTTTCGGAACCTCTCTGGGTCGAACCGAGAAGGCCTTACCCTCGTTTATCAGCTGCAAGCAGGCGGCCACGACTGCAGCACCGGCGCAATTGCTATCCGTCCCCTCCCAAAGACGGAAAGCCAAGGAATGCCCGGTCGCCCAGATTGCCTTCTAGGTGACCTGGCTGTACATTTTACAAGCACAGACTTAGAAATGGAATTTTAAAGGTTGAACTGGCACAAAAGGGAACATATACAGCAAAAGAGAACTAAACTTTAAACTTTGTGGAATATGTATCATTTTAATATTATATATTTATATTGTTTTGCATCACAAGTTTAATGGCAATACTGTACACCGAAGATTGTGATGGCTTTTTCAGACTGATAAAATGGGGATGTCACTCAATCCCCTTCCATCTTCGGTGAAAGAAAAAAATCAAAAAAATCTAATCTACCCTATCAGTTTGCATTCATTGATTGGGCAAGGAAAGCCCAGCCTATCACGGTAAAGCAGCCCTGGTCACAGCTGCAAACTGCACACCATGATAGGCAGAACACAGCAGGAGCAACAAAAAAACACTCCCCAACATCAAACTATCCACAGCCCTTGGCGGAACCATTAACAACCAAATGGAGTGTTTTGCGGGAAACGCAACTGCTCACAATTTTCCCCGAAGAGGGGGAAGAGGAAAGTGAGAAGAGCATAATTGTACCTTCTGATACCATGAGAGCATCTGACCTTGAGCTGACAGGATTCAAATTACAATACATACGTGATTTATAACCGAAAGACTTACACGTGCACATGCACATATACACGTTGGGGGTGAATGGGGGGGGGGGGGGGGGGGGGGGGGGGGGGGGTGGACATTCAAAAAAGGTGACGATTCACACCCATAATGGTCTGAGCATGCCAAAAAAAGGTCTGGCAAGTGCGCACACAAAAACACACACACACACACACTACATTTTTTGGTATGCTTGGGCTTTTTTGTTACATTGTGGAGGCTCATGGAGGAGCGAAACACAGAATGGATTAGTATGTAACAGCACAAAAACAACAGGAGAAAGAGGGGGCACATGCACCAACAGTAGGGTTGATGGACAAAACGGAGGTGGACTTAAAGAAATAAGTTAGGATTTAAAGAAATTTAAAAAGCTTCAATGTAACATGACGTACACGAAAGACAAAAGACACGAACATATATTAATTGAACTTTTACAATGCTTGCTAATGTCGCATTGGCATTGTTTCTGCACCCGTTAATGAATCGAGATAAGCAGAACATGAAATGAAGGAATAGATTTGCGTTGGATTGCTTGGCATCATGTCTGAGCAAAGATCTTACGATTCTGGGTTCTAGGTTCAAATCTCAACTCAAAGTGCTGTTTTGCCGATTACCTATTGAACAAAAAGAAGATTCATTTTGTGCTTTGTCAAGCAAGTTCTCAAAATGACGTGCTGAATTAAATTGAGGACCAATCACTGTCGGTCTAATTAATGCAGAAATGCAACACACTGAAGTCTCCTAAGATGCATTTTGATTGTGTTTGAATGGCCAGTAGTTCCTGCCAGGCAGGTTGCTTATGCTTTAAACCATCACGAGTTGCCACCGGCAGAACTTTTGGCTACTTGAAGGGCCAAGGAGAAACCAAACGAGACAGGAGGCCTTTGCCAACATACATTTTTGGAAAAAAATCTGAGCTCGTACAAGAGTCCGTGGAAGACCTTACATATGGATAAGAAAATCATGATGAACATGAATAGTCTGCGGTGCCAGCATTCGGAGCAATCGCATATGCAAGGCCATAGTCAAGCTGTGTTCTGATGAGTCTGCAGCATAAATGAGGATAAATCAGACGTACCCAAGCTGTGCACTGTATTTGAAGCTGCGTCAAGAATTGAAATTGCAAGGACGAAATAAATTAGCAGCATTTTGATGCAGGGAAAATATGGAAAAAAATAATAATAAATGAAGCAATGCAAAAACAATTCAAATATCCCAATTAATAGACGAGAATATTTTATGGCACATTCAACTATTTTGAGACTTTCGAGGGGGGGGGGGGGAAACAAACAGGAGTTGGCTTTTTAAACTCGGACAACTCTGTAAAAACATCTCGCAATATTCAGAGATGAGGCGAGGGTTTGAAATAGTTGAGTGTATAATATTGAACACTTAATTCCTCATGTGTTAACTGCTCTCAAAGTGCATGTGCGAAGTATTGACACATGCATGACATCAGTTCTCAGACGAAGCAAATTTCGCCACTGACTGCATAAACGTTAAGCTGTCCTTGGCTGGCCTCATCATCTTGTTTAGTTGATTCTTCTTTGCCAAATTGGGCAACATAAACATGCATCTGCTGTTGTCCAGCATTCCATCCAAGTACTATCTCCTGAAGCCCGACAAATGATTCACCACAACGTGTGAAGCAGCGTTACGCCTTCAGTACCATGACAGGTGGATTGGACGGAGCACGGAATTTCATCGACTGCGATTGGTCCCCACTCCTTGGTATTCTAATGGTTCTTACATTTTGATATAAAGTTAAACTTTATCGACCCACACAGTCCCGACCACAAATCAACAGAAGCAATTCCAGCATCGAAAGCAGTGTTTTACAAATGATCCAAAATTGTTTTGCAGGTCAATGCCATGATGTAGAACATCAGCTGAAAAAGCCTTCGCTGGTTGCATTTCCCATTACAATCAATTTTTTTTAATCCAAATGCTCATTGCAGCATCTATGAAAGATTCTCCACACAACTTCATCCAACATGATGTAAAACACATTCCAACATCTGAGTGACTGCAGTTACCTTGTCACTGAAGGTGGATGGAGGTGATGTTTTCACCCCTGTCTGCCTGAGCAGAATATGTCAAAAAAATTTGGACAGATTCCGACCAAACTTGCTGGACAGATTGGGTGTGCGCCAAGGACTAATTGATTCAATTTTGTTGAAGATCCAAATCAGCATCCAGATACAATAATTTTTTAAGTGATTTTTCACCATTGAGAGATAGGGCCAAAAACGATTATATAGCATGATATCTCAAAAAAGTTTTGGATGGATGAATTGGTGAGGTGACAAGAACAAGCCGATAAACTTTTGTCAAAGGTCCGGATGCAGATCTAGCCTATCAGTGGGATACAAGAAACTGTTCCAGCCCGGTGGAGGTATGCGCTCTCGCAAGTGTCATTATAGTTTTTTTTTTAAATACATCATCTTTGAACAGTTAAATTCATCTTTCATCGCTTTGTGGAATTAGAAATACAATAAAAGTGCTCAACTTTGCTTTGTGTACTCCACTCAATCATGATCTTCCTTTGCTTTGGTGATGTGTCCTTTAATTTTCTCTGAAGTATCGAGAGGGTCGTTGTTAAAACTGACATTCACAGGCGGGAGCATCACTGCTGCATGTTCACTGAAAGATCATTAGTTGGTGATTATGAAGAACATTATGAAATGCGAACGGCACTGTGGAGTGCATACTCCGCCAGGCTCAAGAGTTTATGTTTTGTATCCCACTGATGGGTCGGATCTGCATCAAGACTTTAACCAAAATCAAATCGGCTTGTTTACATCACCGAACCAACTCATCCACCAAGTTTTGGCGTAATCCATCCAAAACTTTTTGAATCATTATATATATATATAGTTAGGGATTTTAGAATCCGGTCTGGTGAATGCATCCACACATCCAGGTCCTCAGACAGTTATTTCCTTAAATGCATGTTCAGATTAGCCCCATCCCCATGTCTAATGGGATCTTCAATGTGATGCGTTGAGAAGGGTAAAGGATAGATCCCCTCTCTTATGGGAAGCTTTTTTTCTTTACGACAGACACATTCACACACATTTCTTTCACGAGCTCTGAAGCCCGCCCTCATTTTTCCTCAGCAACATTCTTTCGCGAGCTCCGATGCCCGCCTTTGTTGAGAGCGCACGGGTCGTCATGGTAACCGTGCGCCAGTGGGGCGGGGTGAGCTTGGGGCGAACGGCACCCCGCGGAGATGGCCCGGAGATATAAAACGAGTGAGAGGTACGTTCTGAGGAGAAAAGCGAAAGAGAAAAAGCGTGAGGAGAAAAGCGAAAGAAG
>CM068959.1:59582043-59595395 GCA_035128595.1 Eptatretus atami | reverse complement strand
AAAAGATGATTATTTGCAACCGGTTGATACTATGCGATACACATGTACATGGAGAGAATCGGGGTCTCTTCCCACCATTGGACTCCCTCTCCCAAAACATGAAACACAGACAGAAACCATACTTGGGGTATCCATAGGCAACATACAAAATTTGGTTGGATTTGGTTCAGTAGTTTTACAGTTTTTGAAGCATATATAAACAAACATTCAAAGATATAAACAGGAATGGCACTAAGTAGAGTGCATACCTCCGCCGGCCTGAACACTGTTTTGTATCCCACCGATAGGCCGGATCTGCATCCAGAACTTAACCAAAATCTAATCAGTTGCTCTCGTCATCGAACCAAACCATCCACCAAGTTTTGTCATCACCCATTCAAAACTTTTTGAAATATCATGATATTTATCATTTTTGCCCAATCTCAATTGTGAAGAATCACTTAAGTTCTCATATTCGCACCCAAATTCGGATCTTCACCAAAATTGAATAACTTCGTCCCCGTCACACACACACACCCTGTCCACCAAATTTCGTCTGAATCCATCCATAACTTTTTGAGTTATCCTCCTCACAGAGAGTCAGACAAATAAAGAAGGGTGAAAACACAACCTTCGTCGACTTTCCATGGCACAGGTTACAAACAAACAAATACCTGTATCCAATTTCACTTGTATAGTATATATATATATATATCAAGTTCCAAAAGGAAAATTAGGTTTATAATTAAAATGACAAATTTAGCACGAGGAATTATATTTTGTCAAAGGCTTATGGAAGAAATTGTAACATACACCGAATATTGGAAAAGGATGTGATTAGACATAATGGCCAAACCAACACAGTATATAGCCTTTGAACTTGAAATTGCAGCATCATGAGCAACATGCTGACAACGGTTGAGGGGATGGGTCAGAGGGAGAACCAAAGTCAATAACATTTCAAATGCAATGTAGTTTCAATCGATGATTACCTCTTATGATCAACCATAAAGGTCTCCAAGGATTGTGCCTGTGGGTGATGACATCATGTTTGGCTAAAACTGAGAACAATAAAGAACAATGTGTATGAATGGTGTTTTGAATTTTTTTTAATAATGCATACACAAATACCTGTGTGAATATTTTTTTTACTAATTTCCCTGAAAATATCTGCTGTTCCTCCTCTGCTCCAATCTGTTCATCTGACCACGTGCGTGTCAAAGTATACATCTCTCTTTCTGTTATTAGAGAAACACCTCAGCGCCGTCGAGTCTGGCATTTCACTCAGGCCGACTGGCAGGGTCTCCAAGCAGCCATCAAACTTCTGGACTGGTCTCCCATCTGTACTTCCTCGGACATCAACTCGTCCTGGGAATTCTTTCGGAGAAACTTGCTCTCTCTCATGCAGATTTATCCCCTCTCGTCTTCAGTTGTCCTACCCTTCCTCCCACCAAAGGTACACTGAAGCTTGTGGCGAAGCAGTTGTCCTCAAACAACTTGTCTTCGCTTCATGGAAGGCAAATCCAACTGAAGGCAATCTCAGTTCCTTCCACAAAACTTGGAACAAGTGTGTATCTACCCTCAGGGGAGCCAGAAAACAACATCTTTTGAAGCTCAAGTCTGAACTCTCAAACTTCTCTCACTCCTCAAAATCCTGGTGGCATCTAATCAAATCTGTTTCTGGTGTATGTTCCCCCTCCATCCCCTCCCTTACATCAAGTGGCCACACTGCTGATACCGCATGTGAAAAGGCTGAATGCCTAAACTCGGTGTTTGCTTTTAAATCTTGTGTCCCAAACCCATCGCTTTCTGTTCCCACCTTACCCAATCAAAGCCAACTGTCCCTGGACTCTGTGTCCTTTTCTCCTGACAAGGTGGAGAGCTTGCTGTCAAACCTCGACTCAGATTCTGCAGTCCAGACGGCATCAGCCCATGTGTCCAAAAAACCTGCTTTTCTCCTCTTGCTCACCTTCTCTGTTCTACTCACCCTCTCATTTGTTCAAGGTCATCTGCCATCTGCCATCTTTTTGGAAATCAGCAAATGGTACTGCTCTGCATAAAAAAGGTACAAAACAGATCCCTGCAATGACAGACCAGCCTTCTCCGAATCATCAGCAAGGTTATGCAATCCAGCATCGTTTCCAACATTAAATCCTTCATCTCCAATGGCCTGATTTCTGATCATCAATTTGGATTCAGACAAGGTCGCTACACTGGATATGCTGCTTCTGCCCTTCCAACAATGAATGGAGATCCTCAATGCCAGAAATGAAATCAGAGCCGTATCCCGAGACATATCGCCTGCTTTCGATGTGGTCTGGCATCCTGCCCTGCTCACCAAACTCTCTTCTTATGGTATCCAACGACATCTCCACTCACGGCTCAGACTTCTGCTCCTGTCACAGCCAACGTGTGTCCCTTAGTGGAGTTCTCTCATCCCCTCTCCCTGTCCAGGCTGGAGTTCCTCAAGGCAGTGTTCTGGGCCCTGTTATTTTTCTGGTTTTCATCATTGATCTCTCTGACTCTGGAAAATCTCTTTATCTCCTTGCTGATGACTCTACCCTCTGCCGTACCATCTGTCATCCCTCAGATCGGCAAGCAGCAGCTTCTTTGCTCTCTGCAGATCTGGATAAAATCACAAAACTGGTCCAACACGTGGAACATGTCTTTCAACCCTGACAAATCTCACACTCTCACTATGTCTCTCAGAAAGGACGGTCTGGAACCCCCCCCCCCCCCACCCATCTACTTTCTCAACAATCCTCTTGAAGAAGTCTTCATTTAAGCTTCAGGGTTTCAATATCTGCCATGATCTTTACTGGGAAAGCCACATTTCCAACCTGGCCTTCAAAACCAGTCGCCGACTGGAAACCCATCATGAAAAGTCCTTCCTTGGCACACCTGAGCTCCTGACCATGTACAAAGCCTTCGTCCACAGCCTAATGGAGTACTGCTCTCCCCTCTGGGCCGGTGCTTCCGTCTCTCACCTTTCTCGGCTTCACGCTGTGGAAATTTAGGATCATTGGTATCTCCTGGGATGAGGCTGAGCCTTGGGTCGCTCACTCTCACCACAGGCATGTCGGAGGTCTTTCTGTCTTTTACAGTCTCCTCTGCGGCTTAGCCCCCTCCTGCTCTGTCTGCGATATGTCCCCCCCCCCCCACCCCCAATATTCCCACAAGGCGCTCAAGGTCCGCCACCAGCCCCCTCTGGCAAAACAACCAAAATCAAGCATCACTGCTCACCTTCACTCTTTCATTCCTCTTCCCCCCCCCCCATTTGGAACAAACTCCCACACTCTCTTCAATCCCACTCTTCCCACCAGGTCTTCAAAACAACTGTTCATCACCATCTCTTTTCTTCCCCCACTAATCCACCCCAAACCCACCTTCAAATTCCCTGTTTCCTTCCTGAAAGTCCCTGTAGTGCCATCTTTTTTACCCTGTGTACCCCACCCCATCCCTCTCCCTTCCACAGATCTCCACATGTCTGTTCCACACCATTTCCTTCCCCTTCCCATGACTCGTCTCCTGCTCCCCTTGTTGTACGTCTTGTGTGTTTGCTCTCACAGGAGCCTCGACAGTGTATGATTATATATATATATACATATACATATACATATACAGGGTGTCCCTAAAAAAATGACATCATTCATAGTCTAATAACATAGCTAATTCTCGCTCAAATGATCTCAATTTTAACAAAATGTGTAAAAACTAAGTTGAATGTTTAATCTTATCTCAATGAGAATCTACCAGGAAGATGGATTGGCGTGCCAGTGATAATGACAATGTGCTGTTGAAATGGCCACCACGTTCACCTGACTTGACACCTTGTGATTTTTTTCTATGGGCTATGTGAAAGGACTGGTCTATATCCCCCCTTTCCTACAAGCCTAGAGGAACTTAAGCAGAGAATCACTGAGGCGCTGGAGAATGTTACGCAAGACATGCTACAGCGTGTTTGGCAGGAGCTTGACCGCCGACTTGACGCGTGTCGTGTCACACGCGGTGCACATATTGAACATTTGTGAAGTTTTGAGAAAACGGTTATAAAATTTACATCCCTCTGAATCTCCTGTTCGAATTTTGATAAATAAATATTTTATTGTTCAACATGAAGCCTATTTACTTTTGTTTGCCTGGGACATGTAGTTACCTCGATATTCAAGTTTCAAATGATGTCATTTTTTAGGACACCCTGTATATAGTGCAAGGAGTACCTTCTGAGAATCATGGGGGTTTTCAGCCCCCCCTCCCCCCTCCCCCCCTTCCAAAAAAAAACAACTCCATTTTTACTATTCATGAAGTCAGCATGTTGATGACATGTCTTGCCATTGATGCCACTGCAGAGTGTTCATAATGAAACAACCAAGCTGTGATGTACAATGTATGCATACTGCATAGGTTGCATTCTTTTGATTCACAGAAGCTCTCGATTTTTTTTTTTTTTAACAACTTAGATGCTGGTCAAGAAAGTTTATATAATTTTCACAAAGAAAAGGGAGGGGGGGAGTTTATCATCAAGTTTAATTGAATTGTGATGGATATATAAGAGCACAGTGATCAATTGATCGTCACTTGTTAAATGAACGAAAAAAATGTTGCATCAATACTCAAGCATCTGCAATAAATATTTGGAATTTGCAAACTCTTATATGTACATTTATAACATTGCAAACTTTTACTTCTCAATGCAAAAAAAACACAAACATCTGACATTTTGTGGAAACCTGATATGATAGGAGGGAACATTCTCAAAGTAAGACAAAAGTGATGAGGCCAAGGGAAAGCACAAGAACAATCATAGACAGGTTTGGAGGCCTGTTTTTCTCTTTTTTAACTGCCTCTCCTTCGGTCAAGCTCCCTTGGCTCTGCAACCCTCTCCAACTCCTCAATCAAGCACAAATACAGTACATTGTTCAAGTAACCCCCTCCTGATTCAACTCACGAATTGCAAGCTTTCCACCCACCTCCACTCGTTCCTCTTCTCCCGATCGTAAAACTGCCCTCTGGAGACTGTTTAATCCCACTCCCTTCAGAGCTTCAAGCAGGCTGTGCACTGCCATCTCATGTCATCCACATCTCCACCCACACTTTTTTCTATCCCCATTAACCCTACCTATCCCTCATACTTGCAGGTTACTGCTTCCTCCCTCCTCCCTCTCTCTCTCTTTTCCTGTTCATTCATTCTCTTGCTTGTTGCACCCAACTGTGGCCTCACTGCCCTACTAAGTGCATTGCCATTTTACCCTGTCGCCTCAGGCCTAGGTCACATTTGCCACGGCGGCCGTGGGGTCTCCAAAATCTGCGGCCACTAGCATTATACGCGGCCGCAGTATTTCCACGGTCACACAATGTAGCAGTCACATATGTTTTTATTTTTCGGGTAGCCGCACGGGTATTTAGAAATTGTGGAGACCGAAAACGTGGGGTGCCGTACGGTCTTTGATTTGATGTCGCACGGTGACCTTAGGGCACGCTGCGGCGGCCATAGAATTTTCAAGGCAGACGCAAGGTGCCCGCAAGGCGACCGCAGGGGGCTAAGGCGAACGTGCGGCCAGACGACGGTAACGAGTGGTATATATACCAGTTCTTTTTTTTTACTGAAATAAAAATATACCAGTATATATAACTGATATATATAACTATAATATACCGTGGTGCCCCAGAATCCGAACGCCCCATTGTTTGAACAAATTGGAATCCGAACAATTTTTTTCGAGAAAATTTTGCCCTAAACACCTAATACATTTTAAACCAGAGTTGGTGTCAAAGCCACCCAATGCTCGCCTGTTTATACATTTATCGTTTTTAAAAGTATAATAATTAATATTTTTTATAATTCTCTAACAATTTTTTTTGGGGGGGGGGGTTGGAAATCACTTAAAACATGTAGAAATGCAAAAAAAAAAAATTTTCTCTAACAATTTCTTTTGGGGGGGGGTTGGAAATCACTTAAAACATGTAGAAATGCAAAAAAAAAAAATTTTCTCTAACAATTTTTTTTTGGGGGGGGGGGGTTGGAAATCACTTAAAACATGTAGAAATGCAAAAAAAAGAAATCGAAATTTTGTTGAAAAAAAAGTTGCAAAAAATTTTTTTTCTCTAACAATTTTGTTTTTGGGGGGGGGGGTTGGAAATCACTTAAAACATGTAGAAATGCAAAAAAAAAAAATCTCTAACAATTTTTTTTTGGGGGGGGGGAGACAAAGTCCAAAATCTAATGCATGATCCTTGACCATACCTACCCCCCCCCCCCCACCAAGTTTCGTCGAAATCCGTCGAGGAGTTTTTCCGTAATACAAAAAAATTTAACATTTCCACGCTCACGCCGGGGATCGCTATAGCTCTCTGTTCTTCGAACAGGCGAGCTAAAAACCGAACACAACGAAGCGTTCATGTTTGTTCACGTGTCTCCCCCACCTGTTCGAGCCGCATCTTCGCGCTTTGTTCATTCAGTTCGTCGGTGGAAGTCCTCGTGAAAGCATCTCTCGTGTGTCGATCGATACTTTAGGCCTCAGTCACATTTGCTCTACGGCGAGGATACGGCCGCCGTATCCTCGCCGTAGAGCAAATGTGACCTAGGCCTCACTAACCCCATGAGCCAAGGTTTGTACGCAAAAAGAAAAAAAAAGTGTCAAATACTACAACTTTATTCAAAACGATTTTCTGTTGCCATTATATTGTCTCCCTACTTGAGGCAGTGCCATTTAAAATAGCTGCACTCAATGAAGCATCTTAGATTTTTTTTTTTTAACTTATTAAGCCATGAACTGAGGAATCAGCTTGAATGATTCGATATAGAAAATATGGAGTTTTTAAAAAAAAAATATGGAACTAGCCAAAGTAGCCATCACTTTGCTGCCATATGTAATCAAAAGACAACATGTTGTACTTCAGAAACACTTTCCTCAATTCACTCTATTATTTGTTCAAGTTAATCTTCCATCTGCTTGGAAGTCATCTAATATCACCTTCATCAACCATCCTTGCTACTTGTATATGGTGTGAGCAAAAATCCCTTCCACTTCACTGTGAATCTCAGTGTTGGATGCTTTGGTGAGAACCTCCACTTAAAATGAGTGAAATGAAACATTTTGAATTATTCTCAGATTTCATCACCGTAATGCATGTTGCTAGTCGTTTAAACTTTTCTTTATCGATTTTTCATCAGTCATAATGATTAGTAACATTACTTCTCTGCATACGTGTTTTATATTTACGAGCACATCATTACAAGCACATACCTGACCTTTAATCAGATTGCTCATGAAATTGATGTCGCCCACATCATCTTCATCAGCCATCCTTGCTGTTTATATCTACATGGCATGAGTTAAAAAATAATAATAATAATAATAATAATAATAAAATCACTTCCGCTTCACTGCAAAGCTCAGTGTTGGATTATTTTTGGTTTGAACCTCTGCTTAAAATGAGCGAAATGAAACATTTAAAAAATTTGAAATTATTTTCACTCATATTTCAACATCACCATAATGCATATTATTGGGTTGTTTAACCTTTCTTCATACGAGATTATTTGTAATACCTGATACTACCACCAGGTGGTGCAATGCGATACACATTTACAAGGAGAAAATTGAGGTCTTCCCCTCCAAGCTCAACCCCCTCCCCAGGAGATTATGCTACCCCGATAGAAACCATACTCTGGGTACCCTGAGGCAACATGCAAAATTTAGTTGGATTTGATTCAGTCATTTTATAGTTTTTGAAGCATATATAAATAAATCCACAAATTCATTTTTATGGTACAGATAAATGAAACCACATGCATGATTTTTTTGTTCAATGCAGAAAATGCAGTCTCTCCTTAAACTAGGTTCCCACTGTCGTGCGATCCGTTACGAACGCCACGATTGAGCATTCGTAGCTGATCATGGAATTTCTCTGAAATTTCAGGTTTGGATACGAGGTGATGCGAGTCGATACGTTCTGATGCGATCTGTTCACGATTTGTCAATTTCAGGTGTCACGATCTGTCACGGTCTGATCTTCGGTTCAGATACGATCACATACGTTCCGATAGGATTGTTTCGATTGAGTCTACGATTGGGTGTCGATCTGACATGATCATCACGATCGGGTTCCCCGAATTGGGATGATCTGGTACGTGCAGATACGTTCCGATACGTTCATCAAGAACCGATGCGCTCCGTTACGATAGGATACGATTGTGGTCGCGATGTCTTTCATGATCATGATGGAGGGTGATCACGATTTGAGCTACGACTGGACCCACGGGTATATATCAGCCGACTGACCATGGACTTCATTGTTTCTTGAATTTTTACAGAGTTGAGATCACATCTCAACAGAGCGTGGTGTTTGTCTTGTCTAAGATCGATCCCGATCACCACGATTTGGAAGCACGATTAGATGCGATCTGTCGCGCTTTGTTACGATGCAATACGATCCGATACGATGATCCGATTGACAATTGATCGTGTTGATCGTAGAAAAATTTTGAACCGTTCAAAAATTTTCTACGATTAACACGATTGCCACGACTGACCTCAAGATCTGATAAGATCTGATAGGATCACCACGATTAGTCCACGATTAAGACCACAATTTCAATCGTGCCGGCATCATGATAGTGGGAACAGACTTTTAGGAAATGCCCACTGAGTATGGTGAGATAAGCTGCACCAATGGTGTAACATCTCTGGTACCCAGACTGCCCAGGAAGTGATGGTACTTCCCCAATCTCAGTGGTTGTGTTTGTCTCATCTAACAGTCCTGTGTTGTGGTTGTTTCTCTTGTATTCGTCTATGTCGTGTGCGATATTGTGCGTGGTCGCTCCACTTATGAGCCTTAAATCCTGCAAAAATTTTTTTTTTTACAAAACCTCAACATCATTTCAACATTGTAATCATGTCACAGGGGTTTATTTGTCGTCAGAAAATAGAGTTCATAGCGAACGCAGTGAGCTTCATACTTAACGCGTGCACATGGAGAATAGGAAACAACCAACAACAACACAATACCCTGGCTATTTGGAATCCGTGTCGTTAGCTATGACTTTTGCTTCCGGTTGTATTTAAACGCTGTGCGGTGTATAAACACGATTGGGTTTTATTTCTTTTTGTGAATATTACTTAACGCGTGCACATGAGAGAATAGGAAACAACAAAAAAACACAATACCTGCAATTGTGAATCCGTGTCGTTGGCTATGAACCTTTTCTTCCGTTTTTTTTTTTTGCTTCTGGTTATTTTTTGTTTCCGGTTTTTGTCATGGGGAATGATGCATGCCGGGAGATAAAGGCATCGTCGGAGACATGAAAAACCCAAATAATATCAGACATGGTGTATATTTCCTCCACTGATTTTTAATAAAGATATCTCCCGCATCATCAAAAAATAATTTTAATCGTGATTTACGTTATTTGATCGCTGATCCCGAATCCAGGCCGAAGTAACCGGAAATTGCGTATACAGTTGTCAACAAGTTGAGGTAAAGTCAGAAGCGAATGCAAGAAGAAATTCTACGTTCGCTTCTAGGCTTTGCCTATTCCATATTACACAAGTGAAACAACAGAAACAGTTTCCTGCTGACTATCAGAGCAGAACTTAACGGACGGTATGGATTTGCAAAATCTGTTTGTTTTGGTGTTCTGAGTTGTGAAGCAGTGTATATCTACCAAACCCTTTTGTTTTATTACCAGAAACAAAAAAAAACAAAACACTGGTTTAAAGCAGTGACCTCATTTCATCCGACGATTGAACACGTCTTTTGTACAATATATCCTCACGTCAAGCCACCCTTAATATTACTCGGCTTTCAATTATGGGTTGCTCAAGCATAGTCTGAAAGGAAGCAAAGGCAGGAGAGATATCTGGATATAGAATGACATTCAAATTGCTCCCATTCTATTGCCAAGGTAACCACGAAAGAAATAAGAAACAGTCTTTGTTTCCAAAATTTCACTTTTGGAGATCAGCTTTCAGTCTAAAGAGATTGCTCACCCCTCCACAACCCCCATTTTTCATAAAAGCTTTTACACAATAGCTTCTTTATCTCCACTCACTATTTTCCCAAAGGACAAAACCAATTCAATATTTGACCAAAAAGTACTGGCAATTCTGTTAAAATTGCAGAATTTTAACATTCGAAATCTGCGTTCTCAATCTCACGCATCAGATCAGAGTATTTGAGTATATCGACAAAAAAAGGCAATAAAGACGTTTTCTTTGGTGGAAAAACATTTTCAAATCCATTCCAAACCCATAACACAATATTGGCTTTGGTGAAGAACATTAGTGTTTCCCTCGAGCCAAGCTCATCACCATTGCAAGCACGACCTGTCAAAGGATACAGCAACTGCATACCTTCAACGTGTAAACACTCAAATCAGACTACTTAATGAGCAGCATTACTCGGTGAGCCTACAAGTTTGAGAGCATAAATATCCAGCGTGGCCTTTGTCAGGAAAAGGAAGCTTTCGGACAGGTTCACAGAGCCATAGACCTCGGGGACTAAAACCTCCATTCTAACGCGTTCGGCTTGAACTTAAGGTACGTGAACTCAGCTCGATAATTTCAACATCTTGACTGACTTACTACGGGCAAACTTTTAAGATCATATTGCTGCTTTCCATAGATTTGCATGTGTCCACGTTTCACACAGGAAGTAAGGGTGAAGAAGTTTTCATAATGGATTTTAAATCCGGTTGGTTCAAACAAGAGCTGCTGCACACCAATTCAATTTGCACAGCCAGGTCAATGAAACCAAGGCAGATTAAATAAAGCATGGAGCAAAAACTTGGTTAATTGAAGCATTTGAAATCTCAGCTATGACTGCTGGTTGAAATAATATTTATTTAGAAGACTCGTGGAGATATAATAAAGAAGACTCGTGGAGATCTTATCCATATGTTACTTGCAGAACAGACATAAGACACAAATACACTCTGACAAGTTTAAAAATATACTCTTAGACAGTGAACAGTCTGGCAGGATGGTGCAGAGGTAGTGCACTTCCCATCGAAATGCTTAGTCTGGGTTGGATTCCCGACCTCACTTTTACTATCAGACAGATCCGCCGCAGGCATTGCATCACAAAGTGTCGTCCCTCAGAAGGACAGCTGGGGACCCATCTGCTGGCATTAGTTAGTGGACGTTAAAAGATCCCACGGTATATTTTGCTAAAAGTCGGTGAGGTATCACTATCACCCTGAACAAATTACAAAATTCTGCCAAAACAGAGGGTAGCAAATGGTCCTCTTGATCATTCCCTTACATCAGGTTACACCGCTTGCTATCTCAGAGTGTGGTTGCTGTGCAGGCTGCACCTCCAACATGACAAACAAAATTCATATTCCCAGGTGTTCACATATCAAGTGTGAACGACCATTTTCAACTATAGAAAGCAAACAAGAAAGTGGACAAATCAAGTCTCTGGGATTTGAACCTGCGAACACCAAAACAGGCCAACCTAATTTTGTGCATTTTACAAAGCTCTTTAAAAAGCCAAAAAAAAAGCCAGGCTCCATAAGCATTTAAACCAATTAAAGAAGTTTCCTTTGGAAAAGTGAAATTTAGCCCAAATCTTCGTGACCAAGAACAAACCAGCATTTACCCCATTCGTAAAGTATTTCTCAATGAGATATCGGCGAAAGATGCTGAAAGCAATAAGACGTATTTTAAATTACAGGCTGGGTAGATAATGAATAAAACTGTTCATTTATGACTATAAATACGGGGGGGGAGAAGAAGAAATCTTTATTCATACATCAAACCAAAACATTTGGCTGCTGATACCACACGGGCCGAGCTGAAGCAAATGAGGCCGAGCAAGGGGTTGGCATGCTCCTCCCCTTCATTCCTTCTCACATTCACATTCCCACCAACCCCACCCCCACCCACCCACCTTCAGTTCCCATGAGCATCAATGCAACAGCCAAAGGCAAAATATCCTTGCCTGGGCACACCAGAAGCTCCCTGGCAACCCGAGTTAAAAACTCCTGGCACAAGAAAACCGGTATGTGTACTGCTCAGTTACCTGCAGGTAAGCGGGCTACGAACGTTTTCCTCACACCACCAAAACCTTAAGCATTCCATTCTGCCCTCAATGCCTTTACTCCCACTCAAGCTCTCAGTGCATTCCCAAAAGCCAGACAGCATTACCTGATCATTTTTGATGAGCAAAGTGGGGTGGAAAGGTTAGACTGTCAATGCTCATTTTGTCTTTCAGACAAGGAAAGTTAAATTGCATATTGGCCTGGTTTACAAATCCTGTACAAAGAGGAAATGGAGAGAGTTCGAGAGGGGGGGATGAAGAACATCTTCCTACAGTGTAAAGGAAAGCTTTGAGAAAAACTATTTGAGAGAGCAGCGGTCAGGTGTGGTGTGGTGTGGTGTGGTGCGGTGCTACAATGAGGAAAAAGGGAGCATCGTGAGAACGTAAATGGAAAAGATTGGGGAGGCTGGGGATGTAAGTTGGGGGACCTGAAAGCGGTGTTGAGAGGGGCAGGTGGTTGACGCAGCAACAGATGCGGTGGGGGAGGGATGCAGGTGTAAATATAAAAAGTAAGGATTTGATAAATCAAATAAATAAATCAGTGGGTCGAGGTTTGAATTGAAAGAAAATAATTAAAGGAGGGAGATTATAAGCAGTGGGTGTAAGAGATGGCTGAATAATCAGTGGGAGAGGAGGGGTGGAAGGAGAGGGTTTAAAAGGAGATGAAGCGACGGGAGAAAGCAGAATGAACAGAGGGAAGAGAAGGAGTACGTGTGGGTGGTGTTGGAAAGTAAAACTATTGTGTTACTGGAAACATCCTGGAGTCTCAAAAAATGCACCCGGTATGAACGATTACTTTCTGAATGAGGGCTCAGTCTGCAGGGTTTGTGTTCTTAACTAGCATGCGATGCAAAACTCAATACCCTGAGAACCAACACCATCGAATCCCAGAAAAAGACATGCGAGCTCATTTTCTCACAAAGCAAACAGTGCCAGCAGGAGAGTAAAGCAGGAATTGAATTGCATTCCAACTTTTAAAAAAATGAAATAAAATAACAATAATCTAGCCTTGCAAACACCTCCAGTAAAGGTGCTCGCATGTCAGCTTGGCTGTAAAATAAATACAAGCCACTCATCAACTGGGAAATCAAAGTGGGATCCATTAATGAGGATTCACATGGAAGGTCATTCAAGCACAAAAAATATAAAATAAAATAAATACAAAACATGCAGCTAATCTGACGAAGCTCAAATAACAATTTTACAGGGTATTTGTTTTCATTAAGTTTCACAACAATCGTCAACGCCTCAACTTTGTCTCAGCAAAAAGCCCGAACTCAAACAAGAAGCTATGAAAAGAAAAATGTACAACCATGAAATGGGGGGTG
>CM068959.1:59543147-59562610 GCA_035128595.1 Eptatretus atami | reverse complement strand
CTGGAAATCGCCAACACCATCATGGTCCATAGTGAGATATTCTTAAGTACATGTGTAGTTAGCCAAACCCATTGTATAGAGGGAATTAATGTGATTCATTCGGGCTGCGATCCTTGAGCTTAGGCGTTTTCTGTCTAGCTTTGTTTTGACACCCACCGTCAACACACAACAACAACGCCAGCACCAAAACCTACCTTCACCACTCGCTACCGCAAACCTCACATCACGCCATCCAAAGCGCCATGGCATGCGACACCGCCGAAAACCTCCACCACCTTCTCTACGGCCATTCCCGCCCACATGTGGACGCGGAGCGTACGAGCTGTCCAGCAAGCACGCGAGACGCGAGGAGGGCGGGTTTCTCGAGAGAATTCGGATACAGGAATGATCACAGCCCACATCTGATCCACAAGAGCGAAGCGAGGGCGGCTTTTGGCCCGCAGCTCTCAGACGCGCTGACAAATACAGTCGCATAGCTGCTAATGAGGATCAGGAATGAATACCATCGCCCTCTTTCGTCGTCAATCGGAGCCGAGTGGTGCCGCCCTTGGAGGTCGTTAGGATCGAGAAATTTGGCATATGGTGGGTCTGAAGCGATAATAAGTGCGACGCAGTAGGCGACTGGTCGTGAGCAGTCGTATGTGGTGGGCGAGGGTAGTTGGGCTGGAGACGAGTTCAGTGTGGAGTCAGCCATTGAGGCATGGAGTCGTTGGAGACGAGGCTGGGATCGGGGGACAGGAGTATCGGAGGAGTCGATTGAGGCGTAGGAAGTGTTGCGGTCTGTGAACGAGCTCGGAGTCGGTGAGCATGCGGTCGGGGGTAGATCAGAACGGATCGAGCAGAGGGTGGGGCACTCGACAGATGTGGCGAGTCAGTAGCGACACGGCGTGAGCGGAGCCGGGATCGAGCATCGTGGGGCAATCGGCTTGGGGATGGAACGCTGGAGGCGGACTGAGAGGTCGCGTGATCAGAGCAAGCCAGCCGATAACTCCTCCCAAGCATCAAACAATTCCCTTTCCCACGCGCGAGAAGATGCGCACAAGGGCCCCGTTCCACAACCAGCAAGGTCGCCACGGAACTCGCGCGTGCGCAGAGGACATTCCGTTGCGGCTGCGCACGAGGGCGCGGGTAGGACCTTCGGTCCGGTGGGCGCTGGCCGCTCATCCAGTTCCACGCGCATTATGCCCACGGCCCGCAGTCGACTGCCTTGCCTGTGAGGGGGTCTTTTGCTTGCTCGGTGAATGCGTTTGTGGCGCTGTGTCATTAAGTCAGGTAGAACGTATAACGTGGAAAGTGCGTTGTTCGTGTAAGTCGGTTTTTTTAACTCCTTTATATGTGCATTTCTTTGTTCTGTTTATAATATGTGCTCTTAATTGTGACTGTAATACGTGTGCTATAGTGTGTGCTCGCGTGCGCGGAATAAAGGTGCATGTGTGGAACTGTTTTCCTCCGTTTCGTGTCGTCTTTGTCTTTAATTGAACCTCTCTGCTTCAACGTAAAGGTTCGTAGTGGGTGCAAAACGCCCGGTAAATAATCTGAACCGTCGAGTGTGACGATAACACGTCGGTTACCCCGATAGTACGGAACGGCGCTAAGCGGCCGGCCGACTCGACTGCGGCGAGTACGATCGGCCCGGTTACCGAGATCCGCTGGTGGTACTTAGAGGTAGGTCGAATTTGGCGAACACCCTAGTCCTACGCGGGTGGCCGATTGGCACGATTGTGTGGGTCGAAGGCCACCCGTGACTGTATCGCCGGGTTAGCCGGGAAGGGTCACACTGAATTGTCCGTCCGGGGGCGAAGCGCGGTCCGCGCGTTCGAGTCGCGTGCGATCGCACGCCTGACTGGGCGCGAATTCGCAATCAATAATAAACTATATACATACATTATAAATGTATTATGTATATATATAATCATCTCTTTCTTTCGGTCGCCCCGTAGTGGTCGCCACAATGCGGATCAATCGTTATGATTCCGCATAATGATTGCACAGGTTACGTGCGCCGGGATGCCAATTCCTGACGCAACCCTGGTCCGCCTCTTACGACACAGGGATATATATGTATATATAGCTATATATATATTATATTATAATATATGATATAATAATAAATAAATAAAAACATATCTCTGTTCATTTCAGCACATGCAAACCTTTTTTGAACGTAGCAGTATTCTAAAATAAAATGAAAAACAAACAAACCCTTAGAAATGCCTCGTACTTCCAATTTGTGCCCAACATAATAATTAACGTCGTTCTACTTACTACCCTTTCCCTTCATCTCGAAATAAGTACAAAGCATGTTTTGTTCTTGGATAAGCGCTCATTGGAAGAGCAGGTAGAACTAACAGTGAGACAAGCATCATGGGAATAAACAAACAGGATAGAGAAAATGGAAGAAATGGAAGCAAACACTGAACTAGCAAGTAAGATGGTTGGGTTAATCAGGTGTAAATGGAGTAATAAAGATAATGGTCAAATTTGATGACACGATTGCGCGGACTGCTTGAATTGAAGCCCAAAGAGAAAGTGAGACAAGAAAGCGCGGGGAAAGGATTCCGTACTGGGAGAAGCGACTGAATAAAGAGCTAGATTCAATTGGCATATTTAATCTCTCTCATTTTCGCCTTGATGAAACAGCCCTTTTCACCTAGAGCATATATGGTACACGAGCGACGTCAATGCGACGTTTCACTTTTTATTTATCCAATCAATTGACACGTTGGTGGTACTTGAAAAGCTTGATGGCACCGAGGACCAAGAGAATGGCACAGACGCACCAAATGAGTGTTTCAATCAGGGGAAGTCAAGTGATTATAAGATTGGGTCAATATTTTTTAATGCATTGAAACATCTGAATCTTGTAAAAGGTAGAAATGATTTCAAGGACAATTGTGTGACCATTGGAATCGAACGATTATTCTATATTGTGCGCTCGCTGCTTCTGGAGGTAAGTGCCTTAAACGGGACCTAATACACTGACCGAAGAGGCTGTTATTGGCAATATTTGCAAGAAGAATATCTCTATATCAAATAAAGTATGGATCACGACAAAGCTACAATTTACAGGTTCTGGAGAAAAAAAAGCAGCCTCGTGGGGTCGTGTGGTATTAAGAATTCTTGAGCAATTTTCAGATGGTCCTAGAAATGCATGTTAATATCACGCTCAAACTAAGAAATCTTTCTGGATGTAGTCTGAAAATATAGAGATCTGAACAGTTGGCTGAACCAACATACACTAATTTGTGCATCTATTGTTCAGTAGTCGAGGTCAGACAGCAAAAATCATCCCTCCCCCCTCCAACTCCTTCTTGCAAGAAGGGGAAACTCTGCGAGTTCACACTGTACACAGAGAATATCGGTTATTTAACCGCACTTGACCCCTGCCAAGGAGAGAGTGGATTCAACAACCCCTTTTCACCCTCGAGGAAGGGTTGTTACTACAGTGCCTGTAGAATAGTCCACACTAGGATACCAGCTTTGCACCTCCATAGCCGGTACATACTGATGAGCTTTGACTAAGAAAACAATGAAAGATCATGTTTTTTTGTGTTTGTTCAAAAAAGTTCTCAACTCCATGACTAACTTTGAAAATTTTTTATACGCTCGTTTGCAGCTTGGTGGGATTCAAAAACTAGAACCCTGTTTATTATTTATTTTAACTTTAAAAAAGCTCTTATCACCCTACCAAGACTGCTTGAAATCCTTGAGCAAATCAATGGAAACAAGAAGCCATTCAAACAGTAACACAGCAGTAGACATAATAGCTGTAGCGACGGCAATTTAAGGTCTATGGCAAGTCAAGCAAATTCAAAGTAGTCATCGGTGAACGTTTGAACATATCGACAAAAAATTTGAATTTTCATTGTGTTCTAGCAAAAGCTCATCAGAGGGAATGATAGCAGGACTAGAGTTTGCAAAAAAGTTGTATCCCATAGTCCACACCCCTTTCAAATGTTCAACGTCTTTGCTGCGATTGTACTGAATTAAATTGCATTAAAAAGACTCCACCGTATTACACATGAACCCACGAACTTCCAACAAATTTCAGAAAATACTTAATCAGAAATACAATAGACTAGAATATCTTCGTTGGATAAGTTGCCCCCCCCCGCCCCTCCCCGATTAATAATGGTGGAAGTCCCTGTTGACCAGCAATTATAGCTGTGAGTGTTCGGGTAGTCTCTACCACCTTTGCGCACCTTGCCCATTGCTTGCTGGTCAAAACTGTTCATAAGCCACAAGTTGCGTGGGAGTGGTTGAATGACAGCAACTCTTCAAGTCATGCACAGATTGTTGGATTGGACTCTATGTGGAGCTTCTGACAGGGACTCAAGGACATTTAACTTTTTGGTTCCTTAGCCAACTCTAATGTGGCTTTGGGTTCAGTGTCATGCTGAAAGGGAAACTTGCCCGTCCCAATTTTAGCTTCTTTGCAGTAGGGGACAGGTTTTTCCTCAAGGATTTTTCTGGCATTTCTCCATGCCATTTTTCCGCTGTATCCTGACACTGCCCCAGTCCTGCGGATGAGAAACACCCATATACCATGATGCTGCACACCATCTTCAGCAGGTCAGGGATGGTGTTCTTTGGGTGTGTGGCTCGGGTGTGATTGTGCGTCAAATGTAACGTTTTGCTTTAGGCCAAAATGTTCCATTTCATTTCCTCAACCACAAAAGTGGTTTCGCACGAAAGTGGCGTCCGAATTCTGGAGTGTTTTTTTGCATTCCTGCAAACATGACTGAATGGTGGGCTTTTTGAGTAATTTGGCTTACGTCTTTCCACCGCGTACCCGGGATATCAGCCAGACTTGTGGAGTGAGGTTTCGTGGCTTGGATTGTGTTGTTGTTCACAATGCACACAGTGACCAGTCTCTTGCGCATAATAAGCCATGTAGCGTCGTCAAAGTGTGAACATTGGCCGTCCTTGGTGGCGGGCCTCTGTAATTCAGTGTCCTCTTTGGCTATTGGTTCGTCGGGACACCGTCCAATTGCGAGGGGAGCTCGGTGAGGTCTTAGAGCGAGGGTCGTGGGTGTGTACCATGTGCAGCTTCTTAATGGAGTCTGGACTGTGCTCCAGGGATATTCAATGGCCCATTAAATATTTTATGCCCATACTCCCTGATCTGTGCCTTTCCACAACTTATCCCGGAGGTCTTTTGAAAGCCCTGGTGCTATGGTTGAGTCTTGTGCTGTGAATTCCTGACCTCATGCAGAGGAAACCTATTAGGAAGCAGTGATATTCTGAAAGAATCAGAAATCACTGCAATTTAACACATGTTGAGCCGAATGAACTTGCTTGTGTATTTGAAGTTGATTGGTGCACCTGAGCTATTTTACAATTGGCTATTTAAGGGGGGGCGGGGGGGGGGGGTGGACACTGCTATCCAATCCGAAGATAAGTAGTTTTGTATTTTTAATAATGTTCTGAAATTTTGTCAGAATTTGTGGTTACAATGTGTAAAAAAAGAATGTTGAAAAGGTCTGATTTAATTGAAATTTAATTCCAGGTCTACAAGGCTTCGAAAAGGTAAATTAAGGGCGTATAGAATGTCTGTGGCACTGTAATTAACAAAAGGAGAACAGCATCCATCCGACGAAAGAGGTGAAGCAAAGACCTTGAGCGTTAATGTGCATTGTTGCTGTTAAAAAGAAAAAACGAGCTATAAGATCCTTCGTCTCTAATTTGATATGTCCATAAAAAGAAATGACGTCCATTGATGTTCAGGTTGCGATAAATTGTCGTGCTAAGCCGGTGCTGATTTCGCGCAAACAAAATTCAACCAACTTGCCTAGTCGGAGATAATAGGTATAGGCGATTTCCATTAGCGGTGTATATAGACGTCAATCTTTTTTCTAGGAAGACTCTTCCAAAATCAGTAGATGGTGTAACGCCTCGCGGGGCTTTCTGCATATGCATGGCAAGTTTCATGAGAATCCGATGAAAACTCTGGGTCTGTGAAACAAAATAGTCAAAAAAATAGGGAATGACGCTCATAAAAATTGATACGTACGTCATAGTGAAGTATCATAGTGCGGTAATTCAACTCTTGCAATTGCGCTGTTCATTCCGCAAACAGATCAAAAAAGTCATGCCTAGTTGCGGATAATTATTTTAGGCGATTTCCATTAGCTGGAGAATTTTGTTGAATCATAACTTTTTTTCTAGGGAGAATTTTCAAAACTCGGAGAGATGGTTACTGTCTGCGCATGGTATGTTTTTACAAATATATAATATATATATTAATATATATATATGATATAATATATTATATATATATCAGTATATATGCCGAATGTCAGGAAGTTTTGATGACAAAGCTGTAGCGGTGAAACAAAGAAACTGCCACAAGAAGAGGAAGAACAACAACGGAGAAGACTTAGAGAGCGCTCACGAGATGCTAAAAACATGGTACACATCTGAAAACGGAAAGTCTAAAAGTCGATTTGCCTTGTTGGAAAGCTAATCACGATTTATTTGGAACAAAATTGTGTCCGTTAATACAAAATATGCCCGTTTTTAAAGAGCTCGTTCCAGGATGAAGAATAAGCGAGAATGGAGCTTAATGCTGAGTGTTATAAAGGGTGACATTTTGTATTCTATGACAGCAGGTATCGTAGAATCACAGGAAGCGCACACATATATACATTGGTCAACGGACGAACTGAAGCCCATGAGCACTGACAACATTACAGGTCCTATAGTCTCAGTATATCGGATAAGCTGAAGTGTATTTATTAGGTCCCCTGTCCCTCGTGCAATGGCGTAATAAATGGCAAAGGCGGCGTGTGAGTTTACTTCTCTAGTCAGGGTTTGTCCCTTATATTTACACCCCTCATGACTGCTGACATGCGCCAGCATCACGCCTCACGCTCGCTCTGACCTAGTACGCCATCTGCCTGAAAATGCGTGTCGACTGCACGTATGGCTGGGCAAGCTCACGCAGAAACAGTTCTCTGGCGTTTGTGGGCGGAGTAAAAGGAGCCTCGGGGCGCCCTCGACAATCAGCATGCTACGGGTGGGGTGACTGCCGCTCAGCCAATCAGATCCTCACACAGGAGGAAAGGGGTTGGTGACGCACCGAACCCCTGGCCAATCAATGACTTTGCCGGCTCTTTGGCCAATGACAGGGCTGACAGAGCAAGCGGTTCTGCGTGCCAAAGACCTTCATGAGGGACGACGGCGGGGCGGAGCGTCCCCTCCCCAGAGACAGGGTGAATAAGGGTGTGTGCGTTCGATGCTGAGATTCTCTCCCCTCCTCTTCCTCCTCCTCCCCTCCTCTGATCAGAGCTTGAGAGGCTGAGAGAAACATCAGCCCCAGCGAGAGCCGCGGGGTTGCACGCGCGTCCTGCGCTGATTCGGCTTCGTCTCTCCGCGGGCCCCGGTTCGACTCGGCGCGATAGACACACGAGTGGACAAGTCCGAGGCAGAATCTGGTCTTCACTCGCGCTTTCCTCCGAGTCTGGCAGCCCTCACCATAAAGAACCACTTGGGTCCGTTTCCTTCGGCGTGTGTCGTGTGTGTGTGTGGTTTGTGGCGCCAGTCCGAACAGTAGGAAATTGTATAAGTGCCTTGTTGGTAACATACGTGCATCTCAATTCGATAACACTGTGCTTCTATGGCCTCCCTGCTCCATTTAAAATTAAACCCATGTGTAAATGTATCGTTATCTTTTTGTCTTTCGTCTATTTGGGTTAATAACGTGCATGTTGGCAGAATTAGCCAGGCTTGCTCGCTGTAAAAGGGACATTTAGAACCGAAGTACGAAGCGCGGTGACCAGTCCGCTCGGCGTCGCAGACGTTCGATACCTAGCGCCTCGTGTCCGTACGAGCATGTCGTCGAGTGAATTCCCCGTAGTTTTGATACGTGGGTATTTAGGTCAATTGAAATTGGCAATCCGACCTACCGCCACGGGGTCGACCTATTGGCTGAACTTCGGTCGCAGATAGGGACCCGTCACCCGGAGTTACCGGGTGACGACCTATAAATTCCGGTGATCGTGGATCGACCGCTAGCCTGCTCATCGTAGGCGGTCGTGGCTCCGTCGCCGATACAATGACGTTCTTCTAACAATAAAAAAAACATAGATAAAAGAACACCGTCGCGGTGAGAGGACATATGTTGTAACTGCACTTTTGGCTGAAACCGAATAAATGGCTCTCATGTTAACAAATACACCATTATCAACGGTTGAGAGACATAATGTTGTAACTGAAAAATTTCCATGTTCCTGGTCCTGCAAATCGCTAATCCGTGAAAGTATTAAAGGGTGTTTTTAGAGCATTAGAGCCATCCATCAACCTCGCCAAAAATGGCGTTACAACATATGTCTCCAGCCCGCGACAAAGAACGACACAAGCAACAGAGATGGCACTTGGTGGAGGGCATACCACCAGCAATGCTGAACTGTTTATATTTTGCAGTCCAACCGATAGGCTCCGGAACGGCATCCAGAACTTCACAAAATATCGAATTAGCTCTTCTTGTCACCTAACCAAACTCATCCCCAAGTTTTGTCAAATCTCCGTCCAAACTTTTGAGATATCGGTGCGAATATACTGTTATAGATTATTGGCCACCCCAGTCTTTGCAATGGTGAAAAATCACTTCAAAAGATGATCGAATCTGGATCTTCCAACCAAAATCCAATCATCTTCATCATGTCAACAACCAACCTGGTCCACCAAATGATTTAATCGTCCATAACTTGCGAGATATCCTGCGAAGGCAGACAACGGATGGATGGATAGATAGATACTACAAAAGGGTGAAAACAATCTCAATCAACACTTTAATGGAGGATATACAAAAACAATTACATGTTCAAACATGCCGTTTTGCTCATTGCTGTAACCTTATGTTTTGCAGTGTTAGCCCAACAAAATAAAAGGAAACACCAATGTAAATCTCTGAATAGTGCGTGGAGCCACCACAATGCGGCCAGCAGGCCTTTGATAATCCCGGCTCGAGTCAGCAAGCCGTTCTGGATCTTTGGCATCATATTCTTCCATAGAAAAAGTGTCAATCAACTCTCACCTGTTTGATGTAGGTGAAAAGCTTCTCAGGCGTGTCATTTGCAAGAAGAATTCCATAAGATTGCTCAAATTGGGTTAGATCTGGGTGACTGAGTAGTGGCCATTGACCAATATGGATATCAGCAGTACATGCCATTCAAAAAAACATTGAGCGACCGTATGTGCTCGTGGATGGAGGACACATTGGAAGGAGGGCGGGGGGGGGGGTCCCTCTTGAGCCATTAATTACTTTGCAACCAGGGTATTGTGGAGCATTTCTTATAATACATAACCAAATGCATCTGGGATGTTATTTTGCATAAATCTAGCAATGGCCAGCATATCGTGGTGAAGCCATTGCTGTGGTGCCCTCCTCATTTAGCCCAAGGTTCCAATTATGGCTGGTCGACTAATGTAGCATGGTGCATGTATATAGGTATGTTACTTAAAAAAGAACTGAAGGTGGCTCAAATCTCCATGCATCAAAGTCTGCATTCACTGCTCAGCGGAACAGGGTTACCCAGGGTCAGGTCAAGGAGCACAAAATACCACGCACATCCAAAGACCCAAGCCACACCCTCACCATCAAGCCAACACCTTAGGCATTGAACAATGACTATGAGTCAAAGGGTTCGTAAAGTCCATGAATTACTTCCATTCGATTTCAGTTTATAAACGTCAACGACACTAGATGGCAATCATCATGATAGAATGGAGGAATTGTCAACACGTGACCAGACAGATGAGGACAATGGGAGAAGATCCCCCGAAGGTTTTGTAAAATGTTAGAAAAGAAAGAATGATGATCATACCTCAGCGCCGTGAAAAAGCTCCAAGTTCACCAAAAATGTGCGAAGTCCGTCGTGGTGTCAATGAAGGAAAGGTTGTAGAGGCGAACCTTGTTGATCTGGTGCCTAGGTCTGAAAATCTAATTTTAATGCATTCAGTTATCCCAATCCTTGAGAAAATACCCAGAATTAAAAATAGTTTATAGATTAATTTTTACTTTAAAACAAATACGCAACAATAGAATGTGAGACCGCCGCCATCTCACCATAGAGTAAAAAATACACTGGTACTTGCGCACTTAAAAACAATAACTGTCATTTTTATTCTTAAATAAAGTAGCGCATGAATGGAATTTGATTAATACAGCTAATAATGAATGTGAATAAGTACTGGTCAAACATCTACACCAGCTTAAACCAACATATGAAAGGGAGGGAATACAGTAGCAAGTTACAGCAATTTTACTCTGTTTTTAAGCATGTACCAAGCCGCTGTATGGAGCTACAGAGCAACTAATCCCTACTGGGCTGGAATGGGTCTAATCCAGCAAAATCAAGTTTGTTCCCGGTCACCACCGCTGTGTGGCGGTCACGCATATCATGATTAGTAGTAGTGAAATAGACGGGAACAGTCAAAAATCAGGATCATTTCATCCTTGTTTAAATAAAATAAAAAAAGTAAAAGCTAGTCATAACAAAGCAGGTATTGCAACCAGTTCCGCAAGAAAAGACTCGAGGCAAAAGAGATATCTTACGATATAATTAAATAACGAAAATTATCTGCATGTAGAATGCATGCTGAAAACTCAGAATCTTAGAGGAAAGATGTAAAAAAAACAAATAAAACGGCCTGATCACAAATTTTGCACACCTTGGTAATACCGCAGGCATGGTCACGAGAGCAAAAAAAAAGAAATCCCCCAACCCTGAGAGGGGGGGCAAGAAGAATGACACAATTTCACCCTGCACACATCCCCATGCAGAGCATGCTTTAGCTGAAGTGCCGCTGCGGGGGTTAGTAGGCCAGTGAGGGCACAGGGCCACAGAAAAGATATATGGCCGCGGCCGCCATCTCCATTGAATTCCACTGGCCCCACTTGTCCCCCACGCCCACCCTGCCATTTTCAACTGCCTCTTGGAAGCAGCAATGTTTGTGCATACAAAATAAGGGAAGTAAAATAAATGAACAAAAAAAAAGCTATCAGATTGCAAGACCGGTTACCCCCCACTTTGATGGACACGCTGACCTGACCCAAATGACGTTTTTTATAACTTATTCAATGAATTCAGAAATGGTTATTAAATAAATACAAATTCAATCAAAATGCGAAGACCAAAAAGCTTACCTATATTACAGTCATTTCAGAACAGGAACCCAAACAAGCTAAAAGTCAAAGATGAATTCACAAGGAACCGAAAGGAATCACATTTCAGACTCGACTACTGCCTCAAGAACCTCAAACCCACATCCATAATACACAGCCAAGTGGAGCCTATATCAAAATACATAAAGAATAAATTCCCCCCAAAAAAAAAAAGTAACCCACATCAAAAAAGTCAAATAATTTCCTGCTGCCAGACCATGTTCCGAGCTCCAAAGTTGAATATCCAAGACACAGCATTCCAGGACCTACGAAATCATAATTTTGAAGTTTCATGTCGCTTGATTAAGGCTCCAAGAGAAAGCATTATTTAATATTTCTTCAAATCCAATATTGCTGCCAAACCACATACAGCAATCCTCCTCAACAAAACTTTAACATATACCAGGCTTGGGAAACATTTGTGTAATGTTCCCCATCGTCTTGTCCAGTCCGATATGAGAAAGAGATTATTTACGTTTCGGAAATTCAATTGCTGCCCAAATCCATCCGTGACGGTAAGAAATTCAGATTGGAACCGATTTTGTTCCTCATGGAAAGGCATTCATACGGAAAGTTTCCCTCAATCTGTTCAGTGTTTTGTTGTGGGCCTTCAAGAAGATGATTTAAGGTTTTTTTTTAAAAAAAAATGGCGCCGAAAAATCATGTGTCTGACTGCCGTCCATCAAATTTTCTTCTCGGACATATTTTACATCCCTCATAACTCGCAATAAATTCATAACCGATACACATGCAATGCGTTCAACAATGCAATTAAGACGTCAGCTCCGATTGACGTCATAGAACCATCTACACAATATGATATTTTAAATTATATAATATATATATATAATAGCACTTATCCCCATTTAGAAATTGCCAATTGTCAATTTGTTCTTGGTGCAGTTTCCAGAAATAGAGTCCAATATGCTTTTCCCAACATGCTGCCAAGTACCACAGGAGCAACCTAATGAAGCATAATTACATTTCAATCATGTCGACATAGTAGTCCGCAGAGCACCTATCATGGAAAATTCATCCTCAAAAAACGGCAAGCATTGCGGAGAGTAAACATGAAGTTCTGTTGACCTAAACAAACAGGACCTGCAGGACAGGAGAAACAAAGACGGACCCCAAATCATAACCTCCGTCGGTCAGTCATAACATTCTTGATAAGATCCGTATCCTCTAACTCTCCAAGACACCAGATCTCTAGCGTAAAATTAAAGAAGTGATTCTGTGCAACATGAACGAGAGAAGCCTGATGTTGCTTAAATGGTTAGGGGGTGGCGGCTTGGATCCAGGGTTCTGATCACAAAATCCCGAGACTGTTGAATTAATACCAGTGGGTAACTCGGGGCCCTGTCATACCTTCCGTGGGTCCGGCAAACAATGCCAGCATAGCCTGGGTACTGTCGAGATAGAGGGCCACCCCTCACGGTGCCAATACACCCAAGGAACTGCTTCGCACAGCACACAACGATCTGCACAGATAACGGTCCAAGGATGGATGATCTGATGATGATGGACAAGGGCCAAAAACGAATACACAAAGATTCAAAAGTTTGTGATAGATTATAACAAAAAAAAAAAAACTTCGTGGTACGAACAACATTCAATCAGCCAATGAGATGCCGAGGTCCGGTATATGCCAGATCCAGAGCTCAAGTGGAGAAACAAACAAACTCGTTCGGGGTAGGAGTAAAAGAACGCTCTAGGCGCAAAGCGCCATCTGTATTTGCACAATAACATATATAATATATATAATAAGATTAGTATTGTTATACGCTTGTGAGGGAAAAAACGCGCGGAAAGTTTACAACAACATCAAAGGTATCTCGTTTAGAGTATCATTATACTATTAACATTGGCCATCACAGTTGGTTATACCAGTTTGCGTCCTGGGAAGCTATTACAAGTGAAACTAAGAATTGAAAAATCAAAGTTTGTCAGAGTTCCCACCGTGTTAAGGGAATGCGAGTGATCAGGGCTGCTCGACTCCTGAGAAGCCGTTTTCTGTTCTATCGTTATTGACCGTCCAAGACTCAAACGAAGGCCCCGTGAAAAGCTACAACGGCGCCGCGGAGTTCCCCGCCTTTTTGCGGCACCTGGGCTGACGGAGAGCTGCGAGAGTCGCTGTGGCGATAGTGAATACGAGGTGTGAGCGGCCGTGACGGGAACGCCCACTTTCGAGACTTTCGAAAGGGCTAGAGAGAGGGCGGAGCCAAAAGGGGTGAGCGAGGGCGGAGCCCACCAATACTAGGGGCGACCACGCGGTGGGCTCGTCGTCTTATTTCGTGTTGAGCCTCTCGCCGCCGCCTGGATCATCGGTTGATTCTTCCCGACTTTCCATGCCTGATCATGCGTGGATTCTTCCTCTCTCCTGCCTCGGACTGTCGGTGGACTCTCGTGCTCGGAAGACTCGTGTGACTGTCGGGCTCTGGATCGTCGTGTTGACCGTCGGCTCGATCAGCGGTTGGACCTCGGCGGCCGGATCGGGTTTGACTCGTCGGGCGCTGGATCGTCGGTTGACTCGTCAGGCTCTGATCGCGTGTTTGGCCGTCGGGTCGGGGATCGCGGTTTGACCGCGGGCTCGCATCGTGTGTTGGACCGTCGGCTCTGGCTTCTGGTCGTGTTTGGACTTCGTCGGGGTCTGGATCGCGGTTTCGGACGCGTCGGGCTTCCTGTACCTGTGTTTGAACCTCACTTCCCTGCCCTGAATCACGCGGTGAATTCTACCTCTCTCCTGCCGGATCATCGCTGTCCTCTCTCGTCCTGCCTGACACGCCTGGATCTTCTCTCTCGCTGCTGATCAACGCGTTGATTCTCCTCCTCCTCCGGGACCGGTTTGACTCTCGGCTCGATCGTCGGTTGATCGTCGGGCTCTGGCTCGTGTTTGACTGTGTCTCTGACCGCGTGTTTTGACCGTCGGGCGTCGATTGGGTTGGAACCGTCGGGCCTTCCTGGGAAAAAAAAATTCCGTCGAAGACCGTCTCTCCCCTGCGCCAAGTCGTGAGGTTGCGAGCATGGCCGGTCGAGGCGCGAAAACAGAAGGAGAGTGCGACAGGCTCGCCGACCGCGCCCGAGCGGAACCACACGTCTCGCGGCTTATTTCGGTCACCCACTGCCACATGCATAAAGTTACAACCCCACGCACCTCCCTCGCCTATGGGAGTTTCCTTTGTTTGTGTGAAAGAGTGCGCCGGGTCCGTTAAGTAATAACGTTTAATGCAATACATTCCAGGGTATCGGTTGTAATTGCTATTTTGCTTCGCGCGATAAGTTACCGTTAAATAAGTCCTGTGTGCAAGTATCTGCGTCGAGTTCTTTTCCCACATTGAAAATGCCATCGTTGCATCGAGGAATTAGTACTGGGTTTGACCACCGCCAAGGGTAAAGAAGAAGAATCGATCCGTCAAGGTCGGCGATAAACCGCTTCGTTATCACGTAGCACGAACGGACCGCTTAAGCGTTCGTCGTCCTAGGCCCGCCTACGGCGAGACGAATCGCCCTGTTCCTGTGACTATCGTGCAATGTACTAGGTAGGTCGAATTTGCGACAACCCTAATCCGGCCAGGCTGGCAATTGGCACCGATCGTGGTGTGGTCAAACCCCCACCCGTGCCGCCCTGCGGAGTTCCAGAGGCACGACTCGAATCTGTCTCCGGCTGGCGACGCGGCGATCGGATACGCATCGCTGCACGCCGCGGGCCACCAATGTAATCAATATACTATATATTCCGCCGAGAGAAGGAGCGCACATGACCATGATCAAAATAAGACAAGGATCCACTTCAACGTAAATCTCGGTTACATCACCCTTCAGCTTATCCATTTAAAGTCCAACACACAAACGACCGAACCTTTGAGCTCCGGAACCCACATTCATCTCATATATACTACAGATTCCATGCTTCTCCTGATGTTTTTGTCCAGTAGTAACATAATTAAAGTTCTTGCCACAAGTACAAACAGTAGTCACGGAACACAAGAAAGCCGTCTATAAATAGTCAGTCGATCAACAGCGGTATATCAACAGATACTAACTGTTGACTGGGGTGTCCTTGCGTGGAATCCAATACAAGTGTTGGCATCACAAACAAACTCACAGCATTGAAAGCACAAAACAAGCGAGCAGCACAGACTGCAGCATGCAAGTGAAGCGAAAAATTTTGCTTAAAGGTATAGTAGCTCTGGGAACGCTCTTGAGAACTTGGATCAAACCAAGCAATAACAAGATTCCAATAATTCAAATGCAACAGCGATGGAAATGCTAGCCGTGCAGCTGTGACCCAGTTCAAAAGTTCCAAACATTGAAAACAAATTGACTCGCATTATTGATAAGAACCTAATCTGCACAGTGATGTTATACTACTTAATATCATATAGAAATAAACAAGACCCACTGTCTGCTCAAACCAAACCCGATGAATGGAGGGAATACCAATAATTCACCTAGACAATTACCCGTCTATGGTGCCGATTATAGAAAAAATTGACTGCCTCCAAGCCTCTTCTCAAAGAGAATAGCGCACAAGCAGACCATGAAAGAACCCTTTTCATTGTCAAAACCTTTTCCACAGTTCCCAGACTGTAAAGACATTCACAACATAACACAGAAAATCCCAATTAAGGTGCATTGGCTACTGTGTAGTCTATCATGGTGCTTTATGCAGCTTCTCTTTGAAGAAGAGCATGGAAGCAATAAAAAAATACTAATAATAGATAATATGTATTTTATTCACATTAATAGCTAATACAGTAATAAACCAGCCACTATTGTGGTCATGATCGTTCAAATGCAGTAGTCTTTTATTGAAGTATTGTTGATTGGCATAAAATGCTTTCATTTGTGCAAATTACAAGGGTTTGCTGGGACAACAACAGATAAATAAAGAGCAGCCTTGCAGGCAACCAAACATTTCCTGAAAATGTCTATCATATATTATATTCAAAATGTTGATGCAAACTATGGGGTTAACCTAACTATGAGAAAATGAAATTAACTCTGAAGTTGTATTTTCTCGAGGCTGGACGAAAAAAAAACAACCGCTGCTATATAATGGATGGTGACGTCACATGCTTCCATCAAACAAAGCGGCATGGCTCACCGCTCCATAGGAAGAAGTGCCATTTCAGCCAGGGCCGTTCTTTCGCTTTTTGAGTCTGCAAACTGTCCCTAATATCCTCTGTCTTATTGATTTGAAGACAAAGGTATTGATCTTTGACATCCACTGCTCGACGTGCGCGTCATGTTGCGAAAATGCTGGAAAACAGTAATCGCTCCCTCCGATTCCGAAGGAACAAACATTCGCACGCATGGGATAAGATTGTACAAACAAAATCGGGCGAATTTCCCCCCCAAAGAAAACGGGTAAAGAGGCACCCTTGGATAAACGCATTTCGTGGTACAGTTCAATTCACAGCCGAGGATACGAAGGCATAAACACATCTGAACGCACTCAGTGGAGTGAAAAACATGAGTTGTTGTTTGACAATCTCCAGAGACGGCTTTTCACATGAACTCGAGTTGTTGAGTTAAGTAGAAAAACCTGGAAATTGTATTCCAAAGAGTACATATGATGAAAAACACGATGAAAATAAACTTTCGAAAAACACCAAGCATGAAAAAAATTCTCATCAATATCAACTTATGTGAAAAATACTTTTTAACAGCATCAGCACAATTGGGCTGTCAGTTCAATGGAAAAAAATGATCCAATTTTCACTTTTTTCTATTTTAGAAAATATTCTCCAATGGCGAAACATGTTTTGTGTATTGTAAGCCACAACATCCTGAAAAGTGTGTTGCCTCTTTACTGTAACCTTTCGCCTGGGCAAAGCTCAAGCTTCAGACTAAGACTTACAAAACGCCAAGGCTTCACGGTGTATCAATAAATTTGGTTCCATTAGGAATTCATTCATTCTGACTCTTGAGTGACAGAAGGGCTAAAAATATACTAATCAAGTCGAACAGACGATTCAATACTGTTTACAAGTTATTAGGCACTCGAACAAGAAAATGAAAATCACAAACCAATCTGTCTGGTGGAGCGTCGATGTGAACTCCGGGCAGTCAGTCCGTCACTGTACAGAAATAGGGCCTTTTCTGCACTGCAAGGTGGTAAAGTTTATATGCTCAGTGCCAAACAATACATATATAAATGCCATCATCCTCCGACGCGCCAGGCAATTCGGAATGAGAAACGCTCAATTCATCACCGGCTGAAGAATGCACTTCCCTGATTCCATCTCTGGCATTGGTCAAACGCTGTTCCCAGAATTCACGAGAGTTTCGAGAACAATACGTCATAGCGATCTCGTAAATTCGGTTCTGTTTTTCCGATCACTGACAAAGAGTTGAATTAAAAGTTAATTGTTAGCATATTTGAGTTTCAAAAGTTGTAAGAAAATAACTGCGCCACGATTATTAAACGATTACAACCTTGAATCACGCGAAGTACAGTCGATCCAAAACGCTCTGTAAAGACTTGGAAAGAGTCACACATACCCTCAACGCAAAAAAATCCCCTCCCCCCGCCACACAAAGAAATAACATTTTAAGCCCCCCTAAGCTAATACTTGCATAAGGGAATTACTGCAAATACAAATCAATGTTGGGCATCGTCACATACTGCTGACAGAAACAACCAATTAAATCAAGTCAATGGAGATAAAACAATACACCCTCCCTTCTCACCCCCTCTGGCTGGAACCCCTCCTCACAGCGATACCTGCTTCGCGTTGAGAAGTGGAAAACCAAAAGCCGCAAGAAACATTGGAACTCCAACCGGAGGGGTGGGGGTGCGCTTCTGTCTTGGTGATCTCCCTCCCGCCTAAATCTGCTGGAGACAGGGTGGACAGTCATCCATCAACCCTCGTGAAAACTCCAAACCAGACACGGCTCACCTAAGACTCCATCTTGCTATGGAATCAACTTCCACCATTCTCTTCATGGCAAAACCCCTCGCGCTCAGCAGTTGTTCACTGCACGATCGTTCAATTCATCCAATCCAAACATGAATCTTTTCAACGCAGCACTAACCGCCACCGACCACAACCAAATTCCAGACTTTGTCTTCCCAAAGTTGCTTTACCATCTGTCACCCCGCTGAAACTACCGCCTCTCCTCATCCTAACCTGGCGCAATATCCCTGCGTCCTGTGTTGCCGCCCCCCCAAAAACACCCCTTCTCTCTTTTGACTGCGCACCTGACTCTGTTCCTGTTTTCTAGCTCTCACGAGCCTCGAACGTACACAAACAAAACATAGTAAAAAAAGCTGCCAATATCTTAGAAATGGCATTAGACAGAACAAAGAGTTCAAGCATGCCCAAGGGAAGGGGACATAAGAGATGAAGAGAAAGCTTTTCACTAGCCCATGGTGTTGCAAGCTACGGCAACCAGTTTTAAGCTTTGAAAATTCAAATCCAACAAAACCCTGTAGGGCAAGAGTGACGAAAACGCAACTGGCAATTAATATCAGACAACCTTCATGGGAACACACTGTGAATAAAAAAAAAAAAAAAAAACATTTTTACGTTGCACACATTTTTTCTGAGTGAGAGCAACAACTGGAGGTACGGAGTCCCGTACCTTCGCTTGCCATCCGTCATTCTAATGTCAACTCCCCTCACACATCATAAACGTGCTTTGCAGTCGCAGTTCAGTTATTCATCCACAAAGTGTACATACCCCGGTGACGTTAACTCCTCGGGGACCTGAAAGCTATAAGCCACGATCAAATGTAAGACCCCTCTTTCGTGAAGAAGAGGTGAGCTATCACCCGCACCCTATAAGAAATAAAACAAATTCCAAAATCTACCCCACTACAGGGGGAACTGCATCAAACAGTACAGTTGCACGCCCAGCAATTATGTCAAACTTCCACAACCGTAACACTACCCCCTCCCCTTTTTACAGACTCGTCCCGAGTCGTCAAATTTTCGTGTGTCTTCATGTGTAAGTTCTCCCCCAGTACGATTTACCTTCGGATCGCTGAGTGCGACATTTAGTGTATTCCTGTCCCAAAAGTAAATAACCTACGGGATGAGTAACTAACTAAACAAACTCACTCATGCAGACTACTTAAATAAATTGCCGGCGCTAAGACACACATGCAGGGGGAGCAAAACCAATTTACTATTTACCTTAACCTTAACTTATAAATTTACACTAACCATGGCCCAGGACTGATGGACTCTGTGGGAAAAGGGCACATAGCATTGTCACTATTTTGAGGGTGAGCGCCCCCGCAGCTGAAGGTCGGATGTCTTCGGGGCCTGTTCAAAAGGCCCCGTTG
>CM068959.1:59515176-59528826 GCA_035128595.1 Eptatretus atami | reverse complement strand
GGTCGAGGTGAGTCGGGCCCGACAGTCCAAACGAGCTGAGGACGGGGGGCTCGTTAAGAGAGCATAACTTGAAAGAGCAAAGGCCGGTTAGTTCTCCTGAGGCGTGTGACGGGCGAGAACGGGCCTGGCGAAGCCGCGTCACGCGCTGCCGCGTGTGGATGGGGAGTGACGGAGCAGCGAGTCGACGAAGGGACAGTGCAGCGGGTCTGTTTCGGGCAGCTCCTGTGGTCTTCAAGTCGTATTATCAAGACCCACGAGGTCAGTCGCCCTGCTTTTTCTGGGGGTTTTTTTAATGATGATGTGGCGCAAGTTCCCGTTAGTAGAAATTTTAAGATGCATGTAATAGATAATATAGGGGGAGGTTTGGTTAGCCGTGTCATGTCCCTTGAGCCATTGCAGAATTGCTTGATTGTGCGTATAAAGAGTGTTAATTGTGTGATGTTTACGTGTATGGTCATTCCATTGAACGAAATTAAGTTCGGAATTAGGCTGGCGTTTTATTTATAGCCGATAAAAGAATCGGAGTCGCGAGGGCTTGCGAAGATGAGATAGGGCGAGAAGAGGAGCTTGGTTTCACAAAGGAAGCCGGAGCTGCTTATAGCGCTCGTTTCAAGGCGGGGGAGCCAGTTGTGAGGATGAACAAATGTCTGGTAGTCTGCCCGAGGGATTATAGGTAACTGGATTGGCGATAGACCCTGTGCGGGTAGAGTATGAAGGCGTGGTGTGATGTTGCATAGACCGGTGGATTTCCGGCGTTTTTCGAAGCTGCGACTAGGTTGTCCCGTTTTTGGTTGGGGAGAGAGGGCGCCATCTGGTAGAGGGTCGACGCGCGACGGGCGGAACCACAACAATATATCGTTGTTTATTTTTCCAATGAAAGTATTGTTACTGCTGTTATAATTTAGTATTCGATTTAATAATGCTTTGTTACAATGTCATTGATATTTTTTTGTGATTAGAATGCATGTATTTCTCTTTAGCTGCACTATCCACCTTACATGGCGTGTGTTAAACTGGGATCTATTCTGGTTATTGTAGGTAATTCGCAAATCATTCAGATTATGGACAATCAGATTTGGTGTTCACCGATTTCCCATGATCAGAAAGCTCAGTTGATTCAAATAAACTCAATAGGACACACCAAGAACCACACACAAACAAATTATTTAAGAAAATGGCGGGACCGGGAGATCAAATCAGACCACTGATAGGTTTCAGAGAAGAACGTAAGCACTCTGAGGGAGGTAAAAAATCCGTCAGAAAAGCTGTAAACAAAAGGCACAACATGTTGTGAGTGGATCATTGATGATCTGCCAAAGTTATATCCAGTTAAAAAACTTGGAAATAAAAAGCATACTTGAAAAAAGGGGACTCATGTTCGTACGACTAATGATACGAAGCATGAACACAAAAAAAAGGATGCGAACTGGATGTAGTACTCCCGGTAAAAAGGAAAAGAAGGCATTGCTATTGAGGTGTCAGTAGGCCAGCAATTTTGGCTGAAAACACCGCATTTAGGAAAGACAACAAAATCTAAAATGAAGTGAAAAGATCTTGGAAAGCTGAAGAGCAAGAGTTGGTAACAGCATATGGACTCAGGGATGTAAAAGGACTTAAAAGATCTTTAAAACATGTGGAATAATGCTGAAGTAAAATGCATTGGAATGGGAAGTCTGTCCTGCCGGCCTCGGTGATGGACCTCAATAGTCTCGGGAACAAGAAGAACGTGTGGAGAACCAGAAATTACAAAAAGGGCGCAGCGGTCAGAGTGTAGGAATTATATAGTCGTAGGTCGGGAAGAGTCTAGGCGACAGGGGAAATTTCAGGTTAATGGGGAGAATTTAATTATTGATGGGATTAAAATGTGAGATTGGTGTTATACAGGGGCACATATTGGGGACTTACAGAAGAGCACAGAGCCGAAGATCTGGGAGTACTATATGCAGCGGGAGAGGGGGTGGAAGAGGATGGCGCCTAGGGTGGGTGGACGGAGTTGATTACTGACTAACGAGCTAAATGAGTAGAGTCTCGGATCCTGTATGTGTAGAGTGGATGACGGGAACGAATTATGACATCATTCAGGGTGATGTTAGGTTTGGGCGATAAATTATTGTGGCTAAGGAATAGGCAGGGGCGGCTGATCCCAAACAAAATTCAAGACAAGTTGGCCTAGTTTTTTTTTCAGGAGAAATTTCAATATGAGATGGTTATGCATGGCGTGGGTTTCTGCAGTTATAATGGGAAGTTATCGAGAGATACGAGTGGAGAATCTGGGTATGTGAAACAAGAGTAGAAAGATATAGAAAATGGAATGAGTCATAATTGATATTGAGACGTCATAGGGATGTTCATAGTGTGGTAATTTCATTCTGCTAAGTGTTGGATTCCGTGGCAAAGAAAGTGGAAGGAGCTTGCCGCTTTGAGAAATTTTTGAGGGGCAAGAAGGCGGATTTTCTTAGCGGAGAATTGTTGGACTGTGAGTAAGACTTTTTTGTTGGAGGATTTTCATAATGAGTGGGTATAATGGGTGGAGTCAGGGTATGTTGATATATAGGCAGTTTCGGGAGTTGTGGGGATCAAATAGTACGTGACAAAAGTCAAGAAGAGAGGGAAAGTGTAAGAATAGGCTCTAGAGGATGTAAAAAGAGGGACATGACCATTATGAGAGAAAAGATTTGGCAAGTTTATTCATGGTGTTCTCGCTCCCTATTTTAAAAGTGATGTTGAGGCTTTTGAGAGACGGTAGGCAGAGTGGGAGGGAATGACCGGCGATGGAACGGGAGGGAAAAATGCCCAGGCCAAACCAGCGGTTCAAATAGTAGGGGAGAGGGGACGGTGGGAAATTGCATGTATGTAAATGTGGATAGAGAATAGCTTCAGATCACTACCTCTCGCCACCCCATTCGCACCAACACAAGAATGGCAATGATAAAGAGAGTTGCTGGGAGATGATGAGTGATGATGATGGTTTAGTTAGAAGGGGTTTTGAAGGAGATTCACATTAGGTGCTAGAAGGTCGTGGTGTGAATTAGGCAAGATAATTGGAGAATGTAGAGAGTGGTTGCCACGGGACTAGCAAGTTTTCAAGTCATTGGAGCTGTTTTGGGGGGGTTTTTTTGATCTACAAATTGGCTAAATAAATCTCTGAGTATAACGAATCTGCAAGGAGAACACAAACGGAAGGGCTCTGTTTTCTATACTTCGTGTAATAAATACATGATTTTAAAGATCATTTTAAAAGTGTGAGATTCGCATCCATGAAGCATGTCGAATCAAAACACTTATTAGCCAATGTATACGAGAACGGTTGGTCAACAATTTAGGAGATGGGATGCTCTTGATGCATCGACTGCAAGTCAATACAGCGTGATGTACCATAATGGTGGTGTCGGTTTTACCGTTAACAGCAGCTAAGCATCTTGGGTAATATGGATATATTGGCATGGGTTTTTATGGAGCGTTGATGAAGGGCGGGTGTTTGTGCCAGGAGTCTTTTGAAGGTAAGATAAATAGATTCAGTTATTAAGGTAGTAAAGATTACCTGTAAACGTCCATGTTCTAAGACGTGAAGGCGTTCGCCAGTGTCTATTACAAGGGAGAAGAAGCTAATGTAAACGAACATTAGTTATTTGTACCTGTGATGTCGTGTGTGATTATTTATTACTATATAGAAAAGCCCAGAGTCAAAACCAATTAAAGAGCGAAGACGTGAAATGGGGGTTTTTAAAAGAGGTAGTTTACTGTTGAGATGAATTTAAAATTTGTTTGGACCTGCTAGGAGGGGCCAGACCGAGAGAGTGAAATGTGATTATTTCACCTGTTGGAATGGAGGATAGGGGTCAGGTCAGAGCAAATAGGGGTGTAAGCCGATAAAACTGTCTTCGTAGACGGAATAGGGGGGGTAGTTAAAGAATGATAACATTCAATTGATAGTTGTGACGGACGATAAAGGTGAAGACAGGGGGGAGCAGGATTGGAGGACGAACTAGACAATGCTATACGTGGCTTCATGCCCTTTTCAACCTTTGATTGCAGGTGGAGGTGGAGATACATAATTGTTGGGTTTCAGATCTAAACCATTTTGCTCGAGTTTAAAATGACCGGTTTATGGTGTTCGGTGCGAGTGTGACGTGGTTGTCTGGTTACATGCTGATGTACCTTTAGACGACACTTGGCTGGAGCTAGATTCTTTTAGAGGTTCTTTCTGTGTGCTGAACAAAGAAAAGTTTTTTGGTTTTGGCAGATGAGGTATATTCTCTATGTCATGTGTTATCCGCTAATTGGTGCATTCGTGCAGCTGTGGCAGAGGCTGACATCACGTCAAAGCGTGGGTAAGTATAACTATGCTTATCGTGACCTATTGTCTATGCCAATTTGAGTGCTTTGGCTTTTGTGTGATGGGATGTATTCCATGAAAGAAATAGTACTTTAGATTTCGTGGAAGTCTTATGTGTGAGATATGCCAAATGTACAGTCCTGTTGTGACGTATGCAGAGTATGTTTTCTTTATGAGCCTTCAGCTTTGAGAAATAACTGTTTGGGCGTGCACATTTATGGCTCGTGAGTATCAAGCATAATCACAGTGCAACATTTGGTTGATCGATGAGTGTTTTTAGTTTATTGGTAGTTGTTTTTGCGGAGTACTAATTCTGCCTTGTGTAAGAGTCTTGAGTTTTAGCGCTTCTTTAGGGGTCAGATCACTAATCTGATCTGGATAAATTTGAGGTTAAATTAGTGAGGCCTGTGTTATTAAGGTTTTTCTAAGATAATTGTCATTCAGCCTTTCATTGTGTCTCGATTGAAGAGAAAGTAGAATGGACTTGCGGACATAAAGAAATGGCACTCTAATCTTTGTGCAGATCAGACAACATCAATAAACTGTTAAAATTAAACCTTTGACTTTTTCCATGTGGGTGGCACAACGGTTCTTATATACGATTTGTAGAAAAGTAGGTTTTTTTTGCGTATCGATGTGAACTTGTCAAATATATAACTGTACGAACTTTTATGTAGTGAAAGTTCAGGGGTTTAGCGTCAGATGTTGGCACTATATTAGCCAAAATGAAAGGAAAGCGAGTTAAGCCATTGAGTAGCTTCACGGTTTTTTTTTATAACAGATGACAATGTATATTCGGAGGACCGAGTTAACATTACAATTGCAGTTTCTATCATTTTTGACCATTTATAATTATGTATCAAAGCACAGAAAGAATCCGATCAGACATGAATGGGAACTGATGAATCATGAACATGCAACTATAGTTCAGCAATAGCTAATATATGTGCTCTGAGTTTGAGAAATTTGTGTACAAAATTTGTTCCTGAGCCACATAGCTTCAATGGTGGATAAGGTAAATTTGATTTTAGGTATTTGTTTTGCTGTCTGGCTGTCGTCAGTTGCACTCTAAATTAAATGAATGTCTATATTAGAGGGACCGTTAAAAATGACAGAATGAACGGTTATGAGATACATTAATACGTGTTATATCAGGATTATATTAAAGATCTGGTCGATACGGCGGTAAACATGGGAAAGTTTTCTGCTTGTTGTTGTTCTTTTTTACTTATCCAAATTCTCAATAATTTTTCATTGATCTTATTAAGATCAAAACATGGTTCATTGTTGACCTTGATTGGCACTTTCCCAAAATTTAATTTCGTAGTATGAAATATTTGCATTTTATCATTTACTAGTGAGATAAATTTGAGCTCGGATAGATTGGGAGTCTGAGATCATGGGAAATATTCATTCTGTAGGATAAAATAATTGATGTTTAGGAGCCAAGAAAGAGTCTGAAAAGGATCATGTCCTTTTCTACAAGACTATTGGGGTGGTGTTCTTGAATGTTAGTTGGAATGTGTATATTATAGTGGACGGATTTATATCTTAAATGAAAAATTGAAAGCTGATGGGGGTGCTTAGATGGCTGGGGTTTGTAGGGGCTAAAGAGATGACTGTGGTGTATTCAAATATTGTAAACTGTGTGGGAGCAGGTTGCCTCCATATACAAACGTTCAAATTGCTGTGAAAATCCTGAATGTTGAGATGTGTTACCTAATGTCTTTGTTATATAATATATGGAATTTGCTATGTGTATCGGAATGGTCTTTCATATTTACGAGAGCAATTATTTGTACATTGTTTTTTGAAGGCTCCGGTGAAAATATAAAATGCACACGATGTCCGACACTATTATTTACATTATGAGAAAGTGTTTGACTACTGACTAACTGCAGATCCATCGAAATTCATAGACTGAGTTGGAACCCCAATTTAGATGATGTCATAGGTTTTTGATTCATGGAACAATACTAGGTGTTGTTTATAACTTATCTGATATGAACATGTGATAGGGATAAATGGTTTGGGGAATCAGGGGTATACGCTTCGACATCTTGAAGTTTTTGAAGCTAGTGGCAACGTCTAAAGTCTAAAGAATAATTTGGTAAATGGCAAAATTGTACTTGATACAATTTATTGAGTTCCTGAACAAATGTAAATATAACTGTGTTGGCTGAGGAAGCAAAAGGAAGTCGATATGCATATATAACATATGTGCTTGCTTGTTTTCCGTGTCAAGGGGGTTTGTTGTGGGTACAATAGTTGAGTTCATGGGTTATGAGCATGGACCTGACCTGATTGATACTTTTCTATTACAGCATATTAACGCAGATGAGTTCATGTATACTTATCTACCAGGAACATGTCTCATCTTTCCAGTGTCATGTAGGAATTCAACGCGAAAAGAAGTTGATAACTGGGGAAGAATGGTTTGTTCTCCCTCAACAATATATGATTGTCGGTACAGAGATACTTGGTTTGAAATGTTTGGATTCTATTGAGGACACTCTGTTATCCATCTGTTGATGAATATACTAAACTCAGTTTGAAAGTAATTTGTGTACTCAAAAGTTCAGCATTGCTTGTTATTTTGTTGGATCCTTATAATGAATGCATCGAAAGGCTATACTGATGGAGTATTCATTGCATTTGGGTGGTGCTCTGGCTTACTTTCTCTACTTGAAGACAATCGTGTGCCATTCTGGTGGGACGGAGTTCGGTAAAAAAAAATAGGGAAAATAAATACCACAAAATTTTTTTTATTTTTTTTCAGATGAAAACAATTAATTAATTAAATAGTGAGTTTTGGTACAAAAAAAGGAAACATAGGGAAAATATATTGAATGCAAGCTTTTTGAAAAAATATAGGAAAAATATTTTTAGTAGGAAGTGTTGGGAAAAAGGGAAAATATTTATATGCAGTTAAAAAAAAAGAGAGGAATAATAGGAGAAAATAATTCTTAAATAGAGTTTTGGGACAAAGAATAGGAAAATTGGCCAGACCACTTGGTGTTACCGAAGTGAGAATAGTGAAAAAAATGAGCATTGGGTACAACAAAGTATGGGGAATGTGAAGCATAAATAAATGCTTGGGGACAAAACAGTTGGAAAAATTGACTGCAATACGGGAATTACAATGGTTATAACAATACACGTGTGGAGTGCGGTATCTTATAATACAAAGTTTCAATGTTAGTTATGACAGAGATACTGGCAGTTTATGCGAGTGAACTACGCGTTGGTTAAAGAGATGCATTTTGGAGCAGGAGAAATTATTTTTGAAAATAATGCCGGGACGTTTAATTTCGGGTTTGAACTTTTTGACCTTGTGAAAAATGTATAAATTTAAAAGGTAAAATGTGTTTTATATTTATTTCTCATCTTCTCCTTTTTTGCGATGCATCGGTTTTTGGCACTTCAACTCACCGTGACGCTTAAAACGGGAGGTTAAAAATTGTCAGCCGTTAGATACCAGATAAATTTTTTTACTATCATGAATCAATACAGCTTGGATATTGGTGAATAGAGATAGCACTAGGTTTGAAATGGGTTTTTTGACTTAGTGCTGAGTGAATACTGGTGGAGATGCATCTCGTGACTTTGACAGCGGAACCTATGGATACATGCTACGTGGGAAAGAATTTGTTTTAGGGGTTTGGGGTGCATACTATCGGTTCTTGCTCATACCCATACTAGTTTTACTCCAAGATGGAAGAAAAATTCGGTGAATTGGGACGTACGGGGACGAGAATTTGGGTCCGGCTTTATTAGTTATGCCGCTGGTTGGTGACTCCTCTCCGGCCTCTCTCCAGCGACCCACTGTTTGGCACGGCACGGCACGGCAGGCCGCGCTCCTAGCTCCAGTCTCCTCCGCTCTCTCTCCAGCTCCTCACTGACTGCAGACTCCAGACTCCAGACTGACCCAGCTCCCAACGCGACTCCACACAACTCTGCGCTTGGCGTCTCTGCGCGCCCTTATATTGGATCCGTGAGGCGAGGTTTAAGAGAGAGATACCGTCGCCTGTGTTGTTCGCGTCACAAATTTGGGCCTTGGCCGCTCCAATTTTCCCTCGTGGCGCTTCGCACGGTCCGTCATGGCTGGGTCATGTGGCTCCGCCTTGGCAGGAAGACTACCCTGCCGATTCTCGCAACTATGGCACCGCCCGGGCCCTGCTAACTGTCTCCGAGCCTACCAGCTCCCTAAAACCTGGGGAGTGCCCTCAATGGCTACTGCCCCCTCGATGGCTCACAGTGGTTCAGGCTGGCGCCAGCGGGCCCCTTCCCGCGGGTTGCCCGTGCTACGACACTGCCCACAGTGGCTAGTTGGCGCCACACGGCCGCCCGCTGCATGCGGACGCACCGTGCCCACTTTACGGCTATCTCGGCCCCCTTGGACCCTTGGCCTACGCGGCGGCGGACTAGCCGCGGTGCCCAGGCGGTACCCACCTAAGCGATACATCACGCGTTGGCAGCACACGCTCACGAGCCGTCAACAGGGCCCTGGCACCCTCCAGGCGGGTTTTGAAGCCGCGGGCACGTTCCCAGCGCCAACAGCAAAACGGACCTCACATTTATTGTCGAATTTGGACTACCGCACTAATTGTCACTTTACAGCTGACGCCCGGGGTCCCTTGGTGGGAATTCACTGCCTCCCGGCCCAAGTCAGCTCATGCGGCACGGCATGCATACCAACATTCACATCGCATACACTGCAGGCTCGCATGGCCCTCACTCACGTCCAACATGGTTTGTTTTCATTTCATTCCATCGCTGAAGTCACTGGGCATTATTCCACTTAAGATCCCTCAAAGCTAACTCGTGCTGCCTCGGTCGTCCCTTACAATATAGCACAGTCCTTTTAACACACTATGTAGCTAAGCTTTAAACGTCCCCTCGCCTACAGCACTGCACACTCTGTCCGTGTCGCTCAAAATTCTTTTTCATTTCATCCTAAAGTGCTATCCTAAAATCCCTCTAAACTAATCGCCATTCCACAGGCTCAGAGGACTGTATCCTGCCCCATGAAGCCGGTCTAACTAAACTAAACCCATCCCGGCCTAACTAGTAGTTCCTGTGCCCTCCTGACAGGGGGGGGGTGGTCTTCCACCTTGCCCCAGGAATCCTGTTCACGACATGGCCGAAAAACGGGCGAGAACTGCTTTTCTCTTTTTTTAGTTCTTTCTGCTATTGCGTTGCCAGCGCAGCGTGGCAACTCACAACCTGGCAGCTGCTTTCCCCACCGGTGACGTCATGGCAGCTGTTCGCGGCTTGACGCTGCAACGCTCCGTCGGCCTTCTGGACGATAACATCCGGGCAGGGATTTCCCATCTGCCGGATTCCAACGCATGCGCAGCCACGACGTCACGCCTGCGCGTTCAAAAGCAAGCCTCACCGTTCGAGGGGTTAACGCGCATTGCGAGCACATGTGCCTCTGCTCGTCGGAAGCTTTTACACGCGCGCTCGCCTAGAGAACCGCTCGCGGTCCAATTCCATATAATCCAGCGCCTAGCCTTCTGTTCCGCCGCGGGAAATCGGCTTAACATCCACGCTGCGTACGTTTCCGGACCGATTTCACTCACGGCAGACGCGCACGAGGTGGCGGCCTCGTGTGTAGCACAGCAGGCGGACCGTCGCGCGGCGCTGCCAGTGCGAAATCCGGCACGGAGCCCAAAAACGAGCTACGCCCGCTTTCTCGGCTTTGTCCTTTGTCTGGCGCCGTCTTTGCGTGCATTCAACAGCGACGCACTCCCGGCGTGCCCATGACGCTGCACAACTTACATGAATTGGAATATGGCGGTTGGCGGATTTCTCGCATACCGATCGTCATCTCCCTTACATAAAGCGCTCCTCACAGCATGCGGATTCACTCACGGCATGCGCCATTGTCACACGACATTTCGAAACCACACACGCTGTTTCCGCGTCACAACACGCCTTTGTTCTTCCCCTTGGTGTTTCCTTCACGACACGCGGTTTTTTCTCACACAATGGTGGCCTTCCTCTCTCACCACGCCTTTTTCACTCATGCTCGCCATTTCACTCCCCAAGCTGTGCTCTGTTTCACACAACGCCTTTCACCCAACTGCTAATGGCGCTCGTTTCAGCACAGCATTTTGGCACACTCGTAAACACACATTTCGAAAGCCAGCGCTGGGAATAGAACTCTACCACGAAGGGGTCCGCGGGGCTTCCACACCCCGCCAAGCTAACGCGTGTCACCAAGTTCACAGCACTCGCGGCCCCCTCACAACTCGGGCAAGATCCCGACTGGGACTCACCTGGTCGACGAATCCACGCTTCAAGGGGGAATATTCCCTCCCGGCTCGCTCCTGGAAGAAGGCTATCCTGCTGCTCGCACGCGGGTCCGACACAGCTCCGCAGCTCGTCGCCCATTGTTCCTCCACTAACTCCGATGTGTGGTGTGTTCGTCTTTCCCCGCGTGCTTTTAATCGTGTAGTCTCTCCTGCTACCTTTTCCAGGAATCTCCCGCGGTACTCTGTTAAGCTCCGTCCACCGTGCGTTCATATACCTCCGTTTCTTGCTTTAATTATCGCTACCGTCTCTAGCGCAGTCGTTGTACACGTCTCAGTCACGCCATTTAATTTTTTGCCCTGCTGCTCTGTCACCGTCACGGACTTCGCCAACATGTCTCGCGCGAATGTATTTTTGGGCCTCACCCGTGGCTCTATTGCGGGCCGAACACAATACGCACCATGCCCTCTTGTCGGTTCGGTCGTAACTGGCACGTGTGGTGCCGCCATCGTTGCAATCCATCGTCCGCCGCGTTTCGTCGCGCGCAATTTCCGATTGAATGGCCGCTTCGTGCCGCCGCACTGCAGGCTTCGCCTAGTGCGCTCTGGCTCAACCCCTGTCATTTCATTTCATTTCGTGTTTTCAACCCTCGTTTATCAATTTGGCTGGGCGCATGTCGTATCCATTTTGTTTTATTCATTTCTGCCAGTTTTGTTTTTGGCATTCCCTTTGGCGTTTTCATCGCATTTTTGTTTTGCATTTCTTTGCGTTTCCATCCATTTGTTGGCTCGCGTTCGCGTGCATTTTCCTTCATTTCTGGCCAGCATTGGCCAAATATCTGGGCCATTCCGCCCGACCCGGAACCAATTGATCCGCCCTGCATCAGTCCGCAGCTTCGCTGGGACGCGGGAGGGACTTTGATGGGAGGGGGGGGTGTGCATACTACCGGCGGCCGCGGCCGCTTGTTTGGCCATTTCGGACTCTACATTTATTTGTGGGGGGTGTTCAACCCTGCCATATCGGAGTCCATGCATGGTTATTTCGTCCTGGCCATGGATTCTATGCATTATTGTAAATCCATTTCCTAATCGGCTCCGCTGCCGGCCTTGTTCACCTTGAAACTGCCAGTCATTGTGTATTCAGGAAAATAATTTATACGCTTGTAAGCTTTGGGGGGAGGGAGGTCGGTCTACAACCCTTGATCGCGAGTTCCGTTAATTTGGTTGGAGGCGGGATTGGATTTAAAATCGCGCACTCCTTACAACAGTGTTGTGGTTTCCCGCCCGTACGGCGTGCGGGCGACCGCGTTCTAGGCCAATGGCGGCCGCGTCTGCACCCAACACGAGACGGGCGCAAACCTTAGTCGGCAGCTTTCGGATCAACGCTGAAAATGCCAGCTAGCGGGTGGTATGCTTTAATCAGCACCGAAAATCAGCCAGCTATTGTGTCAGGCGTTGCGGCGACAGGGTGCGCATCGAGACGAATTGTCGGATTACCGTAATTAATCGCGCGGTACGATACGAGAGACTGGTAACTCACGGAACCGTCTTGGAAACGACCGCATAAGCATGCTCGCTTCGCGTTTTGTGATAACGAGGCAGGGTATTATCACGATAGCGCACGTTGGACCCGATTTGCTTTACAGCGGCTATTAAAAAGTCCAGCTATATCCGAACTCATATTATGGCAATTAAATGAGGAAAGGACGCAGACAACGGTGAACATGTTAAAACCATGACATTTATTTTCACACCACGTAAGCAGTCATGCTGTCATGTATGCAACTCACATGCATCGTATGCAATCAATGCAGTCATGGTATACAACAGGCATAGTCGCAATCATGCAGTCCATTTATGCAAGCCAATGCAGTATTGGGACCAAAACACGAGCAAGACAAGAATACAACCGTTCTATTTATTATGTAACACCCATGCACTAACAGTTTTACTTAACGACTTGGCGCCACAATCATTCATAGCAGAGAAACCCCAGAAAAGGCAAGGGCAGAACTGACCTCGTGGGTCTTATAAGTCACGGAGCGTGTGAGACCGCACAAGCTCCGAGAGACGACGCTGTTACCTGTCGCCTTCGTCGACTCGCTGGCGCTCCACGACGTCCCGTCCCACACGGCAGCTGTGGTGACCGCGGCTCGGCCCAGGCCTCGTCGTGCGGCCGGTCGATCGCCTAGTCGACAAGCGCCTCAGGAGAACTGAAGCAGCCTTTGCTCTTTCAGAGTTGATGCTTCTCTAAGAGCCCGCCGTTCCTCAGCTCGTTTGGACTGTCTCGGGCCAATCACCTGCGACCGTTATGCCGCTGGTGTGTGACTCCTCTCCGGCCTCTCTCACAGCGACCACTGTTTGGCAGGCGGACGGCACGGCAGGCCGCGCTCGCTAGCTCCAGTCTCCTCCGCTCTCTCTCCAGCTCCTCACGACTGCAGACTCACAACTCCAGACTGACCCGAGTCTCCCACGCGACTCACACAACCTCGCCTTGGTCTCTGCGCGCCCTTATTTTGGATCCGTGAGCGAGTTTTGATCTCCGATCTCTCACCTCTGACCCCCCACTGGCTCCGCCATTTGCTCTTTTGACCGATTGGGCGAAGCTTCGGAGAGAGCGGACTGTGGGTGAAATCATCGACCTCGCCCCAACGAAGGAGTCCCCGCGTCTGGTGCAGAGATGTTTTCGTGGGGAATTCGCCGTGGCTGGCGCAAAGATGGGCGCGCAATGAGATGAAGTGAGGCGTTGCTTGTTTTGTGCGTAGTGTGAGGGATTCGTGGTGGTGCTTGTGGAGATGGTATGATGAGAGCGATGTTTTCGTTGTGGAGAGGGTTTGATGAGGAGGTGTTGGTCCAAAATAAAGATAGCAAAAGAAAAACGCGCTAAGCTGAAGATTCAGCACCCTGCACACAAATAATTCCCGTTAAACTCGGTGGGAAATCTATTCTGAACAATGCACTTATCGACATAACTGATCTAAAAGGACCTGTATGGTGTTTCTGTGAATTTCCACAACCGTAACAATAGCATATATATACACACTAAATAAATGTGTG
>CM068959.1:59500371-59515151 GCA_035128595.1 Eptatretus atami | reverse complement strand
CAAGTTTGATACTCCACTCTCTCACCTCTGACCCCCCCGGCCTCTTCCCCAGTCGATCTTTATCCAAATTCGCGAAGCTTCGGAGAGCGGACTTGGGTGAAACATCACCCTCGCCCCCAACAACTCCCCCACCTCCTGGGCAGCAGATCGTTTTCGTCGGGGTAAATCGCCTGCTGGCTGCGGCAAAGATCTGCGGCCGAATGGAGTATGATTGAGCTGTGTGCTGTTCATTGCGTGAAAGGCCAATATGGAGAAGTGTTCTTGTGAAGTTGGTGAATGATTCTGTAGAAATGCGCTTCTGCGTTCGTTGAATCGGGTTGTGGAGAGCGCGTTTGATACGAGTTGGTCCAAAATAAAGATAGCAAAAGAAAAACGCAATGCTGAAAATTCAGCACCCGCACACAATAATTCCCGTTAAACATCGTGGGAAATCTATTCTGACAACACACTTATCGACATAACTGATCCATAGACCTTTATGTTGGGAATTCCACAACCTGAACAAATAATCCCTCCCATCCTGGACCAAGCTATCCTTCGACCTTGTATAACCTTACGCAATCCCCCACCAGCCTTCCTGAAAGCGGCCAGACCGTTAAGACCATTAAAATTAGCCCCCATTCTTTTCCAACCGCGCCCACAGTAAGATTATAAACTACCTCAGTACCTGCATGCAACGTGATCTATCATATGACTGGCTGCTATATCCTATATATATACTATATATATATATATATATTATAATATATCATATATATATCTAATAATATATATATATATATATTGAAAATCATGAAAAAAAAACGAGCTGTGGACCAATATACACCCATAATTTTCATCCTTTCGCCTATAATCCATCCCAACCCATCACCTCCCACCAACGTCCGACGACCTTTCCCACATAAATCCCTAAGATCCCTCCCAATCAAAAAACATGAGGCAGTGAGCAAAAATGAGAAGCAGAGATTTTTCAAAAGATACCCCGTTGATCTGCATCCGCACTTCTCCATGCATATTAGATAGCCCTTCGGAAAAAACTACTCTCCGTCAAAATACCATAATCAAATCGACCTTTCTTACTTTGCTCGATGCTTCATGTAGTCTCCCCTTCTCTCTTTAGCCCAAATACCCCAGAAAAAATCATAAAACATAAAACCTTAACATAAAAGCCAATGAGTTGGCTCCCGCCCACAAGGCTGGAAAGCTTCTCTTCATCTTACAAAAAACCCAACAACGTATATCTACCTGCCACCCCCCTCTTCTCGGCCCCTTTCTCTCTCCCCCCCGTTTCCCCAGTTTCGTTGCACAGAGCCGCATCAAACTTCATGAGGAGCTTCCTGGAGACCTGACTCCTAGGCCCCCTCACTCACCTAGACCACGAAACCCGCACCCCACACATACACCCAAAACCACCCAGACCACTAACCCGTTTGAACAAAATTTCACGGCCCCCCCATCGTCGTTCGCCCTACTCTTCTCCCCTCCCCGCCAACCTTCACACGCCAAACTAAATCTCTTCGCCCCCCTTCCTCTCCTCCCCTCTTAGATTCGTCCCTACATCTCCCGCACGGGAGATCCTCGCTTCAGTGACCCCCATTGATCTTCTCTCTCCCCACCGTACATTCTGCTCCCATCTCAAAATAGACGTGGAAATTGTGGTAGAACCCCATTGATTGGGCACCCCCTCTCTCCCATCTCCCCCCCTCCCCTCTCCTCTCCCGCGTGCTGTCTTCTTTCCTTCTGCGTCCTCATCTTGCCCAGTGCGATACAACTCCTCATATCTCTTCGCTAACAATCTTTCCTCCGTGTTTGACTCCCCTCTTCACAAACACATCCCACCCCCTCTCCCTCCCACAGGAATGTAAAACACATACCCCCATCCCACCCCGCCACCTCGTCTCCCGCCGTTGCACCTTACCAACCGATCATCACTAACACCCCCTCTCCTCCCAGCGACAAAATGCCCTCCGCACACGCAAACGAACCACTCCTCGCTCCCCCCACTCCATCCCACTGCCGTCTCCCCTAACCTAATGCCCGTCCTTCATGATCCTAAAACCACTTCACAACAGTTCACCAAGACAACAATTAAATTCAGAATACACCATTTGGCCCGAAATAACAAATTTAATTTACAGCTTTGTCCAAACCTCATCTGAGCAATAACACGCTGTATTGTTCCCTCTAGTGTGCGAAAACCTACAAGAAATCGATGAACGGAATCAACCTTATAAATATAATTCAAGAGCCTATGGTATTTCGAATCACTGAAATCATATACAATCACACTCCTGGAGAAGTCGCAGATCTCTCCTGCGAGCACACCAATACCCCAGCGCGAACCTATCTGCACACCAAATATAACTCCACCGTATGGGACTACCCAGAAGAAGTACCCACCACAGGCACCTTTTTAATACCCAGGGTCCCCAGGATTCCTACACCCCAGAAGTTGACGATGAGACAGAAACAAAAATCTGAGAACACAAAACCAAACCCAAACAGACAAGAGAAGAAAGAATCAGTATGAAACGTGCAAAAAAACCTTCCACAACATATCAAACATTCTTTTCTTTTCATTAGATAAACTTATTAATCATGTGACATCATTACGTGATCTGTTTAACCCCATGTCCCCAGTAAGCCCCCACCGTTTGATCCCTTTAAGTTCATTGGAACCATTCACCTGGATAACCCAATGGCCGTAATCATAAATCAGAAACCCCCTCGTCCGACTCGATATACTCTAGATACACCAAATGAGTTCTACAAATATACGAGCACGATGTCCTCCACACACCTGAACCAAAACACTTCCTGCACTTCAACTACCCCCGCAAATCGATACAGATCCGCGTGTGATCGTCCGCGTTCATTAATACAATTTGGCAAAAACCCCCCCAAAAAACTCTGCCAAATTGATAAGCGTGACGTAATAGAGGCCTGTTATGAACAATATCACTTTCAAGGCATGCCATAGTGAGTGACACACAATTACAAAGGACCACCTCTGATGAGCCAAAGCAAGTCACCAATCGCCATAGATCTTGGGGGAATGACCGCTCCGATAATCGCCCTAACGAGTTGATCATGATCCAAAACCTCGAGAAACAACCAACGACATCTGTCGCGATGCGTGTCCCACAGCCGCCCAGAACGCCGAATATTATTCCTGGCAGTTCTCAACTAAACGGATACCGGAACCCCCGGCTGGTCACCTCGAAGAGAAACGGCACGGGCCAAAAAAACGGCAGGTGTCCCCCAAGAAAGTCGACCGAACTGCGACAGACAAACACATACCACACTTGGATCGACCATCACATGAGCCAGTTGCATCGCGAAATCCAGAATAAGGATAGCCATAAGATAGAAAACCAAGCGCCACCCAAGCACATACCCCAGTGAAAGCCTAATAGTAGACCGGACCTCTCCACAACCCCACCAGATCTTTCAATCCATAGCCAGAAGTTTCAGATGGGAACACAAACAGGTTGACTCAATCAGTGTTAACATCCACTACTCATTACTATGATTGGAGGAAAACGAGCGAGAGAGAGAGTGCGAAGGCGTGATTCCAGAGTTCAGGTAATTCCAAAGTAACAACCCACAGCGTCCACTGAGCCAAGTATAGCAATCGTCTCACTCTGTCTATTGCATCTAAAACATTAGTCCTTTGTAAAGCACGACCAACCCCACAATTTCAAACAAATTCATACCAAACATAATAAATTAACCACAGAAATGACCAGTATGATCAAAACATCTTAAACATAAAACAAGCTACCTCCCGATTAAAAAACTATTACCATCATTCTCGCATTTGTGCCACGGCTGCTCTGCCCACTTTGCTGATTGCCGGACAAGACATGACTCGGGCAGCCGGAGCCAAAGTTCACGCTTATGTCTCTTGGTTAATAAGCGAATCATCTATTAAAAGAACTCGAACCGCTCCACGCAGCCTACCCGAACTCAACCAACCTAGGGTGACTCGTTGGGATTCATGTAAAACTTATCGATTCAAAACATAAAAAAATGTTTGTTTGGTTTGTTTGTCTGGTGACCTGATCGAGAATTGTAAGTGAAAAATTATAAGTCTCATTCTTAGATGTCTGAATCTCTCCTCTCATCTTGGTCGATTTCAAACTATCCAGAGTTCAGTCTCGTCATATCAAGCCGCCTCATACTATGTTATTTTCTTTTCTCTTGGCATTTGGTGCTCCCATTTTGATAAAACACTATTTTTCCATATCCCGATATTGGCAATGGCCGATTTATTGATCCTTGTTTTTACTCTTTCCCATTCAAAAATATTATCCCTCATACCAGACATGTGACCCACCTCTAGCTGCACGCTTCTCTTGTACAATATTCTAACATTCGATACACCACTCTACCTAGTGGTTCGCATCGGAGTCTACTCTGAATCTAATCATAACTACATTAACTTTCAGTCGTCATAGTGGCAGACCTTATCCCAAGGTCGCTACGTGTCTCCCTTGTCTCTCTCTTCCTGCTCTCCTTATATTTTGTTTAGTCCTAGGCTCAAGCCTCACTCTTATTGAACCTTGCACAACCTGGGAACAAATGCTTCGCCCTTTGTGATTAGAATTGTGTCTACCTGGTGGTACTGTACCCTCCATGTCAATGCCTATTGAAACCCTCGTCTTGGTCAACCCCTCCATCTCCGCGACCACTCACTCCACTGAAATGAGCAGCCATCACACACTCAAGAACCACCCCCATCATGCACACACACAACACATCATACAAAGTAAAAAATACCAACGACACATATACACAGCCAATAGCCCCAAGCCAAATGGTAAATACCCCTGCATGGTTATCGTACTCCAGCACGCACACCAGACCTTAGAAATTGACAGGAAAGCGCAGGCCCACCATCGTCTCCCCCCCGTAAAGATCGCTAGTTAAGTAATTAGCGAGCCGCTGTGTGGAGCGTCTCTTCCCCACTCCTGTGCATCAATATTGACATCCGTTTTTCCCAAACAACCCCTCAAGCTGCCTTCAGCTTCCACGGACGATCATGTACCGCGCCACATGGTGAAGAAAACTCCGGAACTATCTTATTAATAAATCCATGAAGAGCCACCCTACAACATCATTTGAGAATTAACATTCGTATCGAAGTGTCTTGATGAGGTTATTCACACTAAGCGAGATGGTAAAACCCTCATAATTGGTGGCAAGACCAACAAAGGGAGGAAAATGAACAGTATAAATATAAGCAGCATTTACACCAGCCACATCCTTAGACAGAGACAAAAGGCACCTCCACCGTCGGAGGGAACTAACTCTAATAGACAGACCCCACCCTCGGATCACAACCAGTCTATGATATCGGAGAAAAACTGCCACCTGTTATGCGCTCCCGATCGAACTCCCCGATCTTTAGTAACTGAGATGGAGATACTATCTCAAGGGAGACTCCTGTTAACCCTGCGTAAATGCCTGCCTATTCTAGATTGAATTCCCAAACCCCGATACATTGACTACACTCACCAATCCCCGAAAAAGTATATCAAGGTAAACTCATAACGAATACTAGATAAGACGACCAACACAACAAACGAGCCAGAAACCCCAAAAAAAAAGGAAGCCAAAACAGTGAAAGATTAGCCTCGACAATTTTCGCTAAGGAACGAGAAAAGATGTTGGAAACCCTAGTGGATAGTGTGTCTTAGTTATTTAGATTCTTGCTGAGTGTTATTCACACAGAATAATCAAGATGATCTCTCCGCTTTCCTCCAACAACCAAGAACCCTTTTACGCCAAGAAGTGCCGTAATATTTATTTTGTCATCCAGAAGCCGCCAAATCAATTAACGAGCGATTGATCGAGCCCACCGCCAATACACCCGCCAGCACGCTCCACTTGGGCCCTAAGGCAGGAACTGAGGTCCACCGCCACGAAGTCGTCTTAGGCACGGGCCCCTTCAAACACAAAGACTGCTGGACACTGCCTGAACCCCTTCTCCAGATGCCACACCCGCTGGAACCAGTTTGGAACTACACCCCTTACAGCTGCTTTGGAGGCCCTGCCACACCACCCACTGTCTTCTCCTGATAGGTGAGCTTTCCCTCCCTCCCTCCCTTCGAAACCGAACTGCAACCCTTCCCAACTAAGAACCATACTCAATGAAATAGCACCTACCGACCACCGCAACCTATAATCATCGTCACAAATATTCCATCAATCTCGGAAGTTGGCGCAAGAATAACACCACCCTCATAGTCTTGTCGCACAGCATGTGTGCTGGCTCTGCAAGTGACATCTGGCCGAACAACAGCCACACTTAACTGGTATACTTATGTCGGTCCTTGTTTTAAGGCCTTTTTAAAGGAGCGTTATAGCCTTATTTACTACAATAACAGTTTAAGGTTTATATAGGACCTTTCGTTAACACTCCAATCATCCCCATTAAAGGAGTGCTGAAAAGGCGTGAAATGGACCCCGCGCCTTTTTGTGTCGTGCGACACATAGCTTTTTTTTTAAAGATATTAAGATTGTTGCACTCCCCTTTTCTCACTTGTCTGCGCAAAATAAAAACAATAATATAAATTATAGTAGGGTGGAATAAAATGGTAACGAAACGTAATTCCCGTGACCGGTGCTGGTTTTCTCGAACATCTAGTTTATTAAATACGACCGCGAGGAAGAGCCTTTTAAGGCGGGAGCCACTTTTATCTGTCCATACTTTTTGTTGAGAATGGTATTTTGGACATCCGCGAACCTTTTGTCCCCACATCTTTTTAAGGGTTAGAGGCCCTTTTTCTCACATTCCTAGGTTTAAGGGCCAATTGTCTCACATCTTTTTTAAGGGTTTACAAAGCGGCCTTGATCTCTCATCGTGTTTTAAAGTGATCTACCGCCTTTTTCTCATCATCTATTTTTTTAAGGGTTAATAAGGGCCTTTTTCTCACATGCGTTTTTTTTATCCACCAGGGGGGTGTGAGTTACCGCACTCTTATTGATCTCAACAAATCTATTCTATGCAAAGCAAAGTCTAAGCGGCCGTGTCTGGATTTCATCACAAATCTTTTTTAAGGAGTTTTTAAGCGCCTTTTTCTCCCATCTGTTTTTATTATGCGTAATTAAAAAGAGTTACCAATGTTCTTTCCTTTTTCTCACAATCCTTTGTTAAGTTAATTAGGAGCCGTGCCACCTTTTTCCTCACATCTTGTTTATCATCTATCTATAAGTGTGGCATAATGTGATAGGAGAGAGTAAAAAACCTCTCAATGTGTCTACAATACAATGTATCTGTAAGGTGTTGAAAGCTGGGCACTTAAACATTCCATTATCCTTACCCAACCCACTCAGCATCGTCTACCTTCATGACATACGGAGTCGCGTAGATTAAGTAGAGAAAGTGACCTTTTAGTTTTTCGTCACATCTTTGACTACTCTCCTTTTTAATAGTGTACGTTTGAGGTTGGACATATTTCAACCTGGGATCCCTTTTCAATTTGTGTGTAAAACCTACAGCGGTAGCCTGTTGTAAGGAAATAAGAGAGGTTGTAATTAAGAAGTTATTTTGAATTTAATAATAATATTTTTAAATAATTAAGAATAACCTATTAATGTTTCTTTGAAATCAAAGAACTGCTCTCTTGTTAATGGGCTCTTTAAATGCCCGAGCCCGTCTCCCTTCAACATTAAAATACACACGACCCGGTCCCGTTAAACCCAGTTGTGTACGGAGTTGGTTCGCTCATCAAAAAGAGTGACCTGTATGAATAAATATCTAAACATAAGTTTGGTCTTTAATTAGACCCACACAGTGCTGTTTTTTATACGCTAAATACACATTTTTCTCTACGCAGTCCGCTTTTACCAAGCGCAAACCTTCCCCAAGGGCGCGTATCCTACATGATAATCTTCCTTATAAAGTGGTACTCCCAGCGACTTTCTGTCTCCAAAGCTGTCATACCATTTGACATCCATTCCTTTTTCTCATTCTTATTTCGTTTTATAAGCCAGTTTTAGAGGGGCCTTTTGCTCTCACACATCATTTCTTTTATGTTAAAAGCCCGCTTTTAAGCCCATTCTTGTTCCTCACATTACTTTTGCCTTTTTATCATAAGGGCCGCTTTATATCCCTTTAAATTCATCTCATACCAATACCCGTCGTGTTTAAAGGTTATAAAAGACATTCTTTTAATCCCACGTCGTTTAAAAAAGGGTTGTCTATAAAAAGTTTCTTTACCAAAAAAGAGAACGAGTTAGGGTCCTCATATTTAAAATCACATCTTCTTGTTAAATAACCCCATCCCCGAAAACGAATGGTCATTTCTCCCACAGGGCTCCTTTGTAACTTCTACCATTTCTTTTTTTAATATAGAGTGGTGCGTTTGGTGGTTAGCGACAACCTATCTTTATCTCAATCGATTTTTTAAGGGTTTTTAGTTTTAATATATTGATAAGACTCACTTTTTTCTATCACCACTCCTTTTTCACCTAGATTTTATGCATCGGTTTAAGACATGCATTAGTCCTTAACTTTCTTCATCAGATACGGATCTTTTTATACCCCCTACGAGCTATATTAAGGGAAAACCTCTTTTCTCACCATGATTTAGTATGAATCTTTATAAGCCTTTACCTAGTGAGAACCAATTTATCACGTATCATGTTTTAATAGGGTTTAATGGTGGGGCTTTATAACTCACTAACGAAATAATATATTCCAGTGTACAGGTTAGTCAACTACTACGATTCTACTACCCATATTACAATTGCAAATTATACTCCACATAATCCACGATGCCGACCAAAATTTTGCCACAACCACCTTATACAAATAATTAACAACACAACCACCCACCTAATTACTCACCATGAGCTAAAAACCGCACTTAAAATTAGACGAACACAACAAATAGAGAGGACGAAAAAGTCAATAAGAGATCACAAGATAAACACCCCATTACCTGTACGATCAACCTTTTTTACACCTCTCATGATGACTAACCCCTTAACTCATATTTCCATCGGTCCCTACCTCTCAGAACACCCACTGAGCATATCAAAACATATACTAACCTTTCCAACTATACCCATTAATTAAACTCTAACCCTACTTATATTTAATTAATTTTCTGATCTGGACTCTCAACGTTGACATAATTCAGATGTCAGTTATTATTATCTTCTGTTAGGCTAAGATGACCTGTTTATGGACAAATGACCCCCCCTTTTTTTTTAACAACGTGCGATGCCAAACTTATGTCGAACCTCGATATTATAGGTTAATAAATATTGTGTTAGATAATTCACACTTATATCTCGCTCTTATTCTTTCACGACACCCTCAATGTTCGTTTTAAGTTGTTTCTACCAAATCATACATAATTACAATTTTTAATTTCCAAAAAAATAAAAAATTTACTCAATTACCTTATCTATTTCACACTATGACGTGGTATCCAATATAACCCTTCTAAACAAAAAATAACAGACGACCACTTGAGACGGAGAGTGAGATACGAAGGAGAGAGGAGAAGAGAGATGAAAGAGAGAGCAGAAAAAACAAGAGTACTTGGATAAACAGGAATTGAAAAATATTGAGTTCCACATTAAAGAACTGGCATTGTCATGACCGCAGTTGTAGGCGTTGTTGTAGCAGTGATACGCACCATTGCATATTTTACGCTCACCTGGAACTCTTGAAGTCAGTGAAGGCTACATGTGATTGATCAAGACAGTAATGTCGAGGTGAGGTGAGAGTGAGGCGGACAGAAATATCAAAGTCAGTGACCGGCGATACAACAGACTTCAATCATTATTCACTGGAATGGTATTAATCCAAACACGAATGATTATTTGACTGATAAACTAATAGGCCACGAGCTTTCATATCTGATCCCTAACGAAGTTTATTGGCCGCAATCAAAATCCTGTTGCTCAATTGAATGAGAGGGTCACTAATGAGGCGGAGAGCCCAGTTGTGAGAGGCACGAGGAGAAACTGATATTAACACATCCGCCCCCCAACAGAAGACCCCCCAAAAAACATAAGGTAACATTTGCCTCTGACTTCTTCCAAAACTACACAACGTAAGACGATTCGAATTGAAACTTGACTCACTAACCTCATCACCCCGTGAAGAAAAAAGAAGACGGCCCTGTACAACTTGAAGACTTAGTCAACGCATTAAAAAAAATCAGGGTCATACCACGCCGTTGCTCATTCCGTGGCCGCGGAATCCTTGCACGTAGACGATCGACTCTCCAGATGAAGCTCAGCCATCAATCCCCTCCTATTACAAAGGATTTTTTCTTTCTCTACTCCCAAAAATCCCATTGAACGAGTCTGTCCCCGTCCCACTTCAGGAAACCGTAAGACATGCCCATGGTGGTGTCGCGTATCTGCCGAGTTCTCTATGAAAAGAGTTAGAGAGTTTATGTTTTGTCCAAGCTCTTTTCGTTAAATGATCCATTCTTGTTGCTGTCTCAAACCATAATGTCCTGCCTTTTCCTCGCCTTCATCTTCTCTTCTTGTGGGTGTGTGTCTCCTCCATTACTCCAAAAATATAAAACCTGGTGGCCTGAAACTTTGCATGCATACTAAGAAAACTCCAAGGAAGTGCAAGAGTAAAAATTGTGTTTGGGTTAATTGAAACACCCATTTTGAAGATAATTAACGGCCTTATTTAATTATATCCTTCATCGGGCACATCCTCGGCCACCTCGCTCTCTGGAGTGTCAAGCCGCCATGTTTTTTGTCCTGCTCAACCATATCCTGACTTGGAACATGCCGCAACGATTTCTTAACGATAAAGTTTTTTTCTTCTTCACTTTCCTCACTCGTCTTATCGAATGCCTGTTCATCATAGCTACGAATCGTTGTGTACATCGCTTTTCTAAGTGCTATAGTTTTCAAATTAGGAGCTTGGAGCGATTTAATGCATTATATGATACACTTTTCCATGATGTACTCACAGACTAATTAAAGGAAATCATCAAAATATGATTGAAATATGACGTTTGCACGTGGTACATGCTCGGGAGCTTCGTTGGTATGCATTGCTGTCTGCGCTGTCGCTGATGATTCACCAATAAGCGATGAAACCAGTCCGGGAGTTGAGGGGGTGGATAGCATTGGGATTCTCATCTTCTCTACTATACTAAAAATATAGAATATGTTTGTATGTATGTTTGTTCGTCCTTTATAGGCGGCCGAACCATTGGATGGAATGAGAGATGAGATTAAACTTGGGCAGAGTGATCCTTGGAGAAATGAGAACGGAACATAGGGGGGTCAAGTTCAAGTCAAAGGTCACGGGTCAAGGGGTCAAGGTCCGCGGGTCAATTTCATCCGATCGAGACGGGACCAACGACTTTTCGACAGATAATCAAAAATTAAATGACACAGTTGATTGACGACAATTCACTTCCGACTTCCGGTTTTCGAGTTATGACGTCATAAATTGACTAAAACGTAATTTTTTCATGTTTGTTTTGTCCTTTATAGACAGGCCAAACTGTTGGAATAGAATGAGATGAAACTTGGCATATGTGATCCTTCGGAACGGACATAAGGGGATAGGTCAAGGTCAAGGTCAAAGGTCACGGGGTCAAGGTCACCGGATAACATATCAATTTCTCAATTTCATCGATCGCGAGACGGGACCAACGACATTCAACAGATAACTGTAACCCGCCCATGGGCGCCGTACTTTGCTATCTACTATACTAAAAAAATAGAATATGTAACGTGTGTTTGTTTGTGTGTTTGTTTGTTTGTTCGTCCTTTATAGGCGGCCGGAACGCGTTGGATGGAATGAGATGAAACTTGGCATGAGTGATCCTTGGGCATGAGAACGGACATGGGGGGGGGGGGGGTCAAGTTCAAGGTCAAAGGTCACGGGGTGAAGGGTCAAGGTCAACGGGTATACTTCAATTTCTCAATTTCATCCGATCGAGATGGACCAACGCCATTATGACAGATATCAAAATTAAATGACACAGTGATTGACGACATTCACTTCCGACTTCCAGTTTTCGAGTTATGACGTCAAAATTGACTAAAACGTCAATTTTTCATGTTTGTTTGTCCTTTATAGACGGCCAAACTGTTGGATAGAATGAGATGAAACTTGGCATATGTGATCCTTTGGGAACGGACATAAGGGATCAAGGTCAAGGTCAAGGTCAAAGGTTACGGGGTCAAGGTCACCGATAACGTCAATTTCTCAATTTCATCCGATCGAGACGGGACCAACGCCATTCAACAGATAACTGTACCCACCCATGGGCGGGTACTTTGCTTCTATCAACTATACTAAAAAAATCGAATGTTTGTATGTATATATGTGTGTTTGTTTTTGTTTGTTTGTTTGTTCGTCCTTTATAGACGGCCAAACCGTTGGATAGAATGAGATGAAACTTGGCATATGTGATCCTTAGGAACAGACATAAGGGGATAAAGGTCAAGGTCAAGGTCAAAGGTCACGGGGTCAAGGTCACCGGATAACGTCAGTTTCTCAATTTCATCCGATCGAGACGGGACCAACGCCATTCAACAGATAACTGTACCCGCCCATGGGCAAGTACTTTGCTATGTGGTGTGTACTATGTGTGAACATCTTTATAGTTGTTGATGAACTCTGGAAATGGTTCGAAACGCATTGTGCTTAGCTTGTGTAGATCTTCTTGGGTTGCTTTATGCATTCTCCGGCTCGAGGAGTGAAGGAGGGTCAATTATTTATATAATCCTAGACACCGAGGTTTAGTTGATTCGGTGAAAGCTTTTTGCTTTTCCCTCCATTCAAAGGTGAGAGATGTGGGTGGGTCTTTATTTATATATTGACTGCTTTTGACGTTTGCATATGGTGCATGCTTGGGAGCCTCTTTGGTATGCATTGCTGTCTGCGCTATCGCTGATGATTCACTAATAAGCGACGAAACTGGTCTGGTCATTGAGGGGGTGTGTAGCATTGGGTTCTCATGTGTGTATGATGTGTGAACGTCTCTATAATGTTGAGGTTCTCTGGAAGGGTTCGAAACAGCAAAGCGCTTACCTTGTGTAGGTCATCTTGGGTTGCTTTATGCAGCTTCTTCATCGAGAGGACTGTGGAGGGTCAATTGTTCATAAATCCTAGCCACCTGGGTTTAGTTGATTTGGTGAGAGCTGATTGGCTACTTCCTCCATTCACAGGTGAGAGATGTGGGTGGGTGAGATATATATGTATATATATAATATATAATATATATATATATATATATATATATAAATATTATATATATATATATATATATAGATATATATATTATATATATATATATATATATATATATATCTAGTATCTCTCTCTCTATACATATATATATATATATATATATATATTATATATATAATATATATATATAAAGTTGAAAGTGTGTCTGTCTGTGTGTCTGTGTGTGTTTGTCTGTGACCTATGCACGCAAAAAGTCTGGACTGATCCTCACCAAACTTCACATGCTGACAGAACATGTACCCGGAGTGTCCCGATGTAAAAGATTGTACTTCCGACTTGCGGTTTCCGAATTATGACGTCTCACCTGATTTCGTAACGTTAATTTTTTCAAGTTCAGCCGATTGACATGGGGCCAACGCCATATACAATATATCTAACATATGATTTTAAGTTTTTGTTTGTCTGTTTTGTTGTTTGTCTGCACGTGCTAATCTCCTGAAAGGTGAAAGATAGGAGCTAACCACTGAAACACAAAAATGTCGGGATGGCCCCGGGAAGGTTATAGGCTATGTGGCAAGGCCCTCGGCCGGGGGGGGGGGGGGGGTGTGTTTCCCTCACCAATCTCTTAGCCTATGACTGCCATGGCCCATAGGGAACTGATACTGTGCTCGCGTCAGACATATGTATAGAGATTAAATTCATTCAAAATGAACCCGGCAGCGCCGGGTGCATTCACCTAGTAATATATATATATATATATATATATATATATATATATATATATATATATATATATATATAAATAACACACACACACACACACACACACACACACACACACACACTAGTGGGGTGTGCTTACATTGTCTCGGGTCGTTCACCTGCATTTGATTTTTCGTATGTTTTTTCATTTATTTATATTTTCTTTTTATGAATGTTGTCCAACGATTGTGTGAATTTTTCCGGTGTACTGGCTTTGATTGTGTCAGCACAGGCACTCATATCACTGGCAGGTTACTGAGCAACCACAAATGCCGATTGGCATGGCAAATCCGGGCAGGGTTACACGACTTTGCGTGATTCCTTAACTGTGGACAGCTGGCTAATTGGGGTCATGTGCCTTCAGCGCACACTTGGATTACTGCCGAGCATTACAGTGAGTGTGCGCTGGTTAACAAAGCAAATTATTTGGGTACAACTTCCCATCTAACTATACTTGTGCACTGTGTCGGACCAATGAAGGAAAAGACGACCGAGACAGAATGGAAATCACAACAAACAATTATTTCTTACAAACACAAGCAAGCATTCATGTAAAAGCAAGTATTCATAACAAGAAGCAAAAGGCACATAAGAGCAGATTTAACCAAAACACGTATTCTTATTCAATTTTACACACACAAAAGACTTGGCACCATTCACTCAAAGGAGAAGAATAAAACAACAAGGACTTGAAAATAAAATAAAAGTAAACGTATGGAAAAAAGAAAAATAGCCTTGTCCTTTCTCCCTCACCTCACATGGCCCAAATGTACAAGGGAATGTGGAGGAAAATGGATGGGGAAGATTGCCAGTGGGG
>CM068959.1:59457883-59478697 GCA_035128595.1 Eptatretus atami | reverse complement strand
TTCCCTCCCCCTCATCTCCTCGCCTTCTTTTCTCCTCCCCTCCCCTCGCTTCCCCTCTTCCCTCCTCTACCTCGCCTCCTCCTCTTCTCTCCTCTTCTCCAATCTTCTCCTCACCTCCCCTCTCATCTCTCTCTCTCGCCCCTTCTCTCTTCTCCTCTCTCCTTCTCCCCTCTTCCCCCTCCCCTCTTCTCCCCTCCCCTCTTCTCCCTCTCTGTAATGTATCATGTACTGTAGTTTATGCTAATGCATACAAAGATGGCTGCACCGGGGCATGGTGGAAGGAGAGTCACGTGACGCGCCCATGTTCGGATGATGTGCTGTGTTGTGTCCGTGTCGGGATTAAACCTGTTGTTCCCACTTCAGTCTTCGTCTCTGTTCATCGAGTTCATTACAGTGGCACGAGGATGGGAACCATTGACGTCACTCCAATTAAGTGACGTATTAATTAATTAAGTGAGAACATTACACTCTCCTCACATCTTCCTCCCTCTCCCCCCCCCTCTTTTCCCTCTCCTATCCTCCCTTCCCTCGTCCCCCTATCTTATCTAGATCTCTCCCCTCTCCTCCACCCCTCTTCACCCCTCATCCTCTCCTACCCCTCTCATTTCTCCCCTTCTCCTCCAATTCTCTTCACCCCTCATCCTCTCCTACCCCTCTCATTCTCCCCCTTCTCCTCCCACTCCTCTTCACCCCTCATCCTCTCCCTACCCTCTCATTCCTCCCTCAGACCATTGTTGGCGCACTTTTGTTGTTCCTGCCCAGCAACAGGGAAACATCCAGTTCAATGACGGGGGAGCTCCCAACAGAGCGTTGAACAGATCCGTACCATGCAGCGGCCGTGCCGTTCCCACCTCAGCCTTAAGAGGGCGACGCTTTCCAAACGAAACATTTCGGCTCTTCCATTGAACCAACCAATGCTTGGTCCGCCGGGTAATCAACCTTAAATGGACACTGAAACGTCGTGCGAAATCTTCATTTGATTCGAGAAGAACGAAAGGGGTCGGAGGAAGGACGAGTAGTAATGGGACACAGATAGATGGGATTCACGACATCACCTTGACTCGTACACAACGCGTGACACTCCGATGGCGCCAAAAAAAAAACCCAACGTGGATCCTGTCACGCAGGATCCAAGGATGACGTGCAACACAGGCGGACGGGCCAAATGGCCTTTTCTTGGCTTTGCATTTTACCTCACCGTCTCACTCGTCCTGTAAAAATATGTACAGGACATCACACGTCGATGTAGCTTTCGCTGACACGGACACAGATGTGTAACTTCCGATTCGCTTCACACACGTTCTTGTTGGTTTTGTACATTTGTGACAAAAACTCGAATTACAGACAACACGGCAGGAGGTACGTACGGCGGTATGGGGGTTCGGTGATTGAAGGACTTTTCGGTCCGTGGGTTCGATTCCAGGAGGAAATACATAGTCCAGAGTAAAATTACATACAGTCATGGTGTTTCCTCCCTGGGAGTCCTCCCTGCCATGGTGTGAACGTTCATGTGTGGTCACCTTGATATCACATCATACGTGACCATTACATGTAAGATATACAGATCGAGGGAGTGCACGTCACCATGAGGTGAACAATCAATATAATGGGACAATTCGCAAGATTATAACTTAATGGTGGCACACACTTACAGACGACAAGCAAATACTGGGGTGCATCGTACATGCATCAAATAAACGCCATTTCTGTCTGTGTCTGTCTGTGCGTCTGTCTGTGTGTAACACCATTCACGCTAAACACTACTGGGCCAATTGCCACCAAACTTGCCACGTGGACCAAGTTCGACCTCGTGGTGAACATGGCCGACTTGGTTTCTTCTGGAGTCGCGGGGGTTCGGGAAAGGTGGACGAAAATTATATATGTAAATAGGTATAGCGCCACCTCGTGGTGGTGACGGAGGGTATTACAAATGAGTGGACAGATAACTTGCATTTTTGCCCTGAACACATCCCAAGAGAGTGGGAAGCCTCAAATCCAATCTCTACAAGAATTAGGGGAGGAAAAGGAAGGAGTGAGGGATTCCAAAGGGAGGGAAGGGTGTGGTGGAGACTGGGAGTCTGGAGGGGAGGGTAGGGGTGTGGTGGGGACTGGGAGTCTGAGGGGGAGAGGTAGGTTGTGGTGGGAGACTGGGAGTCTGGAGGGGAGGGATGGAGGAGGGAGGGAAGGGGTGTGGTAGGAGACTGGGAGTCTGGAGGGGGAGAGTTGGGTGGGTGGGAGACTGGGAGTCTGGAGGGGGAGGGGAAGGGGTGTGGTGGAGACTGGGAGTGTGGAGGGGAGGGGGGAAGGGGTGTGGTGGGAGACTGGGAGTCTGGAGGGTGAGGGGGAAGGGGTGTGGTGGGAGACTGGGAGTGTGGAGGGGAGAGGTAGGGTTGTGGTGGGAGACTGGGAGTCTGGAGGGGAGAGGTAGGGTTGTGGTGGGAGACTGGAGAGTCTGGAGGAGGGATGGGAGGAGGGAGGGAAGGGGTGTGGTAGGAGACTGGGAGTCTGGAGGGGGGAGTTGGGGTGTGGTGGGAGACTGGGAGTCTGGAGGGGGAGGGGGAAGGGGTGTGGTGGGAGACTGGGATGTGGAGGGGGAGGGGGGAAGGGGTGTGTGGGAGACTGGGAGTCTGGAGGGGGAGGGGAAGGGGTGTGGTGGGAGACTGGGATGTGGAGGGGGAGGGGGGAGAGGGGAGGGAAGGGGTGTGTGGGAGTGGGATTCTGGAGGGGAGGGGTAGGGGTGAAGTGGGAGACTGGGAGTCTGGAGGGGGAGGGGAAGGGGTGGGTGGGAGAGGGAGTCGGAGGAGGAGGGGTAGGGGTGTGGTGGGAGATGGGAGTCTGGAGGGGGAGGGGAAGGGGTGTGGTGGGAGACTGGGAGTGTGGAGGGGAGGGGTAGGGTGTGGTGGGAGACTGGGAGTCTAGAGGGGAGGGTGGGAGGAGGGAGGGGAAGGGGTTGGAGGAGGGAGGGAAGGGGTTGGAGGAGAGGGAAGGGGCGGGAGGAGGGACACCACCGGGTGTTACTCGGCAACGTCAAGCACCTTTGCTAGTAAATATTAAATATATACTTTATTTCATGAAGTGGATTGTGGAAAGAGCTTTAACATTTCATGAAGTGGATGGTAGTTGCAATCTGCAAGCAGCTAAATGCCAAGTAAATCACAAATATAAGTGATTACAATGAGCTCTTTGTTTAAAAGTTTTCAACTGGAGTAATTTTTTGGAAATACAGCAAAAGTTATAAAATAAGAGGCGGAATTATGCATGCAGGTTAGCGTTGCCTAGCAACCAGTTACGATAAACTTCATTGTCTTGAGTTGCAAGACCCTGCTTTTGCAGAAGCGGACCAGCACTGGCTGACGTCTATTACCCTCGCCAGAGGAGAGGCGAGGGTATTGTATTTGGTCCGTTTGTTTGTTTGTTACTTGGCGAAATCTTCGATTTTGTCAAGTATGTTGGTCTGTTCCGTTTGTTGGTTTGTTTGTTTGTTTGTCCGGTCGTCTACAGCCCAAACGGCTGGCCTAGTCGTTCTTAAATTTTTACACCTGATAGGTAATCCACCTGAGACGGTCCGCGTCCAAACCCCGTCTTAATCGGATAAACGTCACGACGTGACGTCACCACATGAAAACACATTTTTGGACATAACTCAGTGAGCGACTTCGGTTGATGCAAATTAAACTTCATTCAAATATCTTCTTCTTCTTCCGGCTGCTCCCGTTAGGGTCGCCACAGCGGATCAACCGTCTCCATTGTTTTGTTGTCCGCATCATGATTTGGCATAGGTTTTTACGCCGGATGCCCTTCCTGACGCAACCCTGGTCGCCTCTTACGACCAACGGGGATATGGACACACTATTCTAACCGGGGCATTCAAATATCTAAATGATTATTAAATGCATCTTATTACAAATTACGCATAGTTTTCGCAAGCATATGACGTCAAAGTTTTGCCTATTGACGTCATTTTTAAAAAAATTTACGCTCGTGTGCAGCCGAAACTACTGAAGCAATCGTTCTCAAATTTTAACACGTGATAGCCAATCTTGCTGAAATAGTCTGGGATCAAATCACGTCATAATCGCACTTAACGTCACGACGTTAGCTCAAAAAAAGGTGAAAACAAGCTTTTGAACATACTCAGTAACCGGAAGGTCGTAGCGACTTCCTGTTGCCGCAAAAACAAACTTCAATGGAATATCAAAATGTTTTAAAATGCATGTTAGTACAAATTATGCACAGTTTTCGCAAACGTATGACGTCAAAGTTTTTAGCTATTCGCGTGATTAAAAAAAATTCTATTCGTTCTACAGGTCACAATTCTTAACCGATTTGGATGAAATTTTAACAGCTGATAGAAATCCACAGTGCGAAAAGATATGTGACTTTTGGTGATGTTCAAGATCAGGATCTGGATTCTGCATCACTTTATATTATCGCCCATTATAAGCCAATGGGGAATTTTGTGAATTACACATGGCTATTTCTCAAACAGTTTTGCAGTTATTAAATTGAAAATTATACTGTCTATTTATGCATGTAAATATAACAGTGTGTACAAAGTTTGATCGAAATTGACCCAAGGTCAAGGTCAGGGTCAACCAAAACATGAAAACACACACATGGTGGCTTTAAATGAGTTGTGAAAATTTTCAATCTGCTGCCGTTACCATGACAACGAGCGCCTGATAATTGTTATTTGTGACGTCGCGTCATTTTATTAATGTACGAACAAATAAACACCACACATTCCATGACATTACAGCTTGGACCACCACGGAAAGGTCAACTAATTCGCCAAGTGTCGTGCTAAGCACGATTTTTCATTTGTTTGTCTGTCTGTTTGTCTGTTTGTTTTTTTCGTCTGTTTGTTTATCCGCAAAGAACTTTGGTGTTTTTCTCCACAACTGCCTGTCGGATTGAGACAAATTCTTAACATAGGTGTGACTACTCATGTAGAATGTTTACATCATAATTGTGACATCATAAGTCACGTGTGTGGCAGCCATGTTGGAAAAACCCAAAAACTTTGGACTTCTGTGTCTCTGAAACTGCACCAAGGAAAAAATTGAAACTTGGCACATGGCAAGTACTCCTTATGGGGAATGAGTGTGATTTTTAATGTGATAGGTGCCTTCGTTATGATGTCATAATTGCATTTGTAGAATGCTACATCCAATCAGTATTAAAAGTTTGGAGGGTTATCTTGGGATAAAATGGTCAGGCACATGGTCTTCTGAATTCAATGACAACTAGAAGAGCACTCGGTGGAGCACATACCTCCGCCACATAATGCCTAATCCCGAGAACATATCAGGTCCATTAAATTTTTGAAATATCATGCTACGTATCGTTTTTGGCCCTATCTCTCAATGGTGAAGAATCACTTTAAAAATGAAATAATTATCGTATTTAGATCCAAAGTCGGATCTTCACCAAAATCGAATGAATTCGTCCTGTCACATGCCCAACATGTCCACCAAGTTTCAATCGAATCCGTCCACAACTTTTTTGAGATATCCTGTTCACAGACAAACAGACAAACAAACAGACAGAAAGGGGTGAAAACATAACCCCCTTCACCTTCGTGGCGGAGGAACAAGAAAAAGAGCAATCAGAAATTGCAGACCCTTGCCAGGACTTGTCTTGTGTGGTGTTTGTTTACTGGTGTGTTACATAATTAATAATAGACATAACGAGAATGCCACATTATAACTGCTGACAGTGAAGACCGGGTACCAAGATGTCCCACTTTGATGCAACCCACTTTGATCGGACACCTGACTCGACCCATGACATTATTACCCCCACCACTGAAGGTGAAGGAGGTTATGTTTTCACCCTTTCTGTCTGTTTGTTTGTTAATTGCCGGAATCCTTCGGATTTCGGCAATTATGTTGGTCGGTGTGTGTCATTCTGTGTGTCTGTCCGTCTGTTTGTTTGTATGCTTGTTTACCCTGTAGCAGCCACACCGTTTCAGCGATCATGACCACACTGGGTACAGGCGTCGGCCATGGTCCAACTTAGACACTTGTCGTTTTTGGTGAATCTAGGTCAAAGGTCAAGGTCAAGGTCACCGAAAAATCGAAATTCTTATTTTCGCAATAACGTCCGCTAAAATGGTCATATCGACTCCAAACCAAATCCTAAATGTGCATCTTCCAATACTGCATCCAACCATATGTCTCATTGGGGGTGTCACACCAACACCCTACTTAGCGGTCAGGGGTCGAATGTCAGGGGGGGTCGGGTCAGAACTTTCAAATTGCGATAAAAAACGTCATTTCAAGTCCGATTGACTTCCAAGTTATGACATGACCAAACTAAGTACTATAATCATTAAACAGTAGCACTATCGACTTATAAGAACCAAATTGATTTCCAGGTTTTGTTTTTTTCAGAGATCATCGAGATATGGACAAAGTTATTCCGGCAATTCCTTGCTCAACGAGCAATTTCATTTGTTTGTTTGTGTGCATGATATCTCAAAAGGTTGTGGACGGATCCGGATGAAATTTTGTGGCGAGATTGACGTACGACAAGGATGAACTGATTCAATTTTGGTGAAGATCCGGATCTGGATACGATAATGATTTAATTTTCAAAGTTATTCTTCACCATTGAGTGATAGGGCCAAAAACGATACACAGCATGATATTTCAAAAATGTATTGGGCCCAATATGTTCTCGTGGATCAGGCATTACGTAGCGGAGGTATGCGCTCTACCGAGTGCTGTTCGAGTTCACGTATGTTTTTGTTTCTGGTCATTTTCAGAGGGTTTTGTGATTTTTTCCTGGATTTGACTTCTAGCTGCAGCAGTATGTCAAATTTGAGGTTTTTTACCCCCACTGAGAAAGTACCAAACATTTAATATCAGTGAGTGAGTGAGTGAGTCAGTGGTTAGAAAGAGCATTGTATGTACCGTATATCCCAGTGGGAACATGCTTGCACACTGCAAGCAACAACTACGTGCAGACATCATAAATAGAAGCTTTAAAATTTTTGATGATATGGGATTACGAAAGAGCTTTATTCAAGAGCATGAGGTTATAATGATATGCAAGCCAAAAGACAAATTAAAGTGTTGCGTATTGATAATTAATATAATGAAACTACGATCAACAAATGGCAAGTCATGTGACCCAAAATGTCCATATCATAAATTATGCAATATTTAAAGTGTGCTTATATAAACTATGATTAGTTGGTAATCAACGAATTGCTAGTTGTTAAAATTACTTATTAATCAGCAATAATTAAAAATATCAACAGACATAGGAATCACTTGTAATTACTTCATTTGTATCATTGTAATTACATCAGGAGGAACCTTCGACTGTTTCAAAAACCCATTGTGGTTACATTCTGCAAACAGCTAAGTAATTAAAGTAAATTACCAATTAATGATTAGAATGAGATATTTATTTTCAATTCACTCAAAAGTTGTAAAATAAGAGGCAGAAGTGATGCTTGTTACCATTGCCTAGCAACCAGTTCCAGTGTCAGCTCCATTGGCTTGGGTCACGTGTCCCGCGGTGAGCAGACAGTCTGCACCAGCCGACTCTTATTGGTGGATATCTTTGTTTAAGGAAATTTTTCTTCCACTGTTTTGTGATTTTTTTTTCCTGGGATATGGCTTTGAGTTGCATGAGTAAAGCAAAATCTCGGCATTCTACCACACCTGGAAGGTACGAAACATTTTATATCAATGAGTGAGGTCACTGGTTAGAACGAGCTTTATATTGTTAAGGGTTTGATGGGGTGTGGGTCACGAGGGAAGTTCTCGGACCCACTTCCAGCCGACGACCTGAAACCGACAAGCCACGGATAACTTCCCACGACAGTTGCTAGTAACTATGGACGCCGTCTGAGAGGTTTAATTTAGTTAGGGTCCAGCATCCAAATTCCGCTTTACCTTCCTGGCAAATCATTCACCCCAGATAAGGACTTTGCTTCCAAAAGCTACACTGCTATCAATAAAAATGGCCAAGCGATACCATAAGTGAATGTTGGCTAATGCCTGAACATAATGAAAGGGCAGGGCTGAACTCCTGTCACTCATTACACACTATGTTTAACCAACGGAAAAAGATGATCGGGCAGTTTGGAAGGCTGTGTATAAATATTGACCAAAAGGCACCTATATACAAGGCAAACAGTGTCATAAAAGAAAGCTCTTACCCCGAGCACATAAGCCCAGGCTTAGTCAGTCACTTAGTCACACGTTCTACAACAGCGACACCTCATTTATTCTGGGAAAATGAGATAAGAAGAGGTGATAGAGGAGTGAAGCAGGTGCGGTATAATGTGACCCTGTCCTCACCACATGTGAGCCGAGCGGCTCCACAAACAGGGTGTGTGGTGTCGGTGAGTGAGAGGTGTGGTGGGTGAGACGTGCAGTGTATGTGAGTGAGTGTGGTGCGAGTCCTGAAAAGGACTGTTGTGGACTTTATTGAAACTCCGCAAAACCAGGATGAGTCAATGAGGTGAATCTGGTGGTAGGTGCAAGAATATAAGGTGCGTCAGTAAGGCGCGTAAGGAAATAAGTTAGCTCTGAGGAGAACCACTGTTGATTCTCTTGATGCTCAAGAGTTTGTGGTTGGATTTAACAAAGTCAACATAGGAGGGAAATGTCAGTGAGAGGTGTTGACTGCGCCTGAGAGCCTGCGTCTCCACGCACATTCAGCTTGGTGCCCAGCACTCATTCCTTGGTATTCTCCAGGAATGGAACTTGGCGTGGTTCACTTTGAATTCCTCAGAACTGCTCAACCAACCTTGCCAAACTCCTCCAAACTCTTCAACCACTGCTCTTTGAACTCTCAAATTATTTTACTTTCGAACTCTCACTCCTTGTCTCGACTCTGCCAGACATTTATGGCCCTGGCTTCTGTTTTCGCCTACGTCCACCTTTGTGATCCAGCCACTTTGATTGGTGGCTGGTGCTCTATAATCCAGTCATCATGATTGGTTGCAGGGGTTTTGTGGGATGGAGGAAGCATGCCGCTAGCCGCTCGCGGTCACCTGGCAAGGACAGGGCAATGAGTCTGATATTTACGTTACTGCCGGAGCGCTTCCTGACTTCGCTGTGCTGCAGAAGGCGCCATGTTGGTGCATCCATTGAAGCGTTGGCAGCTGGATTTGTGTGATTTTGTAGTATGGTTTGCAGAGTGAATGTGGTACATGGTTGAGTCTGTAAAGAGTTCAGAAGTGCTTAAGAATTATAAGTGTTTCAGAAGGGAGTTTGAGGATAGAGCTTGAGAATGGAGTTTGACCTACTTGCACACTGTGTTTGACCAATGAAGGAAGAGACAACTAAGACAGATTGGAAATAACAACAAACAATTATTGTTATGAACAAATACCACCCGTCACTTCGCTGATAGTAATACGAAAGGGGGAGGGAGAAAAAGAGGGGGTTTTGTGGGGTGGGGGGAGCAGGCCGCTGGTGCTTCGGTCGCATGGCAAGGACAGGGCAATGAGTCACAACGACCACAATACAGAACCACTTCATCGGAATAATAAATGTCAGTGTGTGTCCATCCATCAGTCCAACTGTCCATCCATTTCCTCCGTAACTCCGAAACCATGAAACATTGGGGCCCCAAACTTTGCATGCAAGGAAGAGAACTCCAAGGTGGTGCATGAAGAAAATTGGGTGTTTGGGTTAACTTAAACACTCCTTTGAAGATAATTTAGGAGGTGCTCATCACGAAAAACCAAAACAAGCCTCACAAAGATGGCGGTGCACCATCTTGATCAGCTCACCATCAACTCACTGTGGTCTGAAGCCACCATTTTCTTTGGCCTGCCTAACAATGCTTCGACTTGAAACAGGTTTAACTATTTCTTAATGATAAAGTTTTTTTTTTTTTTCCACTTTCCTCCCTATATCACCGATTGCCTGATAATCAAACTTACAAATCGCTGGATACATTGCAATGCTTATAAACGCCCACGAGACAACAGCGTTCGTGGCTTTATTTTATTTCTGCACATGCTATAACCTCAAAGAATCTCTTAATCTCACGCAAATTTCAAAATTAAGCTTCTTTATTGAGTTCTGCAGTAGTTCCAACAGCAAAATAAATAAACCATGTCACCCTTAGGTGAACCCGTATTTGCCAAAAGGTGACACGTGTGACTTCTTTAAGTCACACTGAGGTGACAGAGCTGCTATCCCCAGGAGCGACTCCTTGAGGAATATCTGCCTACGAGAGATTCCGATGAGAATCGTTCTACAGAGTACAGAAATAAACCAATGTCACCTTGGTGACCCGTATCTTGCCAAAAGGTGACACGTGTGACTTCTTTAAGGTCACACTGAGTGAACAGAGCTGCTATCCCAGGAGGACTCCTTGAGGAATATCTGCCTACGAGAGATTCATGAGAATCGTTCTACAGAGTAACCATGAAAAATATGTGTTTGCCTCATAACATCACAAATGACGTCATAATGTCTCAAGCTTGACATATCTAGAAAGCACTCATCGAGTTGTTCAATTTGAGGTACTACAACGATATGGTTCTAAACTGAAAATTGACCTTGGGTCAAATATGTTTGACCTCAGGCGCTAACCATGAAGGTCAAGGCCAATCGCCACAAAACTAATCAGCTGAGCGCCAGACCATATACTCACTTCACTAAAGTTTGGAGACGATTCGATTAAAATTACTCAAAAAATAAGGGTTCTTCGACTCCCCTGATTTGCGCAAAAGTGACCTTGACCTTTGACCTTGACCTTCAAAATTTTATGCGCTGAAGGGACCTCTATAGGCCTCTGATATGCGAAGTTACAAAATTTCCAATGATAACTGTTGCTCTGCAGAGTGATTTATACGTGATTACAGACAAACAAACAAACAAAAAAAAAAAACATACAAGCTGACTAACATATCTTGCAAAAACTTCGTTTTGGCAAGATAAAAAGGGGTTGTTTGTCCAATCGGACATGTTTGACATCCGGTTGTCTCCGGGTCGATGGTGTTTAGATATCCAATCGGCGATCGCAAATCGCTTGCCAACCAGCTGTTCCTTATAAAACCGTTTCATTGGAGTGTTCCTTGAGTGCTTAAGCCACTTGGCGAGTGCTCACAATATTCGCACTGCCACTAAATACTGTATATAGATCGATGTGAACAAAGTTAAGGGGCTACTCGCCTGTGTTGCCCCTTTGTTCTGCAGTGCGTCGGACAGTAGCTGGCTTGCTGAAAATGTGCAATCTATATTTCTACACGTTTCCCCTTTTTGTCAAATCTCCTTTTATTATACGACCTCTCACTTCAGCATAGATAAATCCATATAAAAAATTAAACGTTTTGTTTTTAAAAGATTCTTCAACTATGTCGGAGTGGTTCTTGGAGCGCTCTCAAGCTTCGTGTCATCCAGTGACTGTGAGACAGGTGGGCCCTGCAAACAATGGCGGGTCCAGGGAGTGGCTCGCGCTGAATGTGGCGAACCTGGAGAAAATGGTTTGGGATGTAGGTTTGGGGTAGGCAACTAAGAAGATCAAGGCCAATGGCAGGTGGCTCCAGTGATGGCATCGGGAAGATCACCAGGGAATACCCCAACTCAGAACCACAGGGGGATGAAATTGGAAATTAGGAGGCATCCACCTTACTGGTGAGGTGTTATAACTGCGGCAGTTGGTCACATAGCGTGGGACTGTAGATATTCCCATAGGGAAAGACCCCCAACCAGCGGCCACTAACTCCTCCCAATGCGCCCCCGACTAGCCGGCCACACTAGCTGGCCCTGCCAGGCCCTGGGAAAAACAATAGTTCCGAGCATACAGGGTCATGTTTTGGCAGTGGAAAATGGCCCAGAGCTCTCGCCTCCACAACAAGTCATTTATTGTAGACAGATTCGCAAGAGAAGTTTGACGATTTGGTGCAAAATTGTAAGGCGTGGGGGTAGACGCCATTGTGGGCACAAGAGCAAACACCACGATCAACAGCCCTCTGATGCTGAATTTGAGCGCAAATGGTTGGGATCAGATCCAACATTTATACAACATATAGATTTGTTGACAGCTGGCGGGTGTGCAATCAACTTGGGCCAGGGCGTTCTTCGGGTGGGGTTTGAAGAGCTGACATTATGGGCGTGAGCACAGATGAGAGAGCAGAGCTAGAGGCTCCCGAACCCGTGACCATCCCCCCGGGCACCGAGGCAATGCTGCTGGCACAATGGCAGGCTCACCAACATGGCAAGACCCTGTGGCCTGGTTGAGCCGCTCGCGGAACAGACCATCCCTGACTTTGTTGCGGGCTGTGCTCTCGTGAGCACCAAGAGCCCGTCGTGGCAGTAAGAATAGTCAACCTCAGTACAGAACCACATACTATAGGATGTGGGATGAAGGTAGCCGGCTGACCCCATTTGTTAACATTGCGGAGGTGAGACAAAAACATCCAGCTGGACTGACCCCAGAGGGAATCTCCAGAAACTAGCAGGATTTGACCCGATCCCATTTGTGAGATGGTAAATCTGGTGTGTAGATTTAGAGGAGGCCCAACGGAAGGCCTTACACAAAATATTGATTGTCATTTTGGCATCTTTCTTTGTTCTTCCGAGGAAATGGCATGTCCTGGCTTGGGCGTGAGAAATTGGTCTGGCCTAAATGTCAGACCGCCCGACGGCTCCCCTGGAACAAGATGGAGGAAGCTGATGAGCAGGTAGAAAAGATGCTTGAAGCAGGTGTCATTGAGTCCTGGGAAGTCCTTGGATGTCACAGTTGTGTTGGTTAAAAATAAGGATGGGACCACGTGTTTCTGCATGGAGTATCGCCAGCTGAACAATGCGACATCCCCTGCCTAGAATTGACATCACCTCGATGCTGTGCAGGCTCAAATTTGTTCTCAACTTTGGACCTCAAGAGTGGATATTATCAGGTGGAGATGGATAAGGCAGGGAAGGAGAAAATAGCATTTTCCACAGGTAAGGGACTGTATCAGTTCACTGTGATGCTATTTGATTTGTCATGCCCCCGACTTTTGAGAGATTGATGGAGCATGTACCAGGTGGCATGCCATGGCAATCATGCCTGGTGTACCTGGATGACGTCCTGCTGCATGCTAAAACATGACCAAGCTATAACAGTTTGGACCAGCTGTTTTGGTGCCTCAAGACAGGTTTGAAATTGAGAACTGGAAAAATGCACTTTGTTGACAAAAGAGGTGGCCTCTGTCGGTCACATGATAGGTCGCCAGCGGGTGAAAACTGACCCAAGTAAATCGGGCAGTGGAGGAGTAGCCTGTCCTCACAACAGCAAAAGGTGCGGGGTTTTTGGGACTCTGCACCGATTACCGGCATTTTGTGTGAAATTTGCAATGATACCAGGCCCCTTCACTGTCTTACAGAGAAGGGACTGAGGTTTAATTGGACACGGAAGTGCAACAATGCCTTCCTCAAACTAAAGGGTGTTTGACATCTGCACACATTTAGCTTACCCACCATGATGGGATCTTTACCATGACACAGATGCAAGCCAGGAAGGATTTGGTGAAGTCTTGTCCCAGACACAGGGTGACATGGAAAGAGTGATCACGTATTACAGTCAGGCCATGAGTAGGCCCGAACGAAATAATTGCGCATTCACAAAGATTGTTGGCCATGCTGTATGCCATGACCTCATTTCCACCTGCACTTGCATGGTGGAAATTTTTTGTGAGAACAGACCATTCCTCCTTGCAATGGCTCTTATGATCAAGAAACCTGAGGGCCAGATTCAAAAGTGGTTGGAGAAAATTGCAGCAGTACGATTTAATCGGCAGGAGGATCCCAGCCCAGCAGGAGGATCCACATTGGGACCGGTGTACGAGTGGGTATGGGCAGGTAACAGACCCAGTGGGGAGAAGTCACCCCCCCCCCCCCAGGTCAGGTCTGATATGGAGCATGCGCCAGAGCAGCGCATCGCTGCGTCAATTTCTGCCGGTACTCCAGAGGCCTCTGTCAGGCAATCCCCAGGCAGATGCTGGCCCATCCCTCTCCTGAGATGCCGATCAACCTGCTGCAACCACGAGGCACATGGTCACCCATTGGCCTCCTCCACTCCTGAGGCTCCCTCGCTGAGAGAATCTAGTGAGCAGTATCAGCGTCAGGAAAGTGACCAATATCCATACAGCACAACTGATGCTCACAGGACCTATGCGGTAACACATCTCATTTGAGTCTCTCTCAGCAAACCGATCATTTAGACAAAGTCCAACCACCGATAGCCAAGGATTCTCTGAATTAGACCTGGTACCAAAGGAATAAGTCTCTGTCTCAGATCCCTGGTCAGAGTCCAAGTCTCACATTCATAGAGCAAGCATGGAAGCACCAAGGACCTGAAAGACTCGGATTTTCCATCCTCCGCACAGGTACCCGCAGTGCCACACCCCCATGTTCCAGTGGAATCCATGACTCCCCAGGCCCAACCCAGATTCTGTTGACCTCTGGCTCACAGCCAGCAGAGACATGAAATATCACTGCCAAGAATGAATCTCTCTGTGACCTCAACATCCTCACCCAAAACAGGCACAGACAGGACAGCAGCATCCAAGATGTCATTGAAAGCCTGGATCTTAGTTTTGAACCCAGGAAAACCCATAATCCCAGTGGCTCCGACTCCTCATTCAGCACCTCGATGGCCCACAAAATAATATCTAGAGTCTCCACAAGATGACTGCATTCATCTGCAAAATCAAGGTCAGTGATCTTGACATCCCAAACGATGCACCGCAGTTTGATCTCTCTGACATCCTCCCCAGAATCCAGTCTATAACAAGTGCTGAAAAGTGTGGGGGCCAGTACAACCCCGCAAACTCCAGTAACAACTGGAAATAAGTCAGAGATGGCATCACCACATCTCACAGCACTCTCGTACCAGAGTAATTCAGATATCAGATTGATCAGTTTGGTGGCACTCCACGATGACCAAGAATCCTCCACAGGGCATCCCGATTGACCGAAACAAATGCTTTACAAAGATCAACAAAGGCTGCAGGCAGCCCCTGCCAAAACTGTCGTCTGTGTTCGGTGAGGACACGAAGAGCAAGGGTACGGTCAATCATGGACCTCTTTGGTGTAAAGCCTGACTGCTCTGGACACTGGTGCTCAAAGCAGATGGGTGGCGAACCCCATCAATAATTTCCAAGCAAAGACTGCCCCGGCACTGATAGCAGCGTCACCCCTCGGTAGTTGTTGCAGTCTTGGCGATCACCCTCCCTTTCAGAGAGGGACAACAAGGCCCACTTCCAGTCAGTTTGGATGACGCCTGTGTTAACAGGCAGAGCACAGAACCACATGCTATGCACGAATACAGCATTTCCACCAGCCTCCACCAACTGGTTCACCACAATCTGTGTTTCCACAAATCAAAGTGGAACCACAGTTGAATGGAGGGTCAGCAATAGGATAGTAACACCCCTGACATCCAAACTGACAGCTGGTGATCAGCCTGGTACAGCCACTCAAGTAACAGCCCAGCCTGTCTTCATTCGCACTCCTCTGTGAAGAGCCCACACGACCCTCTGCTCTAACTGGCAGTACACGAAGGATGGGCTTGGAGGAACGCCAATGCATGAATCCCCTCTAAGCAGCGACGAGAATCACTGACCACAGGTGATCCTCTACCCCCCCCCCCCCCAACATTCCTCGTACATAGGCCTCCTTGTCCACCCTTAGCTCATATACAGTTTTACGCCTCAGCACCACTGAACAGATTCAGCTCTGCTATTCAGCCTGGCCATGCGACTCTGGTCAATGGTATCCAGTATCCCTTGAGAGACAAAATTCTTCTTTGCCCGACGGTGAGTTCCAATCATCCACCAGCAACATCAAGAACGGTGGCTTGAAGGCACTCACAACTCTTCAAAATCCCCCAAAGCACCCAGACTCCCCAATCTCCACTCTAGCCTGTTTGCAAACTCTTCAGCAACCCTCTCATTCCGTGAGCTTGCCAACACCCCAGCCTAGGCTGGGTGGTACCATTCTCCTGTATATCAGCTGCAACTTCAGAGTTGCTAACCAATCCTGTGGTCGGTATTGAGGAAATGACACTCCGGTAGACCCTGCAGTTTCTGGATCATCTTCACAGTTCCAGTTCCAGACCATGGGGAACAACGCACATCTCATCACCTTCCCTATCAGTTCCAGTCGATTCACTGAAATCCTCCAGCAAAAAAAGTATCTTGCCTGGGGCACTGATCAACCACAGACTCGAGCGTGGCATGTATGTCGTCCTCATGGTGAGATCACTCGCCTCAGTCGGAGCACTTACAGAGACCAGGGAAATGACACCCAAGAGTGATGAATCCTTAGTCTCATAAATACGACGTCGTTGACCAGTTTACATCAATTATCATTGGAACAGCTTATTGGACAACAGCTACAGCAACTCCTTCGGCATGTAACCATCAGAAGTGACTAGACCAATAGTAGGTGTCACCACCCGACCATGATCTCGCCGCAATCCAGTGTCCGAACCTCAGGAGTGCTGCAATACCGATGTCCAAAGCTTGAACTCAGATGTACAGAGACAGGTGTTCATCCTCTCTTCGGGAAAAGCATCCAGGCCCCACCCGAAGGACCGCCTCAGTTAACCCAAGCGAGACCGCCATCTGGTGGTCTACACCTCAGCACCACTCCGACACACACTACCGCAATCTGACCTAGGAAGTTTACCCTGTGTTTTCCTCCTGTCATCAAAGATTGGGGGTCCCGAAGCTTATGCCCCAAGACTGTCATCCGTTGAGCTGCCCAGCGAAAGGGCAGCTGCACATGAGTACTCCCACGGAGTGGGCTTTCAGATTTTTTGTGGCTTTTCATATATTTTGCGGAATGAAGGTTTTACGGTGGCCAGGTGCAAATCCTGTCACTAACCTCCTAATAAAAAGTAACCCAACTGCTGGAGGACATCCGCAGACACAGTTGGCACTAGATATGATGGGCGTTGGCTCACAAGGAACATCTCCGCCCTTTGACAGGTTTTGTTTTAATCCTGCTGGGTGTCCATATCATATCCCCCCTCGGAGTGCAAATAAAGGTGTGCTGGCTTAATGGGAGACCTTGGAATTGAAAGACAACATCTTATATCGCAAGTGGGGTGGAAATTTCCTCTAAAAAAAAAAACTTCCTGGCTGGTAATCGTTCCAGAAAAATTCAAAACTACAAATCAAAACCAAAAACCAGGTGCACGGTACCCGCCGTGGCGGTATTGGGCAGGACAAAGACAACTCTCAAGTCACACCGGCGGTTCGATAGGGTTAATAAGGGGTGTGATATACAGGACTGGTGCGAGCATGCGATGCCTGTACTGCTAAAAAGGGACTGGCATGGAGGATGAGAGCCGCCTTCAATTTCACCAGTGGAGCCCTTCTTGAGCAGTGGCTATGGACATTCTAGGACCACTAACCCTGCACCCGCAAAGTTAAAAATTCATCCTCGTGGTCATGGAAGATTTACCAAATGCCGGAGGCCAATGTGTTCTCCAACCAAGAAGCCGAGGTTGTGCACAGGCTTTCGTGGAAGGATTTGCATGTCGCATGGGATTCCGGAAGAGCTGCAACAAGACCAGGGACAAAATTTTGAAAGCCAATTGCTAAAAGAAGTGTGCCGTATATATCATCCGAAAGCCAGGACAATGCCCCCAAGACCACAATCTGACGGGATGGTGGAAAAGTTCAACAAGACCTTGATCCAACAATTGGTTTGTCACCGCCACCTGTCAGGATGACTGGACGAACATCTCCTGTATATGTTGATGGCCTACCTGACTATTAAGCATGGAGCCACCGCATGCAACCAGCGCTGCTCAGTATGGATGGGAGTTATGGACTCCCGTCAATATGCTACGCCGTCCAGTGCCAGAACACCTGATAGACCACTGAGAAAAGGGTTAATACACGTCACTTGGAGGAAGGCATGGAACGGGTCCATGCCTTCGCATGCCACCAACTCCATCTGGCAGGCGTAAGATGAAGTGCAGTATGACCATTGGAGTCGGGCAAGCGTGTACTCTCTGGGGATGAAGATTTGATTCTTCAATCCCAGAGAAGGAATGGCAAATGCCCAAAGCTAAACCTCGCCTTGGCAGGGTCCGGGGTCGTCCTGTTGCAAATCTGTGATGTGGTGATTTAGATCAAAATGGGGCCATGGCCCTTCCAGATTGTCCACGCCATCCGACACGACCTCACAATCATGACGAGCGCCATATGGATCACCTCCAGCCTTCGGGGGCAGGAGGCTAGGCCGAGAGGGGAAAAGATGGGGAGGCAAGGGGAGAAGAGGAGGAGGCGAGGGTAGAAGATGGGAGAAGGGGGGAGGTGAGGAGAGAAAATGGGAGAAGAGGGTTATGTGAGGAGGGGGAAGAAGAGGGGATGTGGGGCAAGGTGAGGAGAGGAGAGGGAGAAGAGAATTTGGAAGGGCAAAAGAAGAGAAGGGGAGAATGGAGGTGAGGGGAAAGGAGAGAAGAATGGAGGGTAGAGGAGGGAAAGGGATGGGGAATCAAGAGAGATTATGGGAGATGAGTGGAGGACAGCATATGGGAGAGGAGAGGTGATGTGATTTCAGCATCAGTTGGGACAATGATGGCGTCAGTGCCATAGCTCACTCTGTCCATCGTTCTAGATCTTTACCATGCTGAACACCCTTTTACTCCATGCAATGGAGTCAATGCACAGCAATGTTGTGGCCATTGGTGCAACCAGAGGGGTGGGGGAAGCTCAGGCTGCTCAAGCCCCCTCTTTGGCTCAAGTATGGGAGAAAACCGTTTGACTGTAAGATTAGCACTACTGCCAGCACATCTCAGTAGACACTCTTACATTCTCACCCCATTGCTTTAAATTTTTTGATTTAATATTTTGTGGACCTCTGCTAGTTACTGATTTAGCAGATAACCTTAGCCCCCATCCCCCACCCCCCATAAGGAATGCACCCTGGTTGTGGTCATGAGCTTGTTGATGTTCTGGAGTCTATCAAGTTGTCCCCACCCACATCCACATCTTCTTTCCTCGCAAACCACAGAACTCAGTCACACTTTTGGAATCTTTTAAACTCATTGTGCGTCAGGTCAGGTTAGATCTGTGACCTGCTACAGGTACCATGTAAACCTGTACTAACCTGTTCCATTGTTGAGGTTTTGAACCCAGCTGATTCCCCCAGCTGTCGAGTTGGATTGTCAAAGGTTTACATCCCTGTGCTACCCTCGAGATCAACTGTGGTCCACCCTTCGCTTGTGAAAACACGGCGCGGTGACCGGTTTGTAACGGGCAAAGCTCCAGGGCATCGTGTGGCATCCATCTGAACTTCTCAAGGCTGGTGGAAATGCTGCATTCTCGTGTCTAGCATTGCGTTTGTGCTCGCTGTATGAAACAGGCGTCATCCAACTGATGGAAGGGCCTTGTTGTCCCTCTCTGGAAAGGGAGGGTGATCGCAAGACTGCAAACAACTACGAGGGGTGGGTGGATGCGCTGGCTATCGTGCGGGCCAAAGTCTTGGCTGGATAATTACTTGATAGGGTTCGCCACAATCTGCATTGGTGGGGGAGCACAGCAGGCAAGAGATAGCCAGCAGCCAGCCTCAGGCTTTTACACAAAGAGGGTCAACATTGACCGTATCCTTGCTCTCGTGTCCTCACCGACACCAACGAGTTTCGCAGGGGCTGCTGCGAGCCTATGTTGATCTTGTAAAGAGTTCGATTCAGTCAATCGGATTGCCCTTGGGAGGATTCTGTGTCTCGTGGGCGATGCTCGTTACCAAAACTGATTCGATCTGATATCTGAAGCCTGAGACGTCTGGGTACTGAAGAGTGCTGTGAAGTGTGGTTGGTACCATCTCTGACTTATTTTCATTATTACTGGGAGTTCGTAGGGTGTACTGGCCCCCAACTTTTCAGCACTTGTATTGGACTGGATTTTAGGGAGGATGTCGGAGAGATCAAGCTGCGGTGCATCGTTTGGGATGTCAAGATCTCGACCCTTGATTTGCAGGATGACATGCAGTATTCCTTTGGGGAGACTTTAGATATCTTTGGGGCCCTGCGAGGTGCTGAATGAAGGAGTCGGCAGCCGCTGGGCATTACGGTGTTTCTTGCGGTTCAAAAACTAAAGATGCCAGGCTTTCTGTGACATCTTTGGATGCCTGCTGTCCTGCTGTGTCTGTTGTTGGTGAGGATGTTGAGGTCGTGGAGAGATTTCACTTTACCTCGCAGCGATATTATGTCTCTGCTGGCTGTGAGTCAAGGTCCAGTTGAGACTGTCTGGGTCGGCGCCTGGGAGTCATGGATTCAACTGGATTCATGGGGTTGTGCGCTAGCGGTACTGTGCGGGAGGGACGAAGGTCGATTCTTCAGTGTCCATAGCGACTCATGTAATTCATAAGGGGGCCCGCGCGGCCAGCTATGTCCACCTCAAAGCAGTGTTTCTTACACATCCACGGTCTTGCTCTATCTGGTATGCGACGGATCCTCTGGACTCTGCAAGAATCTGAGACGGAGACTTAAGTCCTTTGGTACGCAGGTCTCTTCGGAGAATCCTTGGCTTCGCTGCGTCGGGATTTTGTGTCCAACGAGCGCTGTTGTGAGAGAGACATTCGGACGAGATTCTGTTACCTGCAGTATCCGTGAGCGGTCACCGTGTGCGGCTGTATGACTGTGGGCTGCGTTTCCTGATCGCCGATTCGCTGCTCAACCAGATTCTCTCAGCGGGACGGGTCTCATTGAGGTGGAGGGCAGTGGCCCGACCACGGCCCTCGTGGGTTTGCAGCAGGTTGACCATCATCTCAAGGAGATGGGATGGGCACTGGCATCCTGCCTGGGTGCGGATGGCCAGACGGAGGCCTGGAG
>CM068959.1:59443479-59455413 GCA_035128595.1 Eptatretus atami | reverse complement strand
GGGGGGGGGGGAGCTACCTCGGGTTCCCACCGGACCCTCCGGAATCGCAGGCCATCGCACACGGATAATTCCGTGATGCGGGGGGTCGCTAATCGACTGTGAATGCCAATAACTCAAACACGTGACTTAGGGTCCTCCGTCTAATGGAAACCTGTTACCTAAAATGGTCACGTTATATAATTACCGGGGGACACGCCTTTGGTACACCTTGTTCAAACTGGATCACCTTCCGGATCAGAAGCAGCCGAGCGTAACTGCCAAGGATGTACTGGCTAGAAAAACAGATCGTTGGGGGATAACGTCCCGGCTAGGCTAGGTTACGGACCATGCTGGACCAATGAAGGAAAAGACGAAAACGAGCTGGGAACATTTCTATATAAAGCATTCATTTACAATCAGGCGAGGAAAGGTATGTGGCACAGTGAATAGGGTTTATTATGGCACAATTATGTACAGCGTGATAGCAAGGAATTTGTGGGGTGTGACAAAAGGCAAGCAATTTACAAACGACACGGCAGATTATCCCGGTATATCTTCTACAATCTTAACTTTGCTACGACAGGCGCCATCACACACACACACAACACCACACACACCACACACACACACACACACACACACACCACACACACACAACCCCGATGGATTAGTTAGCCGGAAGGAAGGAGAGCAGATGAGGACTAACGGCCTTGCAATACCTTGCGCGGTGGCGACCGCGCAACCAGTACACTTTGGGGGAATCCGCTTGAGCAATCCACCTTAAGAGTCGGCGCGTTATCTCCTGCTTAAGCACTTTGCCGGGGCTTGTGGAACGTGTGACTTGCACTGGTCCAGAAGACGTCTGTGCCACCAACCCTGAGTGTAGATGCAGCAACAGGCAGGCAACGGGTCAGTGAAGAAAGGGGCGGAGCAGAGAGGTGAGGAGGGGGTGGGCAGGCAGGTGGGCGAGGCAGGCAGGCGAGGAAGTGCAGAAAGATGGAGGCAGACGGCTTCGCGATCCGCCTTTTATAAGCCCCGGGTGAAGGGTGGGGTGACGACCCGAAGCGACGCGCCGTCATCCGAATCGTGCTTTGTTTTGGGTCCCGGCCCGCACTGCCAGGCTCCTGGGCCAGAAGCGGTCTCATTCGCACATCGCGGCACGAAGCCCAGAGCCTCGCACCGACCCGCGACCCCCCCCCCCCCGCGACCCCGTCCTGCATGTCTGGTGACTGGACGAGGTCGCGTGTGGTCCACGCGCCATTCGGTGCATCCTCGGCGGACGCAGCGGCACTGCCAACGTGCCTGGCCCGTCCCGCGGCCCGCGTGCTGGGACGTGCGGCACGCCTCTGCTTGGTGGCGAACCGTATCGATGCGGAGGTGTGAGGAGGCACATGATGATTTTTCCTGTGTGCGGGAGATGTTGGTGGTCAAGGTGGTGAGCTTTTGGTGAGCGAAGGTTGAGCAAGGTGAGACGCCATTGTAAATTGGCGTGCACATTTGAAAGAAAGGGCATTCCATGCGCACGCTTGTTCATGTGGTAATTCTCTCATTGGGCTGTGTGGGTGTCTGTTATCATGTATGTGTGCTTGCTTTGTATCATGGATAAAAGGAAAGGGTTGGATGGAAATCAGGATTGAAGATAGTGATATAATTATTAAACCTAGCTATTAGACCCACGCAATGCACTTCGTCCCATTAACCCATTATACATCAGGGGAAGGTCTGACTGCACAAAGACTAACAAAATAACTGCCTGGGGATCACTGTATGCTGGGTGCCATTGCCTTAGAGGCATGCGGTTTTGCAGAACCACAACAATATACATCAGGACCAATGTAACTGTGACGTCTTGTTAAACTTAGGTGTTTCTAATGTCCCCTAATGTCATTGTACTTCCTATATGCGTTGCTGTGTGTAACTCGTTGCTGGCTGTGTTTTCAAACTCTGTATGTTGGTGTTCCATGACAGGGTCAACACATTCTCTTTTTTTTTAATCCAGTGATCATGTCATATCTGTTTCATGGGCAAGAACATTCAGCGTTCCCTTTAAATATACAGCAAAATAACAGAATAAATTTTGCTTTTTTTAAATGTGTAAGTGGTCCAAGTTGCAGGAACGTGAATAGTGGATAACAAGTGTAAAATAGATTAGTTATACCATTAACATATGTTTTGCATAAGTGTGTAGTTTCTGGCTAAAAACTATCAAGCACGTGTTAAAGCTTGTTTATGAGCTGATAACCATGATCCTTCCCCCACTGTAATGTGTCTACAAGCTTCCCCACTTTCCCCCCTCATTGTCTTGAAATTATTCCCTCAATAATCAGTCTCTGTGTCACTTTAAATGATCGACATTTTAATCATCTCCACAATCCGCAGCAAGACCCCCTCCACCAACCCTCACCTCCTTGACGAAAGCAATGCCTTGTAACCATGCACCAAGGTAAGAGCTGCACCCGTGCTGGACACCACCGGACATGCTCAAAACCGTTCACAACTGCGTTTGTGACCAGAGGCTCTGAGAACCCGGGCAGAGAACCAATGAGCGCACAGTCGCAAGAAGGTGAGAAAAGCCCAGGGGGGCAGGGACAATTTGCAGCAGTTCGGTGGGGGAAGTTGGTTCAAAGTAGCCGAGTTGAGACAGCAGAGGAGGAGGAGCTCAAGAGCTGAGAGCCATTATAATAGTGACTACAAGACATCTTGTGGAGCCCAGACGTGGCAGACAAGATAGAAATGGAGAGACTGTAATCAACGACACCAAACAAGCGCGCGTGTGTCAAGAGTCTCCGGAGCCCAGACATGCCACAGCCAGTCACATCTCTTTCCTGCCAAGGACTCTGCCTGGTTGCATAAAATTCCCTCATCCTTCAGGAATGATTCCCTTTAAGTCACTGTGATTTCTTGGCGAAGGATTTCCTTGAGGGAGTTGTTGCATGAAGGTTGAGGAAATCCTTAGGAGCCGTTGCTATGCTCGACAACCAATCAGATTAGAGATAGAAAGAGGTGTCCGAAAGCAAGATGGTGGCAAAGCGATCTACAAACTGGCTTCAGGAAGAGGCATAAGCACTAGTGGAGGATTTTCTCAAGCACAAGAGAGACAAGCCGGTAGGCGACGAGGGATCCGCTAGGATTCGAAGGCTGGTACAATCTGTTTCCATTTTCTGGACCGATTCCAACCGACGAAGATTCATTGCCAAGACATATTGGTTCACATACAATTGTTCCTCTGCTGGCAAGATTTTTCCTATTGCGTATTTTGCCAAATGGCACTCCTCAGAGTGGAGATGGAGGAAAGTGTAAATGACAAAAAAATGTTCTACCAACCATGTTCTATCACCATGCCAAGACGCTTTTGTTTACGTCTAACCGTTTCACCTTCATGATATTAATTTATAAGGGTCTCGTTTCTCCACATTCAAAACTGTAGGACAAGTATTGAAAATAGTGAACGTAGGTCGAGAAAAAGTATTTTTCGAATTTTGCGTATTTCAGCCCCGACACCCTTGGTGATCGAATCTGGAAAAATGCTGCGGTCAATTTTGTAGTAGTTATTAAACTTTATCCATACACCGAATTTGAACGTTCCGCGGTCGACGTTTCCGAGGTCAAGGTCACTTAACATATTCCCTGGTTTACCACCTTTCCGCATTCGGAGGGCTGCCATTCGGAAACTATGAGAGATAGAGGAACGTTATGCTGTCGAGATAACTAGATGGGGATGCAAGAATAGGCAGGAGTTGGTCCGGTCGCTCTACCTATCATAGAAGCCACGCTATGTCAGTTACCGTTTGGGTTCTTAAAACGCGGTTTTTCGGCCGCTGCATAGCAACGGGTGGTTGCTTAGCAAGAAACTCAAACGCGCACACTCCCAGCCCATATGGCACCTGATCGCCAAGTTTCATCGAAATCGGTTTGCTGGTTTGTGCTGTGGAGCCTCGCGTTGCAGACACACACACACACACACACACACACAACACACACACACACACAACACACACACACACACACACACACACACACACACACAACACACACACACACACACACACACACACACAACACACACAACACACACGACAGACGGAAACCGACAAAATGGATATCTAGCGAATCCCAACAATACCTTGTATAGATGTATGATTGTGTTGTTGAAGTACTTTTGTGTTTAATTACACACTATAACTAGAAATAGTGTATAATTGGTTAGAATCCCTAGATTTGGGTAAGACCTTGGTCTACAGGGTAAAGTGGGACTCCCCTGAACCATGAAACTCGACACGGCTCTCTACGGTGCGGGATTGATGAGTTATGGAACTAGTCACATGCTGCATTCAATATATTTATTACATATGCAGTTGACCTTCTTTCCTGGGTCACCATTGGGAGAATTGGTACCTAAATAACCTGAACACGAAGTAATACGAGGTGCATTAAAAGTAACGGGACTGAGCCTGCTGTGTGCTCCACTTACACAACTTGAATGAACGGGTTGCGTCACAGTCTTTCGCAACATTCCAGAAATATATATGATTGGTGATGGTTGACTGCGTTCATTGTGTGATTTTTTTTACAGGTCCTGCTTTACACGTTGTCTAGTCTGTGTCGTCGCGCCATGAGTCGTGAGCAGAGAGCCAATCTGAAGTTTCTTGCCAAGCTTGGCAAAACACCTTCTGAATCCTTCGCAATGCTGCAGCAAGTCTACGGGGAAGAACGATGTCACGTACATGTGCATTTGATTGGCACAAAGAGTTCAAAGAGGGACGGGAGGAGGTTGAAGACGATTCACGGTCTGGAAGACCTTCAACTAGCAGAACGGCAGACAACATCAGCGTGTGAAGCAGATGGTGCGTGCAGATCGTCGACTCACGGTGCGGATGATTGCCGAGGAACTTTCCATCAACAAGACACTGTCTGGAGCATCATCACTGAAAATCTCGAAATGCGTAGATGTGTGCAAAGATGGTCCCCAAGCTGTTGTCCGAGGACCAGAAACAGCAAAGAGTCACTGTCTGTCAAGACATTATCGAGCGCCTCGAGGACGATCCAGACCTGCTCGGGAGAGTCATTACCAGCGATGAATCATGGATATTTGAACACGATCCCAAGACCAACTGGCAGAGTCATCAGTGGAAAAGTCCGGCATTAACAAGACCAAAGAAAGCAAGGATGTCGACGTCGAAGGTCAAGGTGATGCTCATCGCGTTTCTTGACATCAAGGGCATTGTCCACTTCGAGTTTCTACCACGGGGTCAAACAGTGAATCAATATGTGTTCAAGGAGATCCTCCAGCACCTCAGGAGAATCAGTCTGGGACAAGAGGAGGCATCTGTGGGAGAACAATGCCTGGATGCTCCACCATGAACATGCCCCTGCTCACAGTGCCCTGAGCATCCGACAGTTTCTGGTGGAGAGGAACGTGCCAAATTAGGAGCAACCCTCATATCGCCAGACTTGGCCCCTTATGATTTTTTTCCTCTTCCCCAAGCTCAAGGGGGTGATCAAGCGGACCGATTTGCTGATGTGGAGGCCATCAAAAGGGCCGTGACGACGGAGCTTCGGAGGATTCCAGAAGAAGCCTTCCAGGGGTGCATCGAAGCGTGGAAGAAGAGGATGGACAAGTGTGTAGACTGGAGGGAAATTATTTTGAAGGGGACAAGCTGTGATTTCAATATTTTTTTGGAATAAATTTTTTGTGAAGTCAATCCCGTTACTTTTTAGACGGACCTCATATACGTACAGTATGTTCTCACCATGAAAGTACCACTGCACGAGCAGCACGCAGTAACAACTCATTCAGGTGCACCTGCAGCACCTGCACCAGAACACACCTTTACATCGGGCCAGATTTCACGTGTTAAATACCGTGGGATTGTCATTTTGACAGAGTTTATAAATAAACTATTTAAGACATATTGTTGTGCAAATGACTCGTGGGGGATCAAAGTATAATTCTCGTTATTCCTTTGTATGTGTTTTAGATAAGGGTAACATCATCATAGACGTCAAGCGGGTTGAGACGGTCTCTGAAAACACGTTTGCGATGTCTTGCACTACAATAATCGATCTCTTCGTGACCAATTTCCTTGAAGATCACCATTTGGAAATTCAAAGGATGGAGGAGTGCTCCCTTGAGTTTAAAGAGGAATATTCGAATATGCAATGATTCTCAAATTAAGGATTTCCTTAAGGGGAAACTTGAGAAAATATTGAAGTAAATCTTCAAACTTTCCTGAAGAATTATTTCTGCAACCAAGCCTCTTTTCTGCCAAGGACACACCATCTTACTCTCCCTCTTCACAGCCAACAGTGAACCCATGCACACACACATCATGTGGGGATCAGGTTCTTTCTCTTCTTGTCTCATGACCTCCCCCTGTCTGAATCCTAATGGCATAAATGCTTAAGATATCCAGAAAGATATCCATTGAGATATATTGGGTGAGTGGGATTAATTGTATAAATAATAAATGTGATATGTGTGCCTTCTCTTGTTCTCTCTATCCCTCTTGGCTTTTGATCATTATCATAACAAACTTGTTTTCTACCAAAGGAGATGTCAGCCTGGTGTGTGGTTTGCAATTTGGTAAATAACCGTGGCTCGAGTTAAACTCATGGCTGTTGTAAATGTGGCATAAACCTTGTTAGGAGGGTCCAAATCGTAGTACATTTCCCCAAGGTTTCACTCTCGGCCCGAGTTCTTTTTAAATGGGGACATTACGAGACGACAGATATCGTTAGAGGTTGTGTATGTCAGAAATAAAATAAAATATCTGTTCAGCTTTCCCAGCGTACGGTCTCTGAGGATAATCCAAAGCTAAATTGGTGATCGTCCAAGTGGAAGATTTGACCACATGTCCATCCCAGCAATACTTTTGTGAACTGGAGAGGTGATAGAACACCTTACGGCTTACCCCATGCAGTCTTGAGAAGCAAGGACATGGGCATAATCTGCAGGCAGCAGATTTGATCCCTTCATGTGCAGCCTTTTTGGCTGCTGGTTGCATCATTGGTAGGGGCACAGCTATGCCACTGATGCAGTGCCCCCATTACCAGTACACTGGTACTCATTTCACCCACCTTGGAAGGATGGCAGGCTGAGTCAACCCCCTGGTGTTAATTCAGCAGCCAACAGGGCTTGAACTCAGAACCCGAGGATCCCAAGCCACCACCCTAACCGCAAAGCCAACACCAGGCTGGCAGATTTGATTGGCCGTGATGATGTAAAATTCGGTAATATTTTTTCCAGGTACTGCTAAATGGAAGGGTTTTGAAAGTACCAAAAAGGTAATTTGTGTTCTGCAGTGTTTATGTATAGAATTCAAATGAAATAAAATAAGGATTTTAAAGGTTGTTGAAATTTTTTTGTAAGTTTACCACCATTGATGCGGCATATTTTACACCACCCTATTTAACACGTTACATTAGTTATTCATGCCTGGTGTTTGTGTCCTTTGTGACGTCCATAAAAACAGCAAGTTTCCTGTTTGGAATGATTTTAAATTTTCTTATGACTGCCAGACAGGTAGACAGACGAGAAAATAATATCTCACTCCTCTCTGTGCAGTGCAATCAGAACAAATTCAGAGGCAAAATACTACTAAACTACAGGTTCGTTTTCCGATTCATGTTCCGATTCATGCACAAAATATAACATTCGATAAGTTGTTCCTCGATCATAAACTGATGTCACAGAAATACGAAGTGAAGCAATTGCTTAACCCTGCTTTTCGCTTTGTGTGTGCGTCGTAATAACTATGGGTGTAATGTAAGCAATATATTTTCTCTCCAAACTTAGGATAATGCCGATGTAATCCAACTGTGTGGCATAGAAGGAATGCACAAGTGCCTTTGAGCTGTCTGGTCTTAGTTTGGTTCTCAACCCATTTATAAACTGTCAGATTGATGTTTTGCAGGCAGGGTGATGCTTCAATGTGTGTGCTTTCTATCAGATGGAACGTTAAGCTGGGTCTCCTTTCTACTAGCATTTGCTGATGAATGTTAAAGATCCCACAGTGTCTTTTCCGAGAGTAGGCCATTGCATGCCGAAACCTCAGCAAAATTCCAAATCCCTGCCCTGAGGTGTAGGCATACTGCATCAGAAGCACAGTCTTGCCTCAATAATGATGAAACCAGTTGGGACAAATCTGTGATAGAATCTTCCCAACAACATACATGATGCCATTTGTGAAATAGATGAAAAAATGGTTTCGATAAACCGACATGCACTCAAACTGAGATTATAGCTAATCATACAAGTGGTTGTGTAAAAGTAACAAAGTTGCAGTTTCTCACTCAAGATGGGTTATATTTCCTGACATACAGTACAGGAATATTTTGGCACCATAATCACAGAAAACTGTACACCAACCCACATAAGCAGTTTAAATATTCCGTGATAGTGTGAGAATCCTACTTGTCAGGTAATGCATTGTCCCTATCTGAAAACATCGAAGTAAACATCCATGTCATGGAGAATTATAGTGTTGGAGAAAGAGATCTTAGTGGACAAAATTTTCTTTAGTGTTTGGAGTAGAAACACGAGACTTCACCAGCATCTGGGTTTCTGAAAAGCATATAAAAATGTAGCTTTAAATAGAACCACACTTGAATATTTTTTTATTTTTAAAGTCTTCAAGCAATATGTAATGCAAGGCCGCCAGGAAAACTTTGAGGTATGCACACTTGCCTATATAAAGATGTCGATCCTGGGATTGCATCTCGACCCAGCTAGAAACTGTCACCGTCAATGTGCATACCGTCCATTGGAAAGAAGTTAAGCTGTAGGACTCGTCTGCCAGCAATGGTCATTGTCGAACGTTAAAGATCCCACAGTATCGTTCGCGAACAGTAGACGAGTAATTCCCGCACCCTGAACAAATGACAAATTCCTGCCACCTTAAGTCAAATGTCAAGCTTGACAAGCCGGATCATGAAAGACTTGGGTGAAAATTTTTCCCCAGCTCACAGCACAAGAAGATGATAGGGCTTTTGGATAAGTAGAAGTAGTAGTAGTAGTAGTAGTAGTAGTAGTAGTAGTAGTAGTAGTAGTAGTAGTAGTAGCCATAGTCATGCATTTGTTGGAAAGGCTTTAGAGGCTTGCTTGCGCTCAGGGTGCAGGAAAGCTCAGGCAGACATAAGTTTTCTTTTTAATGTCGCTCGATTGCCTCATCTCTGGAAGTCCCTGATTAGAACTGCAGTGGACAAGGTGGATAATTTGAAGAGAAAGCACTACCAACACAGATAAGAAGGGAGAGAGACTGAAGCAAAAATGAAGTATGAAGTATGTACCCCAAAAAATCAAAATAATAATCAGACAAGTAAAAGTAAAGTTCGCCTTGGGGAAATACTGCACAGTGCATCATTTGTGGTCAAAATTTCTTTAGACCTCCCAATAGTTTGGGAATATTGTGCCACCTTGGACTCCGAAGTGATACGTGAGCATAATAAAGTTTTCAGGCATGCAAAACTATGCTGCACAACATCACTTTCAATGTTTGCATTCATGGTTTTGTTGTAGTAGTAGTAGTAGCAGTAGTAGTAGTACTACTACTACTACCAGTGGTAGTCAGAGTAGTGGTAAAACAATAGTACAATGCATGATACCAATTGTAAACATGAACATTTTAGATTATTTTTAGAACATTTTAGAACATTCATGTCATCTGTTTGGGACTGGAATGTGCAAGATAAAATTATTTTATCATTTAAGGCAAAGGTAGTGAATGTTTTCCAAAGGTGTTGAACAACTTTGTTCACAGAAAACATTTCGCTCCGTTTTCAGACAAGTTTGCTGTTTATATCAAATTTAAATCTTGAAAGTACAGGCCGGGTGTCCCGAAAGTTAGTTTATTGAGATGTAGAAAGCCAAAATATATATTTACACATAGATCACATAAATATAGTTTTGAATATAGTTTGAAAGCAAACTGTTTTTGTGTTTTTATTTCCTTCATTGGAAAATCTTTTTCTTGTTTTTCAGTAATATCCAACAACTGCCCTGAAGGATGGAAAGACGCCGAAATAAAGAACAGCAGATTAACTCCAGCAAACGAACTTTTGGGACACCCTGTATATCATCCTTTTGCTGATCCTTAGAGACCATCGACACACAGTTGTGTATCACAGCAAGAGGATGAAAATAATCCTTTGCCAGATTCCTGAAATTGTAACCCTTTGGCCACATTCCTAAGCCTGTTTCTAACCTTTTGGTTGCATTCCTAAATTGTTTTGTTGCTGTTCTTTTATTCTCCAACAAAAAGGCACATATGCTGGGCACAAGGATTATAGTTTATTATGAAACTGGTCCAAAAAAGCAAACCATTTCAGAAAAGTGCAGCATTGTGATTAAGGCATCCGATGTGAGTATGGTAGGTCAGAGATTCAACACTGACTGCGGCCATGTCATACCAATGACTTTTAAAATGGTAAGTGCGGATTCTTGCTCGAGGTTCACATTTTGAGGATAAAGCATGAACAAGCCCCATAGGTTGTTAGCAGTGGGAGAGATGGGATTTTGTGTGAGTGATATTTCGACTTTATTGCACCGGAGTAAAAAACATTTCACAAGATGGCACAGCAGGCACTCAGAGTGCCCCGGGAAGTAATGTCACTGGCCGTGTTTTTCAGAAGTCAACTCCAGTGTAGTTAATCCAGTGGTCAATACTAGCTCTGAAAAATTGTACAAAATTTTAAGAATCATAGGAAGAGACAAGAGGCACCACCTTGTTTCAAGTATATATATATATATATATATATATATATATATATATATATATATATATATTATAGTATATATATATTATATATATAATATATGTATATATATATATATTATCCTGTGTCGTAAGAGGCGACCAGGTTGCGTCAGGAAGGGCATCCGGCGTAAAACCTGTGCCAAATCATTATGCGGATCATAACGGATGATCCGCTGTGGCGACCCTAAGGGAGCACCGAAAGAAGAAGAAGAATATATATATATGCTGTATAATATATATATTATATATATATATATATATATATATATGTATATGTATAGTTATGTTATGTATATATGTATAATGTTATATAATACATATATGTATTATATATGTATTATGTATCTATCTGTCGATCTCCACTCCACACATTACATTAAATCTAACATATCACTCAATAGATGTTATTCAAATCTCTGCCATTAATAAATTGCAAATCAATCACACAAGATGATCCTAAGATGAGAGCTTTTTTGATAAACAAACTGCAAACAATTTCTTGTGGTATAAATGTTGACGACTAGCACGTGTTCCAACTCATTAATTCTAAAGTACATCAATTCATTCACAGTAATGACTTAATTCAGTCACTTCACTTTTCCGAAAAAGATCCTTTTACAAAAGCAGTGTGTGTGTATGTATACAATATATATATATATTATAATATATATATTATATATTATATATAATATATATATATATATAAACCTGTGCCAAATCATTATGCCGGATCATAACGGATGATCCGCTGTGGCGACCCCTAACGGGAGCAGCCGAAAGAAGAAGAAGATATATATATATGCTGTATATATAATATTATATATATATATATGTATATATGTATCTATCTGTCGATCTCCACCTCACACATTACATTAAAATCTAACATATCACTCAATAGATGTTATTCAAATCTCTGCCATTGAATAAATTGCAAATCAATCACACAAGATGATCCTAAGATGAGAGTCTTTTTGGATAAACAAACTGCAAACAAAGTTCCCTTGTGGTATAAATGTTGACGACTAGCACGTGTTCCAACTCATTAATTCTAAAGTACATCAATTCATTCACAGTAATGAGCTTTAATTCAGTCACTTCACTTTTTCCGAAAAAGATCCTTTTACAAAAGCAGTGTGTGTGTATGTATACAATATATATATATATATATATATATATATATATATATATATATATATAT
>CM068959.1:59405135-59427088 GCA_035128595.1 Eptatretus atami | reverse complement strand
TATGTATAGCAAGATATTTCAAAAATGTATTGGGCCCGATATGTTATCGTGGATCAGGCATTACGTAGTGGAGGTCTGCGCTCTACCGAGTGCCCTTCTAGTTTAAGTAATGAAATGCTTAATGTTTTATATATGTTATTGTGTTAGAATCTGGAAACCATTCGCCTTCACACATACAGTTGCCCAAAGTTAGTTTATTTCGTTTAGTATATGTGGATAGTTAGAATCTCTCCCCTATGTCTAATGGGAATTTCATGTGTGCACTGCTAGTTGCTTTCTAGTTAGTCTTCTGCATTAAATCCCCCTCCACTCCTTCAGCGCCATTACGCACGTGTTCGAAGCCACAGACATAGGCGGGGGTGAGATCACCTCAGAGCCGACCCCGCCCCAGCCAGATGGAATGTTCCCCTCGTCCAATCGGGTATCACCTCAGAGCCGACCCCGCCCCAGCCAGATGGAATGTTCGCCTCGTCCAATGAGGGGAGGACACCGATCGCCCGCCGCCCCCACCAATCCGGAGGCGAGTTACCTCATAGCGGATCCCTCCACCCCCGGGGAGGGATAAGAAGGTGGCGAGCTGTCTCAGCAGCGGTCTTTTTGCGGGTTCCTTTGGTTGGTGTCGTGTTGTGCTCGTGGTGTGTGGTCATGGCGGAGGTTTCGTGGTGCTCATGTCGTCGATCGTTGTTCGTGGCAGCCAGGATCGTGGGCTCGTTGGATTCTGGTCATGGGTTCGAGTCCCACCGTGGTGGGTTGTGTTGGAGCGCTCGAGCTGGAATCCCCGTTCCCGTCCACGGACTCCGAGCTCCACAAGTGTGAGTCGATAAAACCACACAGGAGGCCAGTACCCAGCCAGACTCTGACCCTCAGCTCGCCTTCGATCCCGAGCTGAAGGGTCGAATAAAAGGCCCGAGATCCATTTCTTTTTGGTGTGTTGTGTCTGTCTGTAGCCAGTCTGATAAGTAGAAATCGTTTAAGTGATTGCCATTGTATATTTGCCTACATCTATATTCGTGTCTGCTCTGTGTTCCCTCCCTCTTACATTGTAAATAAATAACTGTTAAATGTTCCAGTTTTGTTGTCTGTGCTTTCTTTCATTGACCCAGTATGGTTCGGGCTTGAGAATTAGGGAGCCGATTGTGCCGTAAATTGTTATTTGGGCCGGTGCGGCTTTGGAATACCCACTCGGTTACGCCGGATCCGAGTCGGTAGCAGCGACTCAGTTCGGACAAAGCCTGCCAAGGGTGTGGTTTCCCCGGTAGCTAGACCGCGCGGCTACTTCCGTAAATTGGAATCAGACAAAAGGACCCTAATCGCATGGTCAAATATTGGCGTCCACGGTCCATTAAAAACCTGTCGACTCCGGAGTTATCCGGAGTGACGACCTTCAATTCCGGTGTTCGGTGGGAGACGGCCCAACTGCTCCGCGTCTAGCAGTCGTCCTCGCCACCGAACCCGGCACCACAACAAATAGTACTGTATGTATAACAAGATATTTCAAAAATGTATTGGGCCCATATGTTCTCGCTGATCAGACATTACGTGGTGGAGGTCTGCGCTCTACCGATCCCTTCTAGTTTAAGTAATGAAATGCTTAATGTTTTATATATTTTGTTATTTTGGTGTAGATTAAATCCATCTATGGTTTTGCTTTCGGCTTATGGTACATTCTACCCCTACCAGCTCAATCCTGGCTTTGGGTTCAGTCCACTTTGTGGATTTCCACATTTGCGAAACCATGCGATTATCGTTTACAAAAAACAAAATGCTGAATGTTCTATATATTTTGTTTATTTGGTTTGGATTAAATCCATCTATGTTATTAAATTGTTTTAATCCTAGTTTCAGTTGATTTGGGGGATGGTTTGGATATGTATCGCTTTTGGAATGGTTCTGTCCATCTTCCCCTCTCCCACAATCCTGGCCTGGTTTGGTTGAGTCCACATTTACATTCGATTCCCTTTCCTTATAAAACATTTAATGTTTTATATATTTTTTAAATCTTGGGTTGCTTGCATTAGCCCAGAGAAAAAGTAACTTCCTTGTCCTGGAATGACCATCATGGCTTCAGCAGTTATTGAGTTTTGTCATGCTACAGTTTTACATTGTTTTGAGAGGGGAAGAAGGAGATGAAGAAGATGAAGAAGAAGAAGAAGAGAAGAAGAAGAAGTGCAAATTGGCATTTTAGCATCTCCCGATGTGGTACTTTAGCGATGTATTCTGGCATCTTTTTAAGTCTTGGTAGTTCAGAAAACACTCGAGAATAAAAGGTATGGCTTTAAAATGCTTATGACTTCACTCGATAATAGCTTATAAGTTTATCGTTGTGTACACATTTGAATGGGTGGCCATTTTTCTCCATATCATCCCTATATATGGAGTATTACCAAACTCCATGATACAATGCCCAAACATTAAAATCATTTCTAAGTCGCCAAACTGGCATGTCATGTCTTCCGAAACTTTTTTGACAATTGTGGAACAGTACCAATTGCAGGATTTCTGGAGAGGTCAATTGACTGGAGGACATTATTATCCACATGTCTGGATTTTGCAGTCACTTTTGACGCTGTACTGTAATTTTGCCGTCACCTCTTTCCCTGCAACAAGAGACAGTGTAATCTTGTAAAGATAATGCAGGACTATGTGAACTTGTACATGTCTTTAATAAGTTCCAACTTCTGTCAGTTTGTCAATGTAAGCCACCTCCTTTATGGAGGAAGCGATGTCAATTGTCTGGAGGATCTAATGGCTACATAGGACAGAAATTTAGACGCTTTAAATTGAAGAAAACATCATAAGGATATTGCCTGGAGATAAGGAATGTTGAGAATTCGGGTTAGATACACAGCTGCAATAACCATGAAAGTATAGAAACTCCAAATGAAGCTTAGTGTTCAATGAAAGTACTTCTTTTGACAGCATCCACCCATTTGCCTTGACATTATTGGTCAAAATGCCCAAAGTTCATTTGGGTTGCTTGCCACAAAATAGAGAAAGGACAATTATGAAAGAAGTATCTTTGCCAAGAGCTGAGAAACATTCCAGTGGCATTTGCTGCACTCACAGGAGTATTTAACCATCCAAAGCACTTCTGAGTTGAAAGTAAGGCTCACAAGCTTCATCACACCTTAAGCTCATCAAAAATAGTAACAACTTCGTTGGTTGGCAGGGGATAATTAATATTTTTCTTTATTCCCCAAAACATTATGGTGCTCAAGTTCTTTTGCCGGATGTATCTTTTTAAGGAAAAGCATTCGAGGAACCTTCAAAACGTTTTATGAATGAGATACAAAAGTCCAAGAAACACCAACCCTTAACCTCTATATAATTACATTAATGAGAAATATATTTCCTTATAAACCATGTGTAATTGTATGTTGAAGTATAAAAAATACTTGACCTGTCTTGGATTACTGTAACTCATAACTACAACTTTTTGAATGCCCCACGTATGTGTATAAGTAAGTCAACTGCGATGGCTTGTTTGGCATTTCCCATTTGAGCTTGGATGGTTTCTTTGGTTCATGATACTGGGATCCCAGGTTCAAATCCTACCATCGGCATCAAAAAGCTACATATATCAACCAAACAGTTTCAAATGGAGCACCCCACTGCCATTACATCATTTAAAGCAACTCACTGCCATTACAGCATTAAAATAATCTACTTCATGAGAGCATAGAGCAACTTGCTAGTCAGTGTAAAGTGTGAACAAGTCTGGAGACTGCGATGGTTCACGAGCAATGTACACGGTTCGCCTTTTTTATTTTTTGACATTCGAGGGGACGCCACGGGCAAACTGGTGGGAATCGGGAAAAACGTAAATGATGAAAGTTGTAGTACTCGAAGAGCACTACTTGCATACCAACTTTCATTCGAAACAGTTGAAAACCCTAGGAGCTCGATGCCCAATTTATTCATTTTTTTGACATTTTCTAAGTTCGTGACCTCGTGACCTTGTGACCTTGGGATGAAAATGAAAAATCGAGCTCTGTGGGGCTATGCAGGTGCCATTGGGCTAACCAAATACCGAAACCCCTGCCAGATTCGACAAATCCCCTCGGAGAAGATGTAACTAGAAATCGGCTACCCCCTAAAAACACATGTTCTTTGGGCGTGGCTCCGCCCATAATGGGTGCAGCACGCCCATTCTCAGGAAAACACAACTAGATCATGATATAAACCTCCCACCCAAATTTTATCATTATCGGATCAAAACCCATGGAGCTATGCTCGGGACAGACAGACAGACAGACATACATACATACATACATAACGAATATAGTGGTCACTTACTGACTCGTGAACCAAAAGTATCTGTTTGTTTGTGTGCCTGTTTAACTTCTATGCACTCCTGCACCGGTGGATGAAATGAGTTGAAAACTGGTGGTTGTACTTGGGGTTGTGCACAGGAAGGTTGTGGGGAGGGGAGAGTGGGACGAAAAAAAGTCATTATCCCAGGGGTTCAGGGTGGGCAGGAGGACCCCAATTCTCTCTATGTAAATATGTATGACATCGTACCGTTCTTGGTAAGAGCGGGTATTCCACTTAGTTATACTAAATTATTCCAATTCTGGGGGAATGAACCTGTTCATAATTCTGGCAGATTTATCAACCTGTCCATAATTCTGGGGGAATTAACACCTCAGTAAGGACGGGTTCTTCGCGAGTTCGATAAACTGGTGCTGATTCATCCATTGTTTCACCACATCCTTGTAATTCTGACGTATAAATTCCTTCATGTCCTTGTCTTGTTCATGATCATTGTTAAAAATTAAACTTACAAGGTGTTGGCAGGTTTTAGCATGGACTTTTTTGTATACAGAGTTGAGGCTCGTGGAAGAGTGAGAACATGGAATGGATCAGCATGGAAAAGAACAAAAGGAAGAGTAGAGAAATGGAGGAAACACCAACAGCAGGGTTGAAGGACAAAATAGAAGGAAACAGGAACATACGAGAAGGGCACTCGGTAGAGCACATACCTCCACCCCGTAATGCCTGATCCACGAGAACATATCGGGCCCAATACATTTTTGAGATATCGTGCTAAATATCATTTTTGGCCCTATCCCTCAATGGTGAAGAATCACTTTAATATTCTAGCGGTCGTATCCGGATCCGGATCTTTACCAAAATTGAACCAATTCTTCCTTGTCACACACCCAACATGTCCACCAAATTTCATCCGAATCCGTCTACAACTTTTTGAGATATCCTGTACACAAACAGATAAACAAACAAACAGACAGAAAGGGGTGAAAACAGAGCCTCCTTCACCTTCGGTGGTGGAGGTAATATTGAGGGTGGGGAGGGATGTGATACCCACTACAAGCTGAATGTGTGCACCAAAATGGCCATAAATGTTGATGGTTTAAATGTAAGGGACTTCAATACAACCGAGTGTTTTATTTACTACAACAATTGCTGGACCCAAAGGACAATGATAGAATCAGTTATGACCCTTTTATACAGTTGCAGGTGGAACTAGTGGCTGGCAGGATAGCTTAGAGGTATACACACTCTCCTTTAAGCCATCTAGCCAGAGCGTGTTGACACGTCACATCTTCAACAACACAGGCAATCAATTAGGTATAAATAGGCCTTCAGAAGCATGTGGTAATGAATCTGATCAAACTCTCCAAGGAAAGACAAAAGTCACAATTTACAAACATTTGATTATATAAAGATGTTTTTTTGTTTTAAATGTTTTTTCACAACAATTTTCAAAGAAATTGAAGTTAAAAGTCATTAAGATAGTATTTCCTGATGTGCTTTATTGATTAATATTCTTACATCATTCCGGGGTCACGTAGCTGAAAGTAAATGTTTATCGAGGACATCTCATTTTAGAAAGTAGCCAAAGATAAATATATTTTTAAAAACCACAATATAGATGAAGGTCATTGACTCAGAAAAAAAATCCCCCAGCAAAACAAGGCTATGATTATGCGCCTCCTGGTGGCTAACAAACTGCAACGGATTTATTACATCAAATTGTAATGCTGTGAGGCTGTAAGGCAGCACTTCACTTGTACTGTTTGTCACTCACACAAGATTATGATTCCATTGCAGCACTGCCAAAAACCTGGGGGACGTTATCACTGGCACCCGGAAGAAACTACAATTTCCTGCCTTGACTGACTCGAGGGAAGGCGATGGCAAACCACGCAGCATTACCTTTCCCAAGAGACTGCTTTGTCAGTACCGACGCTCTGTCAACAATCTGGTGAATTTGATTAAATTATTGGGTTAAATCACTGCTGTTATTTTGAATCAAGTACACCAGTCAATCCATAATAACACAGGCAACAACTTGGAACTGGCTAGATAGCTCTTTTATTAAAATGCTAGAGTGTATTTACTGAGCTTGTTCTGCACACCCATTGGGGCAATTTTTGTGATAAGGAAAGTGCCAAAATGAGATATTTCAGTTTGCGGGCAAATGTTAGCTTATGTATAAGCTTACGTGACTCATCTATCCTGGCACAACTTAGCTTTAGGTGGGAAGAGTGGAGATTTGCGATGGCGTGCCATCAACTTTGCTCTAATATGCATTTTCATTAAAATAATGTTAAGTTAATGTTTTTACAAAGCATAAAACATGCAGTTATGACTACATTTAAAACAAAAACCTTTTAAAACAATTAAAAGTGTGAAATGTTACTGACTATTTCTCCACCGAAGGGAGTATGTTCTTGAGATTCCTCCTTTGGCCTTGAAGAAAAAGTGTTCTTAAATTTGGAGGAACTAGTGCACTCACTCCTGACGGGAGTGGCAGGAAGGGTCATGTTATTATTCTCTCTGAGGTATATATGTATATACATAAATATATATATATACATATTATAATTGAAACATGACTGTGGAGTGTGACGAGTACTCCCCCAATCCCCGTTGGACATAGTCCTACACCAAAGCGTCACCTTCAACCCAGAGGCCTCAACCAAACAGACAAAGATTACATAATCAACATCAGTTAACCATCAAGTGGAGCTACCAATCTCAATTTCAGGCATGTTTGCCCTCATCAGGACAGCATACTGATAAATATCTAACCAATAATGGCCACATTCGTCGTTTATACATCAGACACACCTCCTGACTGTTATGGTGAGCATCATCGTGGATTATGACTCACATGTAAAAACCGCAAAATCCGCAAAGAACAACCATCTGTCTGGCACCTAGACAATTGTTCCCGTGAATGCAAACAATTAAACCAAAAGACACATGATGTGATCGGTGGGTAAATCGAAGCATGTGGAGTGTGATGAGCACTCCCCCGATCCCCATTGGACATAGTCCTACACCAAAGCGTCACCTCCAACTCAGAGGCATCGGCCCAGAGACTCTGTTAAACAGACAAAGATTACATGCTCAACATCAGTTAAACATCAAACAGAGCCACCTATCCAGATTTTGGGATTATTTGCCCTCATCAGGATGGCATACCACTAAATATGGTGTAGGACTGTCCAATGGGGATTGGGGGAATGCTCGTCACACTCCACATGTTTCAATTTACCCGCCGATCACATCACGTGCCTTCTGGTTGAATTGTTTACATTAGCAGGAACAATCGTCTGGGTGGCAGACAGATGGTTGTTCCTTGCGGATTATGTGGTTTTACCATGTGAGACATAATTCGCGGCGATGCTCACCATAGCAGTCAGGAGGTGTGTCTGATTATACACACGCACACAGACGTAATATGCATCTTTATAGCCGTGGAGGAACTCTGAGAAGGGTTTGAAACAGAAAAGCACTTTTGTTGAGTTGGCCTTCTTGGGTTGCTTTATGCAGCTTCTTTGATGAGAGGAGTGTGGTAAGTATCAATTATTTATATAATCCTAGCCACCTGGGTTTAGTTGATTAGGTGAGAGCTGATTGGCTATTCCATCCATTTGCAGGTGAGAGATGTGGGTGGGTCTTTCTTTATTATTTATATATTGATTGCTTTTGATGTATGCATGTGGTCTATGCTTGGGAGCCTCATTGGTATGCATTGCTGTCTGCAGCTGTGCCTGATTTGCCAATAAGCGATGAAACCAGTCCGGCAGCTGAAGGGGTGTGTAGCATTGGGATTCACATGTGTGTATGACGTGTGAACGTCTTCATAGCTGTGGAGGAACTCTGGGAAGGGTTTGAAACAGCAAAGCACTTATCTTATGTCGGCCTTCTTGGGTTGCTTTATGTAGCTTCTTTGGCTGGAGGAGTGTGGGAGGTGTCAATTATATATCTATATCTATATTATAAAAGGAGCAGTGTCTGTTTGTCACGTTACAACTTGAGAACGGATTAACAGATTTCAATAAATCGAACTACGGTGGATCCAGGGAACTTCTGGGAAGGTTTGTGATGAAAAAAAAAATGTTTAAAATTTTTTTTATGGGTACATGGGAACACGTGGCGAAACTGCAAATGCCAACTTGTGCCGCTGGTTATTCCTGCAGTCAGAATCCGTTTTCTTATTGCCCTATTGATATTATCCATCACAGCAAAGATTGGTATTTCCAACAGCGAAGCGACGGGTCTTATCATCTCATGTGTGTGTGCTCGTGTTGTGTCTGTTGTGTGTGTGTGTGCGTTTGTATATATATATATATATGTATATATATATATATATATATATATTATATATATATTATATATATATATATTATATTATCCCAGAGATACATTATCGAGGTAGTCGATCTAGTCGAAAAAAAAAAAATTCCAAAAATGTTTTTTTTGAGATTTGTTCTACCCTTATATTTCAGTATTTTAAATGGCGATTTCAGTTAATACAATGGCGATTTCGATGAACCTTGGTTGGTAGGTTCATACCATGACGAGTTGTGTGCAAATGAGAACCTTTGCTATGGACACCACCGTTGCCTAGCAACGGGACTTTGAAATTTTTGAAAAAACATTTAAAAATTTTTTTCGAAAATCAAAATCGGGCCACGAGCGACTGTGGGCAGTACATTCAGCCATATTGTCAAAAATTTCCAGCCGGATCCTATGAAAACTGTCGGAGAAGATAGACTTTGAATGAACCCTGGTCGAAAACAATAAAAAAACGAAGTTCGTTATATCTCAGAGACTATGAGTCAGATATACATGAAACTGGTATGGTAGGTTCATGGTATGTCCTAGTTATGTGTGAGAAAGAACCGCTGCTATGGACCCCTCCGTTGCCTAGCAACGGCCGAAAAACCTCTAAATGTGGGGGTATTTTAACGAAAAAACAATCTGCAGCCTTAACCCTTGAAGCTAGAATCATGAATTTTCTTGTGCTTAATCCTCAGGTCATTCCCCATCGAACGGGCCCATCGCGTCAGGTTCTATTGGGTAGGCGACTACCCATGTCCGCCTACTGGCATATATATATATATATATATATATATATATATATATAATATATATATCTTACAGTAACCTAGGCTCGGGTCCGTTCAGCTGTGGGGGACGCCATAAGCATTTATTGCCTCAATAACATCGGGTTTTCTCCCCTTCAGTTTCATGCTAAACACCAATAGCGACTGTTTAAAAAGGTAATCATACGTGCTTGTGGTTTATAATATTTTTACCCCTGTTGGGTACTCACGAAACGTAACGATAAGCTATTTATACAAGTTAACACGGTGTTTGGCCATGAAGGAATAACCCCTTTGGAAAGGGGGGGGGGATTATTAGTATTAATCTTGTTTTATATAATATTAATATTTATGCCATTATCATGAGTGTTTTTACTTTTGTTATTTGTTATATTTGTTATTTTTTGGTGAAGTTTTACACCTTCACTCTTTCATTCCTCTTTTTTCCCACCTTTGGAACAAACTACCACACTCTCTTCAATCCCACTCTTCCCCCAGGTCTTCAAAACAGCTGTTCACCACCTCTTATCTTCCCCCATCCAAAACCATGATCTTTTCTACCCCCACTTATCCACCCCAAACCCACCTCCTTCAAATTCCTTGTTTTCCTTCCCGAAAGTCCCTGTAGTGTCCATTGTGTTTTCCCTGTGTACCTCACCTCATCCTTCACCCTTTCGCAGATCTCTTTATGTCTCTGTCCCACAACTGTTTTTTTTTCTTTCCCTCTCCCGCTCCTCTTGTCTCGTGCTCCCATTGTTGTATGTTCTGTGTGTTAGCCCTCATACAAGCCTCGACAGTGTATACAAAAAAAAAGAAAGCGGCCTACGAAAAACGCCATGATAAGCTATTTATACACCTTTGCATGCCCAAGGTGGACAACCCTCTTGGGGATGGAAGCAAATAAAGTCGCTACAACCTCCATCGTATGACCCTAAGTCCTCCTGTCAAGTTTGGTTGTGATTGGATAAGTAATGCCCAAATGTATCGTGGTCAGACAGACACCAAATTGTGTATTTTAATGTGAAGTAATTTGAATGTTCTTTCTATGTCCAGTTTGAATGGGATAAAAATTTTAATCAGATGACCTGAACAGGACTAAGAAGGATGGAATAACAAAAATGTAAATAAATAAATAAACAAATAAATGAATGGAACAGAAACAGCATGGGATGACATGACACGTTTCTGCAAACAAAATGCATACTTTGACAAAAGTGTAATTTTTTAAAAATCAAAAATAAATTATATGCAAGTAAGTTATAAACCAGGATAGTGTTGTTTGAACACTGCCTTGCTGAACAAAAAATATTTCCTTCTAAATGTGTTGAAATTATGTTTCCTGAAATGGATTCAATGTTTGATTCACCTCTAAAGTTTGCAATGTTTTTGCATGATCAACAAGATTAGATAAACATAATTTATGTTCATCGACCAAATATAAATCACACATTTGAAGTATGCATGAAAGATGGCAGTGAAGGTGAAAGTGGAGACTACCCAACCAAACCCTATATACAGTAGCTTTGGAAGCAAACAACTCGGCAAGAAGTGACTATCAATGATAAGAGGTATCTGTGGGTATGTTTCCTTATACAATCCAATATGTTTTAAGGAATTGTGTCGGTGACGAAATTCAGACAGGATACCACTTTACTGCTGTCAGCATATCCAGCCAGTAAGCACTGTTGCTTTGAGTCAATGTCCAAACAAGGAAACATGTTTTCACAAGGCATCAAAGTTGTTTTGTGAGTCAGAACACATTCTCGTGGACAGGGGTTCAGCGTTTTGCAGAAGAGTGAGAACAGTGTTTGCACCAAAGTGCCATTTATTCTGTGCCAACAGATCACATGGCACTGCCGTGGTGAAGGAAATCCTTCAATTTTTATGAGTCACGTGCATGTGTGTTAACACAGATTGGTGTAAATTCAACATTTTTTGCGTCATGCAGATTAGTGGTCAGAGTAGATTTTCATCTCAATGAGTGATCAACTTTCCCAGAGAAAAGAGCCTTGACATATGAAGAGATTGAAATTGTGCCTTTTAGTTTCCAGCAACAGTAATATTCTGTGAATCACTCCATATATTCTTACTAGTGGGGCATGGATGCAGACTTTTCTTTAAAACGTACAGCCTGATCCCGAGCCATTAGTTTAGATTCCATCCCAGCCCCCTCTTCTCTTTACTCAACACTCAACAATGGACATGCTGCTGCTCTTTTCTAAGCAAAGGATGACGGCTCGAAACCTTAAACAAGAGGATTGTACATTCTCAGTGGGAAGATCTCTGGGATTTCACAGGGTAGCATCCTGCTCTGATTGCCTAGATTGCTTCCTGCAGCATACAAGTTCACCTTCAACCTGTTTTTCTGATTTCCTCCCCTCATACAGTGAATGTGATGCTATCAAAGGAAACCTCTCCACGAGTAGTGGCTGGAGTGCCCTAAGGTGTTCTCTTAAACCCATTTTTGTTCCTCATCTACATAAATGACCTCTACAATGATCTGGAAAACCCTCTATTCCCTTTTGCAGATGACTCCACAGTATGCTATCCAGTACCCCATACCACTGACAGGAAAACAACAGCACGTCTCTCCACTGATCTGGAATTGATTAGACGTTGGTCTGACAAATGGAACATGTATTTCATAAATAGCAAATTACAGTCTCACCCTATTAGTACATGAGCCCATCCAAAAATTGCTACCATGAGAGGGCACCAGACTTTGTTTGTTTTATCTTATGTATATGCCCATGGACATAACAAAACAGTATGATGGACTTCTCAGTAGAGTAGCTCAAGTTTTGTATGGGACTTTGAAGATATCATGATTTTATGGCGAAGCGGGTGCCAAATTGAGCCTCAAAAATTGCACATTCCATGAAATATGTTTTGAATAAAGATAAAAAACACTTGTTTTATGAGTTGTTTTCTATTGTGCGCATGTGAACAAGGTATGTTTGGTTGACAAAACATTTTTTCTCACAATTCGATAGTTTAGAGCCTAAGTTGGGCCCTTAAGGTATTGGATAGGCATTGAGGTCCACTTTAGATATGATTATGAAAAAGCTTCAGGAACAATTCTTGGCATTATGAAAATCATCCTAGTAAAGGTTGTTATTTAGGTGATATTTAAATTATAAGCATTAATCCTAATAACATTATTAATCTAGTGTTCACTAACATGAACCCCTCAGAGAGTGACAAGATGAGATCCAGGGAGCTGAGATTCACAACTCTTCTCATTGTTGACGATGCTGGTATGATTAACCTTTTCCTTTCTAATGCATATTTAAGTTCAATTTGATAAATATAGTTTGTAAGCGTGTGTATGATTATTTAAGGTAATTCATATCTTCTTCCAATTACCTTAGAAATTGATTCCGAAGCCACACAGCTATGCCAAGTGACACTTACAAAGACGAAAAATATATGCATTTATTGTATATCTCCAATTGATAAATAATTGCTTATTCTGTATCATTGCAGGTGAATAAATAATGGATGCACCTCAGAAGCCACCCAAAAGGCCTCATGTTGAGGAGAGGACCTGTATAACTGTGCAGTGAGTGCGCCAATCAGTGAGCTCACCAACCCAAAGGATCCACAGTCCATAGAAGCGCTTCAGAATGCTGCCAGGATACAAAACTTTGATGCCATCCTTAATCTCTGTGAATATGATTATGACTCAAAACTATGGTATCATAGAAACTGTCGTTCTTCTTTCACTCACAAGAAAACACTTGCCAGCCTTTCATCCAAAGAAGACTCTTCTGCTGGCACAGATCCCTGGAAATCCTTGCGTGATGCCCTAATTCATCTCGTGTTATGGATAAAATTGTATTTTCTGTGACAAGAAAACCAAATACATCACAGGATCCAAAACCCGTGAACCACTCATGCAGTCTTTAGAGCTCCGTTCTGATGACAATGTTCGACAAGAGCCATTAGGCAATTTGACAACAAAATTCTGGCCATAACATCACGAGAACTCGTGGCAGCAGAGGCCCACTATCATAAGACCTGTACAGAAATTACACGAGGATGAGAAACCCAAAGCTGTGACTGCAACTATGGCAAACGAAGATGTGGCCTACAAAGAAGCAGAACAAGAATCATACATGATGTTGTTCAAGCACATAAGGGACACTATTTCACTAATCCTCAGGCTTTCGCCTGACTCATCTAACTGACAAACTTGTAGAATTCATGAGAACATATGGCTTCCAAGATGTGAAGAAACAGACCAAAAATCACATCCGCCGTAAGTTGGAGGCAGAATTTTGTCAGTCTCTCCACTTCATCACTGAGACAAATGGTAGGGTTCTTGTATATCCTGATAATCTATCACTTGCACAAGCCTTACAGATAATGTTATGCTCAAGGATAAGGTCCAGAAACTAAAGTCTACAAATGACATAAGACATGTCATCAACCAATCTGCAGTATACATCAGAGACCAAATTAAATCCATACCAAAGATGCCATGGCCTCCAAAACCTGATGAACTGAATGCAGAATATTTAAAGTTCCAGAACATTACTTGTTTCTCAGAACTCTCCTCATTGGTGACTCAGCAGAAGGAACGCCACGATTCCAGAGGGTGATACAATCCCTGGTCAAGATTGTGTGTATGCTGTAAGTGGAGGGGCGACAATTCCTGCCAAGCACATTTTGTTGCCATGGGAGTCAAATCGCTGACTGGAAACGTGGAACTGATCAGAGTTTAAACGATTGGGACACAGTGTGTCCTATTCAAAGTTGGGAGAACTAGAACTGTCCTCTGCCTCCAGAAACAGCACAGAAAGCTGACAAGGAGTGATCTTGCCATCCAGCAGTCACCCCTGTGTTCCTACCATTTTGGCTTATGACAACATTGATCGATTAGAAGAAACACTTAGTGGTGGAGGAACATCCCACAGGGTAACGGCATCATTGTCCAACCACAGGTTTCCACTCCACAGTGCCCAGAAGGAAGTTCCTTATAATCTCAAAGAAAACCCGTAGTGAACTCCAGTACCACTTGATGTGCCTGAATATAATGCAGGGATAAGAGAAGGTCCACCATCAACTAGGCCTGTGCAATTAATCTGATCCCGAAATGAAAAGCGCACTAGAGGAAAACATCATCTGGTCATTAGCAAGGATGACTGATACAGCTGAGCAATTGGTGAGCTTGGACTGGGTTCAACATCATGACACGAGATAACATCACAGTGCGAAAGGATTGACAGTAATGGGTGGACCTTGGATGAATGGGACAGCTCGCAGTCAACTGGATGACTGGTCCCATAGCCCCCGATGTTGTCCTGGAGTTCCTGTCTTGCAAGTGCAAGAGAAGCTGCCAGTTGCCATCTTGTCAGTGCATGGTGAATGGCTTGAAGTGCACAGATGCCTGCAGCCACAAACATGTGACAACATGAAGGATCATGAGGGAAATGATGACTTCAGGATTCTGACAGTTCAGAGAGTGATGATGAATGAACGAACAGATGTGAACTGTATATGTATTTGATGTTTAGTATTGTCTGATTCATGGATTTATACTGGAGTATATGTTTTTATTTGATCATGTATTACTTTGAACTACTATGTCTGGGAAGAGAAATATATGTATCACAATGACTTTCCAACAAAATGTACTTGAAAGATATCATATTGTTTGTCACCATGTCAATTTAATGTTATTCTTGCTATAGTGATCTTTGGTTTACTGAAGGCAACTATTAGGAAAGATTTAGCTCTGTAATTATCATATTTGTGTCCTGAATATAAATAAGTCATGTACATGAAGTATATGAGGAAATGTATGTATGAAAACAGCAAGTATGAAACCTGTTGTGCTGTTTGCGTCAAGGCTTTGGGTCAATAATAGAATAATCAGTTAATTATGGTTCAAATCTCTGAGAAAACTTCAGAATGTATATTAGTTTGAGGTCTAACATGTTTTGATAACTGTACATTTTATAATGATGAACAATGAGTCTCAGAAACAATTTTAAATGGTCTGATAAAGTTTGTACTTTTAAACATGTTCCTCAGTCTTTTTTTCTGGTTTTCTACCCCTCTCTCCCACATTTAGCTGTACAGAAACTAAGCTACTCTCCAAAAATGTCCATCATGCTGTTTTGAGTTACAGATACATATAAGTAACAGAAAATAACTAAAAAATCTGGTGCCCTCTCATGGTAGCAATTTCCAGAATTTGGCCATGTAGCTCATGGACTATATCGTTCCAGAAGGAGTGTCAAATTAACACAACGCCATTTTCTTGGTCAACGCGAAGATATTCATTCTCTTGTACTTCAAGGCTTCACCATCAGCCAAGACTTTTTCTGGGGTGAACAACTGGGGTAACCCCTGCCAATAAACTATGTGACATAATAGGGTGCATGGATGATATGGGTACATGAGCCATAATGGCAGTGCGGCATAATAGTAGCATGTTCAGTTAACGATGGTATTTTTGTTCAGAATGAACACACGAGGCAAGACGATGTGCTTAACGAGTGTTGTTCCAGTTAAGATCATGAAACTTACCTTTAATAATAATAATGATGATAAAATTGATCCAATAATGCGATGGTGATGTTGATGTTGGTGACGATAATGGTAATGATGATGTTGGAGGGTTTATTATTTGAGCGCATTGACTGCAATCCGCAAACCTTGCCTCAATAAAACATCATGATAGAACGAATCCTTGAAGGGGAAACCCGTGAATGGCAAGGCCCTCCCGTATATCGTCTCTCCTCTCATCTAGCTCCATCTGCTCTCTCTGGGCTTAAGGCAGCTCAGTAGCCTTTTTCTTTATGAGCTCTTTTTCTGTTATATATGGTCTCTCTTCCCATCTGGCTCCATCTTCTTTCTAGGACCTGCGACTCTCCCCAGCTACTCTCGGATGCACATGTTCTTCCAGCAACTCCTCCGTGGTTGAACTCCCAAAATCCAGGCTTACCGCACACCTCCACTCTTTTTGCCTTTTGGAGACAGTTCACTCACACACTCTTCCCATGAGGGCTTCAATAAGGAGGTGCACCACTATGTCATGTCAACCCCTCATCCCTGTCCATGATCTTTTCATCCCAATTAACCTTACCTAACCCTTTGGCTTGCGGGTTACTGTGTTTATTCCCCCACCCCACCCCTCTTTTCTCTCCTCTTTTCCTGTTCGTTCATTCCCTTGCTCCTGTCCAGCTGTGACCCCATTGCTGCACTGTCAGTATGTTGCGTTTTACCATTGGTCACCATGCTCTTCCATGAATCTTCAACTTGGAAATAAAAATACAAAACCAAAAAAAGTTATTGTTTCTTGTCGTAATTATTTGTGGGTTGGAGTTAAGTGTCTTGGTCAGGAAACAAAGTGAAAATTTTGATTCTGTGAAACTTAAAATTTGTCTTAGTCATTCTTCTGTCTCATAAAATCAAGTGAATATCAGATCAATTAGTTAAATCATTAGCTTTCTCCGAAAGATATTTAGCTGTGCTGCCATTACAAACAAACGACATGTGGAGGCTGTCCAGGGCTAAGTGACCATAATGAAAAGAGCCCTCAGAACAAAACTTTGAGAACAAGAAGTCTTCATGTCTTGGTCCATGAATCATGACCCCTTACCGAAATGGGGGTGGATACTTCGAGACCTGGGCTGACTCCATTCCACCTTCTGAAACCTGCATACTGAGATAATAACCCACACACGTCGATTGTGGTTATAAAGCAATTAAGTTAAGAATTAGTGAGCAGTATGAGCTCTTTATTTACTGACAGTGACGTCATAGACATAGTGACCAACCTTCCATATTATTGCTAACTATCGGCTTTAGTTTGTTGGATTCAAGTACACATAGGTGTGGTGGCCATTGTGAGATCAGGCCCTAAATTTTGAGCCGGTTGCATCTGCTTTATGTACAGCAACAACTATGATAAATACTTTCTCTGGACTTCCACAATCATGTTTAGCAGAGTTGTCCCCTCCTGGGTGTGTGCTCGGACTCAATATTACATCAATTTTAACTCTACGTACGGTGACATTAATTTACGAAAATTATTTGATTCATTAGTCCCATGAACATTTTCCTCTCTGAAATTGCATCATTTTATGAATTTTGCTCACTTGTGTGGTGCGATTGGAAATCCCATTGTTTCCTCTTGCAAAATTTAGCCATTACCAAAACTTATGTTAATCTGAAGTTGTTTTTATAATAAAATTAAGATGGTAACCCCTCATATTTGTAATGCATATTGTTTGAAACACAATTTAATGATGAATTAAACTTATAACACATCATGCAAATCCATATGAGAAGGGCAACTAAGTACATATTATAATTCAAGACTTCCACTTCTGAATATTACCACGATAAGTCATCTACATTATATTGACGAGAAGCACCCACTCCCTACGGGAGTGGCCAGAAGTGTCATGTTATTATCCTTATGATTAGTCTTCTTCCTCTTCTTGCATATGGCAGCTTGGCTCTAAGGTAGCTATCATTTTGTTGGGGTTTGACTATGCCAATGATGCTGTGCCCCTATACCAGTACACTGGTACTCATTTTGTCGACCTTGGAAGGATGATAGGCCGAGTCAACCCCTTGGTGTTAATTCAGTGGAAAACGGGGCTCAAACTCAGGACCATAGGATCTCAGCCACCACCCAGACCGCTACCTGACTGGATGCCCTCTTGTTTACATATATATATCAAAATAAATATACATATAAAATGTCAGAATGCTTGGAGAATATTTGCACTTAAATGTAATTATCAAATCCTATCTTATTATGGGCTCATCAATCAGGTAATTATAGACACAATATAATTGGTCATCTGTTAAATGTTTATTCCATGTCGTACATGCAGGTCATCTGTCTAACTCCTAAAAGCTTGCTTGTCCAGTAATGTGCATGTATACATGATTACATGAATTTTTTATATTGTACAAACAGATGCTTGCTCGTAGTCTAGTCGAACATCTGCTTCATCCATGCAATAAGGCCAGCCTTGGCCACATTCTAGGAGATGAATATGCCACTGCTTAACTTCCTCCAAAAGATGAAACAACATGTACTGTTGTGGATGTCATGGGGATTGAACAAACCATGCAGAAGCCAAAATCAGCATGAATATTTGAGGATTATGCAGACCATTTTGCAGAGAGCATCTTCTCCCATTTCACCAGAGAATGCACATGCGTGGACATAGTATTCGACACATGCAAGGCTAACTCAGTCAAAGCACCAACAAGACAGAAACGAGGTGGGAAAACCCTAAAAATACACATGATTGTGGATAATTGCAACATACAGCTTCAATCTTCTTGGAAGTCCTTAATTCCTTGCCACGGAAGAAAAGAAAATCAATGTGGTGAGATTTCTTGCAAAGGACCTTATGGAAAACGCCAACACCTTTCCAGCTGGTTAAGAACAGCATCTGAATCTCAATCTTATAGGAGATCCAGAATCTGATGAACAGGTTATATCATCAACAGAAAAGGATGTTAGCTAAATGTATTCGGTTCAGGAAGAAGCTGATACAAGGATGATACTCCATGTGTATGATGCTAAGCATTGCAATTATGGGAGGACAGTAATTTGTAGCCAAGACACAGATGTAGTGGTCCATCATGTTCTTGGACAATGTGTGTGGATGAACTATGGAGAAGGTTAAAAAGTCAAGGTTTGTGCCAGTTCATCTCAATCAGCAGAATCTTTATGATGAAATGAGAACAGCTTTGCCATTGCATCACGCACTAACTGGCTGTGACAGAACTTGTCAGTTTCACGGCCTTGGCAAGAAATCAATACGGCCAATCCTGCTGAAAAACCCTCATCTTTTAGCACAACCAATGTATGGGAATGCTAGTGGAATAAACTCACCAGACAACTTGTAATTGGTGGATCAGTTTGATTAAATTGTACTCAGTCAGCTGATGATCAATCAGTTGACTCTCTTCAGGCTCAACTATTCCACAAGAAAGACTATCCTGGTAAGCTGGCAACAACTAGTAATGCCCTGATGCTTCACACCCTACAGGAAATGCACCAAGCTTTAGTATGTGATTGTGCTGGAAAAATCCAATCCAGAGTTTCTTTATCCTTTATTTCTTTATTTCTTTATTGTGAGTCATTATCTTCTACTGCTTTTTGTCAATGCCAGATGACCTGACAATATACTGGGTTAAATGATGTCAGATGAAAGTGATTCAGAATCTGAAGATGAGCACATTTAATTTTGAACATCAGATGCAGACGAGCAGTGCTATGTGAACATACAGTGTCTTCATAAAGCACTGTCTTCACACCCCTAGACTTCTGTCACATTTTGTTGTGTTACAGCCTGAATTAAAAATGGAATATATTTAAATGTTGTGTCACCGATCTACACAAAATACCCCGTAATGACAAAATGAAAACATGTTTTTAGAAATTTTTACCAATCAATTGAAAATGAAAAGCTGAAATGTCTTGCATCAATAAGTATTCAACCCCCTGAGTCAATACTTTGTAGAAGCACCTTTGGCAGCAATTACAGCTTCGAGTTTTCTTGGGTTTGTCTGTATTAGCTTTGCCCATCTGGATTTGGGGATTTTCTTCCATTCTTCCTTGCAGATTTGCTCAAGCTCTGTCAAGTTGGATGGGGAGCCTCGGTGAACAGCAATCTTCAAGTATTTCCACAGATTCTCAATGGGATTCAAGTCTAGGCTTTGGCTGGGCCACTCAAGGACTTTCACGTTCTTGTTCTGAAGAACAAGTTCTGAAGTTCTGAACCTTTGCAATTATAACTCTGAATAGAACATCAAATGCTGAGGCTAACGACTGTTGGTATATTGCTATATTTTTCTAATGTGGAACTGGAATTATCCTTTTTTAGATCCTCGTGGAGGATCTCTAAGTCTTACTCATGTTGTTGTTCTTAATCTTCTTCTTGTGGACTGTTTTTGTTTCACAGCCTACAGTGTTTCATCGAACTTCCTGAAACTGGCACATATATGTAAAAATACCCTGCGCAGACAGTAACCATCTCCGATTGTGAAAATTCCTCCGAGAAAAAAGTTATGACGTCAAAATATCTCCGCTAATGGAAATCGCCTAAAAAATTATCTCCGAAACTAGGCAAGCTTTTTGAATTCTGTTTGGGGAATCGAACAGGGCATTAGCAGAGATGAATTACCGCACATATGATACATCACTATGACGTCATATCAATTTTTATGACGTCATTCCTATTTTTCGACATTTTTTTTTCACAACCCAGAGTTTTCATCGGATCTTCGTGAAACTTGCCATGTATATGCAGAAAGCCCACGCGCAGGCAGTAACCATCTCAGATTTTGGAAATTCTTCCGAGAAAAAAAGTTGACGTCATAATATCGCCGCTAATGAAAATCACCTACACCATTATCTCCGAAACTAGGCAAGCTGTTTGAATTTTGTTTGCGGGAATCAAGCCGGGCATTAGCACAGATGATTTATCGCAAACCTAATACATCACAATGAAACGCATATTCGTTTTTATGACGTCATCATTAAGAGGACGAGGATCTTAGCTCATTTGAGCTTGTTGGAAATACAGATGGTTGAAAGCACTGCAGATATCTACAAAAATATCTGGACAGCTCATTGGCCAATTGGCGTAACGTGAACACCTGAAGCCACAGGGCGGCCATGATACTACTCCGATTTACAAAGCGTGGGAGTGTGGGGAGTGTGTGTCATGTGCTGGCTCGTGTAGTTTTCATCAAGGACGTTTTACTGCCATTATGAAGAAAAAGATTAACACCTCCGTAAAAGGTCGGTGCGATCTTCACTTCGACGTTTCATTTAAAAATTCACACTCTGTACTGTATGCATGCAAAAGACTTCACACACGTTTTGAGCGGATAGGAGTGGTAAGATGGCGGACACGGCGGCGTCAAGCGACAAACCGGAAGAGCGATCCCGATACTGTAGTGGAGATCAGCGGTTGAGAGTGACAATTCCAAACCTTTGAAATAGAATATTTCATTAATTCGAGTCTTATTATGTCCAATGTATTAAATCTGAGTAGTCATGAAAAAAAAGTTACACACGCAGTAATATGAACCAAGTTAAATTTTGATCCACCTCAATCAGTACTGAACAGTTAAATATCATAGATCATTCATCAATGATGAAAAACAAGTTGACAAAAAAAATATTATGGAGAGGAAAGTAATTAAAAGCACTAAATCAATGGAGATAACCAAGATATATTTGTAATGCTTCAAACATGATCATCGATTATTTGTATTAATATCATTACTTACATTTCTTGCATTGAATAAATATTTACCCCGCTATATACGATGTTCGTATCATTATTTTATTACAATAATTATATTGTACGAGTAGAGTAACAGCCCCTACCGGCGATCTTGTTCCAAGCATGCAACATGTACTTCATACCTTTATTTGAGCGGTGTATAGGCAACTGACAGCTCTGTATAGGCAAAAAGACAACAAACCCAGGTTACGTGCATGAAGCAAAAACATACGTACTGCTTTGCCTTACACTTCAAAACACCTCACTGTACTGGAGAACTTGGGGACAGGAACACTGCGCTGTAAATGGTGGA
>CM068959.1:59387455-59405110 GCA_035128595.1 Eptatretus atami | reverse complement strand
GTGTGTGTGTGTGTGTGTGTGTGTTTGCTGTGTGTGTGTTTGTTTGTGGTGTTTGTGTGTCTGTGTGTGTGTTGTTTGTGTGTGTGTGTGTGTGTGTGTGTTGTGTGTGTTGTGTGTGTGTGGTGTGTGTGTGTGTGTGTGTGTGTGTGTGTGTTGTGTGTGTGTGTGTGTGTGTGTTTGTTGTGTGTGTGTGTGTGTGTGTGTGTGTCTGTGTGTGTGTTGTGTGTGTGTGTGTTGTGTGTGTGTTTGTTGTGTGTATGTGTGTGTGTTGTGTGTGTGTGTGTGTGTTGTGTGTGTGTGTGTGTGTGTGTGTGTGCTGTGTGTGTTTGTTTGTGTGTGTGTGTTTGTGTGTCTGTGTGTGTTTGTTGTGTGTGTGTGTGTGTGGTGTGTGTGGTGTTGTGTGTGTGTGTGTGTGTGTGTGTGTTTGTTTGATTTGTTGCACTCCTCCTCCAGTTTTGGGCTGATTACATCCAGACTTGCGACATCGAATCAGCAGACCCCAATTACTGTATGGGGTGTTAATATCTTTGCTGGTGGTCTTTGGGGAGGGGGAGGGGGGGGGACATTTTCTCCGTGTAAATGTGTATCGTGTAGCGCCCCTCCAGGTGTGGGAGAGTATTACAAGCTCCACCATTTACAGCGCAGTGTTCCTGTCCCCAATTCTCCAGTACAGTGAGGTGTTTGAAGTGTAAGGCAAAGCAGTACGTATGTTTTTGCTTCATGCACGTAACCTGGGTTTGTTGTCTTTTTGCCTATACAGAGCTGTCAGTTGCCTATACACCGCTCAAATAAGGTATGAAGTACATGTTGCATGCTTGGAACAAGATCGCCGGTAGGGCTGTTACCTACTCGTACAATATAATTATTTGTAATAAATAATGATACGAACATCGTATATAGCGGGTAAATATTTATTCAATGCAAGAAATGTAAGTAATGATATTAATACAAATAATCGATGATCATGTTTGAAGCATTACAAATATATCTTGGTTATCTCCATTGATTTAGTGCTTTAATTACTTTCCTCTCCATAATATTTTTTTTGTCAACTTGTTTTTCATCATTGATGAATGATCTATGATATTTAACTGTTCAGTACTGATTGAGGTGGATCAAAATTTAACTTGGTTCATATTACTGCGTGTGTAACTTTTTTTTTCATGACTACTCAGATTTAATACATTGGACATAATAAGACTCGAATTAATGAAATATTCTATTTCAAAGGTTTGGAATTGTCACTCTCAACCGCTGATCTCCACTACAGTATCGGGATCGTCTTCCGGTTTGTCGCTTGACGCCGCCGTGTCCGCCATCTTACCATCTATCCGCTCAAAACGTGTGTGAAGTCTTTTGCATGCATACAGTACAGAGTGTGAATTTTTTAAATGAAACGTCGAAGTGAGAATCGCCGACCTTTTACGGAGGTGTTATCTTTTTCTTCATATGGCAGTAAAACGTCCTTGATGAAACTACACGAGCCAGCACATGACACACACTCCCCACACTCCCACGCTTTGTAAATCGGAGTAGTATCATGGCCGCCTGTGCCTTCAGGTGTTCACGTTACGCCAATTGGCCAATGAGCTGTCCAGATATTTTTGTAGATATCTGCCAGTGCTTTCACCATCTGTATTTCCAACAAGCTCAAATGAGCTAAGATCCTCGTCCTCTTAATGATGACGTCATAAAAACGAATATGACGTCATTGTGATGTATTAGGTTTGCGATAAATCATCTGTGCTAATGCCCGGCTTGATTCCCGCAAACAAAATTCAAACAGCTTGCCTAGTTTCGGAGATAATGGTGTAGGTGATTTTCATTAGCGGCGATATTATGACGTCAACTTTTTTTCTCGGAAGAATTTCCAAAATCTGAGATGGTTACTGCCTGCGCGTGGGCTTTCTGCATATACATGGCAAGTTTCACGAAGATCCGATGAAAACTCTGGTTGTGAACAAAAAATGTCGAAAAATAGGAATGACGTCATAAAAATTGATATGACGTCATAGTGATGTATCATATGTTGCGGTAATTCATCTCTGCTAATGCCCTGTTCGATTCCCCCAACAGAATTCAAAAAGCTTGCCTAGTTTCGGAGATAATTTTTTAGGCGATTTCCATTAGCGGAGATATTTTGACGTCATAACTTTTTTTCTCGGAGGAATTTTCACAATCGGAGATGGTTAACTGTCTGCGCAGGGTATTTTTACATATATGTGCCAAGTTTCAGGAAGTTCGATGAAAACTGTAGGCTGTGAAACAAAAAGTCCCACAGAAGAAGATTAAAAACAACAACATGAGTAAGACTTAGAGATCCTCCCACGAGGATCTAAAAAAGATAAATCCAGTTCCACATTGAAAAATATAGCAATATATACAACAGTCGTTAGCCTCAGCATTTGATGTTCTATTCAGAGTTATAATTGCAAAGTTCAGAACTTCAGAACTTGTTCTTCAGAAAAGAACGTGAAAGTCCTTGAGTGGCCCAGCCAAAGCCTAGACTTGAATCCCATTGAGAATCTGTGGAAATACTTGAAGATTTGCTGTTCACCGAGCTCCCCATCCAACTTGACAGAGCTTGAGCAAATCTGCAAGGAAGAATGGAAATTCCCAAATCCAGATGGGCAAAGCTAATACAGACAAACCAAGAAAACTCGAAGCTGTAATTGCTGCCAAAGGTGCTTCTTAACAGTATTGACTCAGGGGTTGAATACTTATTGATGCAAGACATTTCAGCTTTTCATTTTCAATTGATTGGTAAAAATTTCTAAAAACATGTTTTCATTTTGTCATTACGGGGTATTTTGTGTAGATCGGTGACACAACATTTAAATATATTCCATTTTTAATTCAGGCTGTAACACAACAAAATGTGACAGAAGTCTAGGGGTGTGAAGACAGTGCTTATGAAGACCTGTATGTTCACATAGCACTGCTCGTCTGCATCTGATGTTCAAAATTAAATGTGCTCATCTTCAGATTCTGATCACTTTCATCTGACATCATTTAACCCAGTATATTGTCAGGTCATCTGGCATTGACAAAAAGCAGTAGAAGATAATGACTCCACAATAAAGAAATAAAGAATAAAGGATAAAAACTCTGGATTGGATTTTTCCAGCACAATCACATACTAAAGCTGTGTGCATTTCCTGTAGGGTGTGAAGCATCAGGGCATTACTAGTTGTTGCCAGCTTACCAGGATAGTCTTTCTTGTGGAATAGTTGAGCCTGAAAGAGTCAACTGATTGACATCAGCTGACTGAGTACAATTTAATCAAACTGATCCACCAATTACAAGTTGTCTGGTGAGTTTATTCCACTAGCATTCCCATACATTGGTTGTGCTAAAAGATGAGGTTTTTCAGCAGGATTGGCCGTATTGATTTCTTGCCAAGGCCGTGAAACTGACAAGTTCTGTCACAGCCAGTTAGTGCGTGATGCAATGGCAAAGCTGTTCTCAATTTCATCATAAAGATTCTGCTGATTGAGATGAACTGGCACAAACCTTGACTTTTAACCTTCTCCATAGTTCATCCACACACATTGTCCAAGAACATGATGGACCACTACATCTGTGTCTTGGTACAAATTACTGTCCTCCATAATTGCAATGCTTAGCATCATACACATGGAGTATCATCCTTGTATCAGCTTCTTCCTGAACCGAATACATTTAGCTAACATCCTTTTCTGTTGATGATATACCTGTTCATCAGATTCTGGATCTCCTATAAGATTGAGATTCAGATTCTGTTCTTAACAGCTGGAAAGGTGTTGGCTTTTCCATAAGGTCCTTTGCAAGAAATCTCACCACATTGATTTTCTTTTCTTCCTGGCAAGGAATTAAGGACTTCCAAGAAGATTGGAGCTGTATGTTGCAATTATCCACAATCATGTGTATTTTTAGGGTTTTCCCACCTCGTTTCTGTCTTGTTGGTGCTTGACTGAGTTAGCCTTGCATGTGTCGAATACTATGTCCACGCATGTGCATTCTCTGGTGAAATGGGAGAAGATGCTCTCTGCAAAATGGTCTGCATAATCCTCAAATGTTCATGCTGATTTTGGTTCTGCATGGTTTGTTTCAATCCCCATGACATCCACAACAGTACATGTTGTTTCATCTTTTGAGGAAGTTAAGCAGTGGCATATTCATCTCCTAGAATGTGGCCAAGGCTGGCCTTATTGCATGGATGAAGCGATGTTCGACTAGACTACGAGAAGCATCTGTTTGTACAATATAAAAATTCATGTAATCATGTATACATGCACATTACTGGACAAGCAAGCTTTTAGGAGTTAGACAGATGACCTGCATGTACGACAGGAATAAACATTTAACAGATGACCAATTTATTTGTGTCTAAATAATACCTGATTGATGAGCCATAATAAGATAGGATTTGATAATTACATTTAAGTGCAAATATTCTCCAAGCATTCTGACATTTTATATGTAATATTTATTTTGATATATATGTAAACAAGAGGGCACCAGTCAGGTAGCGGTCTGGGTGGTGGCTGAGATCCTATGGTCCTGAGTTTGAGCCCCGTTTTCCACTGAATTAACACCAAGGGTTGACTCGGCCTATCATCCTTCCAAGGTCGACAAAATGAGTACCAGTGTACTGGTATAGGGGCACAGCATCATTGGCATAGTCAAACCCCAACAAAATGATACTACCTTAGAGCCAAGCTGCCATATGCAAGAAGAGAAGAAGACTAATCATAAGGATAATAACATGACACTTCTGGCCACTCCCGTAGGGAGTGGGTGCTTCTCGTCAATATAATGTAGATGACTTATCGTGTAATATTCAAAGTGGAAGTCTTGAATAAATATGTACTTAGTTGCCCTTCTCATATGGATTTGCATGATGTGTTATAAGTTTAATTCATCATTAAATTGTGTTCAAACAATATGCATATACAAATATGAGGGGTTACCATCTTAATTTATTATAAAAACAACTTCAGATTAACATAAGTTTTGGTAATGGCTAAATTTTGCAAGAGGAAACAATGGGATTTCCAATCGCACGAAACAGGAGATTCATAAAAATGGCAATTTGCAAAGAGGAAATGTTCATGGACTAATGAATCAAATAATTTTCGTAAATTAATGTCACCGTACGTAGAGTTAAAATTGATGTAATATTGAGTCCGAGCACACCCCAGGAGGGACACTCTGCTAAACATGATTGTGGAAGTCCAGAGAAGTGTTATATCATAGTTGTTGCTGTACATAAAGCAGATGCAACCGGCTCAAAATTTAGGGCCTGATCTCACAATGGCCACCACAACCTATGTGTACTTGAATCCAACAAACTAAAGCGATAGTTAGCAATAATATGGAAGGTTGGTCACTATGTCTATGACGTCACTGTCAGTAAATAAGAGCTCATACTGCTCACTAATTCTTAACTTAATTGCTTTATAACACACAATCGACGTTGTGTGGGTTTTATTTCTAGTATGCAGGTTTCAGAAGGTGGAATGGAGTCAGCCAGGTCTCGAAGTATCCACCCCCATTTCGGTAAGGGTCATGATTCATGGACCAAGACATGAAGACTTCTTGTTCTCAAGTTTTGTTCTGAGGGCTCTTTTCTATGGTCACTTAGCCCTGGACAGCCTCCACATGTGTTTGTTTGTAGTGGCAGCACAGCTAAAATTCTTTGAGAAAGCTAATGATTTAACTAATTGATCTGATATCATTCTTTGGATTCAACTAAAATCAAGATCGAATAATTTTCACTTTGTTTCTGACCAAGACACTTAACTCCAACCCACAAATAATTACGACAAGAAACAATAATTTTTTTGGTTTTGTATTTTAATTTCCAAGTTGAAGATTCATGGAAGAGCAATGGTGACCAATGGTAAAACGCAACATACTGACAGTGCAGCAATGGGGTCACAGCTGGACAGGAGCAAGGGAATGAACGAACAGGAAAAGAGGAGAGAAAAGAGGGGTGGGTGGGGGAATAAACACAGTAACCGCAAGCCAAAGGGTTAGGTAAGGTTAATTGGGATGAAAAGATCATGGACAGGGATGAGGGGTTGACATGACATAGTGGTGCACCTCCTTATTGAGCCTCATGGAAAAGAGTGTGTGGAGTGAACTGTCTCCAAAAGGCAAAAAGAGTGGAGGTGTGCGGTAAGCCTGGATTTTGGGAGTTCAACCACGGAGGAGTTGCTGGAAGAACATGTGCATCCGAGAGTAGCTGGGGAGAGTCGCAGGTCCTAGAAAGAAGATGGAGCCAGATGGGAGAGAGAGACCATATATAACAGAAAAAGAGCTCATAAAGAAAAGGCTACTGAGCTGCCTTAAGCCAGAGAGAGCAGATGGAGCTAGATGAGAGGAGAGACGATATACGGGAGGGCCTTGCCATTCACGGGTTCCCCTTCAAGGATTCGTTCTATCATGATTTTTATTGAGGCAAGGTTTGCGGATGCAGTCAATGCGCTCAAAATAATAAACCCTCCAACATCATCATTACCATTATCGTCACCAACATCAACATCACCATCGCAATTATGGATCAATTTTTCATCATTATTATTATTAAAGGTAAGTTTCATGATCTTAACTGGAACAACACTCGTTAAGCACATCGTCTTGCCTCGTGTGTTCATTCTGAACAAAAATACCATCGTTAACTGAACATGCTACTATTATGCCGCCTGCCATTATGGCTCATGTACCCATATCATCCATGCACCCTATTATGTCACATAGTTTATTGGCAGGGGTTACCCCAGTTGTTCACCCAGAAAAAGTCTTGGCTGATGGTGAGCCTTGAAGTACAAGAGAATGAATATCTTCGCGTTGACCAAGAAATGGCGTTGTGGTAATTTGACACTCCTTCTGGAACGATATAGTCCATGAGCTACATGGCCAAATTCTGGAAATTGCTACCATGAGAGGGCACCAGATTTTTTAGTTATTTTCTTGTACTTATATGTATCTGTAACTCAAAACAGCATGATGGACATTTTTGGAGAGTAGCTAGTTCTTGTACAGCTAATGTGGAGAGAGGGGTAGAAAACCAGAAAAAAAGACTGAGGAACATGTTTAAAAGTACAAACTTTACAGACCATTTAAAATTGTTTCTGAGACTCATTGTTCATCATTATAAAATGTAACAGTTATCAAAACATGTTAGACTCAAACTAAATATACATTCTGAAGTTTTCTCAGAGATTTGAACCATAATTAACTGATTATTCTATTATTGACCCAAAGCCTTGACGCAAACAGCACAACAGGTTCTACTTGCTGTTTTCATACATACATTTCCTCATATACTTCATGTACATGACTTATTTATATTCAGGACACAAATATGATAATTACAGAGCTAAATCTTTCCTATAGTTGCCTTCAGTAAACCAAAGATCATATAGCAAGAATAACATTAAAATTGCATGGTGACAAACAATATGATATCTTTCAAGTACATTTTGTTGGAAAGTAATTGTGATACATATACTTCTCTTCCCAGACATAGTAGTTCAAAGTAATACATGATCAAAATAAAACATAATACTTCCAGTATAAATCCATGAATCAGACAATATTAAACATCAAATACATATACAGTTCACATCTGTTCGTTCATTCATCATCACTCTCTGAACTGTCAGAATCCTGAAGTCATCATTTCCTCATGATCCTTCATGTTGTCACATGTTTGTGGCTGCAGGCATCTGTGCACTTCAAGCCATTCACCATGCACTGACAAGATGGCAACTGGCAGCTTCTCTTGCACTTGCAAGACAGGAACTCCAGGACAACATCGGGGCTATGGGACCAGTCATCCAGTTGACTGCGAGCTGTCCACTTCATCCAAGGTCCACCATTACTGTCAATCCTTTCGCACTGTGATGTTATCTCGTGTCATGATGTTAACCCAGTCCAGAGCTCACCAATTGCTCAGCTGTATCAGTCATCTTGCTAATGACCAGATGATGTTTTCCTCTAGTGCGGACTTTTCATTTCGGGATCATGATTAATTGCAACAGGCCTAGTTGATGGTGGACCTTCTCTTATCCCTGCAATTATATTCAGGCACATCAAGTGTACTGGAGTTCACTACGGGTTTTCTTTGAGATTATAAGGAACTTCCTTCTGGGGCACTGTGGAGTGAAACCTGTGGTGACAATGATGCCGTTACCCCTGTGGGATGTTCCTTCACCACTAAGTGTTTCTTCTAATCGATCAATGTTGTCATAAGCCAAAATGGTAGGAACAGGGGTGACTGCTGGATGGCAAGATCACTCCCTTGTCAGCTTTCTGTGCCTGTTTTCTGGAGGCAGAGGACAGTATCTTAGTTTTCCCAACTTTGATAGGACACACTGTGTCCCAATCGGTTCAAAACTCTGATCAGTTCACGTTTCCAGTCAGCGATTTGACTCCCCATGGCAACAAGAATGTGCTTGGCAGGAATTGTCGCCCCTCCACTACAGCATACACACAATCTTGACCAAGGGATTGTATCACCCTCTGGAACGTGGCGTTCCTTCTGCTGAGTCCCAATGAGGAGAGTTCTGAGAACAACAGTAATGTTTCTGGAACTTTAAATATTCTGCATTCAGTTCATCAGGTTTTGGAGGCCATGGCATCTTTGGTATGGATTTAATTTGGTCTCTGATGTATACTGCAGATTGGTTGATGACATGTTCTATGTCATTTGTAGACTTTAGTTCCTGGACCTATTACCTTGAGCATAACATTATCTGTAGGGCTTGTGCAAGTGATAGATTATCAGGATATACAAGAACCTACCATTTGTTCAGTGATGAAGTGGAGAGACTGACAAAATTCTGCCTCCAACTTACGGCGGATGTGATTTTTGGTCTGTTTCTTCACATCTTGGAAGCCATATGTTCTCATGAATTCTACAAGTTTGTCAGTTAGATGAGTCAGGCGAACAGCCTGAGGATTAGTGAAATAGTGTCCTTATGTGCTTGAACAACATCATGTATGATTCTTGTTCTGCTTTCTTGTAGGCCCACATCTTCGTTTGCCATAGTTGCAGTCACAGCTTTGGGTTTCTCTCCTCGTGTAATTTCTGTAACAGGTTTATGATAGTGGGCCTCTGCTGCCACGAGTTCTCTCGTGATGTTATGGCACACACACACACACACACACACACACACAATGATTATCGTGTTGTACACGACGTGTTTTTAACATTCTCAAGCCTGAATGACTGAAGTTGCAGTGCTCAGGAGTGTGCTATTACCAAGCAGCTTGCGGAGCCCTCGCCAAGCGGCTTAAGCACTCAAGCAAGCACTCTTCAGTTGATAAGGAACGGTTGGCTTGGCGTGCGATAGCAAGCTCATTGGGAATGTAACACACTCCTGACTCCTGAGTGAAGTGTAATTAGGAAACAATGATGAATAAACATGATGTCATTATTCACAAATCGTTATTGTATTTTTAACAAGTTTTATATCTTTACTTGTATTTTATTTTGTCTCAGCCAGGTGAAGATTTATTTAATAAATTACAACACAAGATGTAGTTTTTTTTAATTTTTATTATTATTTTTTTATTTAATTACTATTATTTTTATTTATTTATTTTTTTTACAAACGGTGTATAGCAGCACTTTCGTGTATCCTGGCTGTTATCCAGTTTCTTGACAAGGTTGTGTGAGTAGAGAAAATTCGATTACGATCAATCTACAAAGGATTTATAGACGGTAAATGGTCGTGGCATTTGACGGACGATCCGTGAAAGTGCTGTGACCCAGCGAGCGGATGTGCTTGTTGGTGGCGCACGCTCCCTCTGGTGGAGGGGAGGGAGGTTACTCACAACGCCGGTACAGCCGGCCAAGGAGATACGGCCAATGGGTGCGCCGTCTCTCCCTGCACACACGGCGCAAACTTGGGCGATGGTGGGCGACGGCGGGGGTGCCTGGCTGCCTGTGGCCGTCGGCTTCCTTCGATAGCGCGGTCTATGGTGGAAGTGAGTAGTTGATCACGTCCTGCGTGGACATCCATGTAGATGTGCGGCCCGGCCTGTTCGTGACCTCTGAACATTTGGTGACGTGTGTTTGTTTTTGCGTTTGAATGGAATGGTTTTTGGCAAAAGGTGACTCGGTCCATGAGGTGGACAGGTTTACTGAGTGATGTGCGGGGGGGGGGGGTCGGAAGTGGCTGAGTACTTGATTTGCGGTAAGTGGCCGGGTGCTCCAGGTTCGGCCGGGTGCTCCATGATCCGCCTGGTGCTCCATGTTCCGCTGGTGCTCCATGTCGCGCCTGGTGCTCCATGTTCCGCCTGGTGCTCCATTCTGGGCCATTCTGCTTCGTGCTCCATGTTCTGCTTCGTGCTCCATGTTCTCGCCTGGTGCTCCATATTCTGCTTCGTGCTCCATATTCTGCTTCTTGCTCCATGTTCTGCTTCGTGCTCAGTTACGCCCTGTGCTACCATTTCGTGTCCGATACCATGTCTGCTTCGTGCTCATGTTCTGCTTCGTGCTCCAGGTTCGCTACAGGTTCTGCTTCGTGCTCCATGTTTCTGCTTCGTGCTCCAGGTTTGCTACAGGTTCTGCTTGGCAGTGTTGCTTGTTCTGCTTCGTGCTCCCAAGTTCTGCTTCGTGCTCATGTTCTGCTTTCGTGCTCCAGGTTCTGCACAGGTTCTGGTTCGTGCTCCATGTTCTGCTTCGTGCTCCATGTTCTGCTTCGTGCTCCATGGTTCTGCACAGGTTCTGTTCGTGCCTCCATGTTCTGCTTCGTGCTCCATGTTCTGCTTCGTGCTCCAGGTTCTGCACAGGTTCTGGTTCTGTGCTTCCATGTTCTGTTCGGCTCCATTGTTCTGCTTCGTGCTCCAGGTTCTGGTTCGTGCTCCATGTTCTGCTTCGTGCTCCATGTTCTGCTTCGTGCTCCATGTTCTCTGGCTTCGTGATCCATGTTCTGCTTTCGTGCTCCATGTTCTGCTTCGTGCTCCATGTTCTGCTTCGTGCTCCATGTTCTGCTTCGTGCTCCAGTTCTGCTTCGTAGGCTCCAGGTTCTGCCAGGTTCTGCGTTCGTGCCCAGTGTTCTGCTTCGTGCTCCATGTTCTGCTTCGTGCTCCATGTTCTGCTTCGTGTCTCCATGTTTCTGCTCTCGTGCCATGTTCTGCTTCGTGCTCCAGGTTCTGCACAGGTTCTGGTTGTGCTCCATGTTCTCTGGTTCGTGCTCCATGTTTCTGTTCGTGCTCCAGTTTCTGGTTCGTGCTCCATGTTCTGCTTCGTGCTCCATGTTCTGCTTTCGTGCTCCATGTTCTGCTTCGTGGCTCCATGTTCTGCTTCGTGCTCCATGTTCTGCTTCGTGCTCGCTGTTCTGCTTCGTGCTCCATGTTCTGCTTCGTTGCTCCATGTTTGCTTCGTGCTCCATGTTCTGCTTCGTGCTCAGGGTTCTGCTTCGTGCTCCAGTTCTGCTCGTGCTCCAGGTTTCTGCTTCGTGCTCCATGTTCTGCTTCGTGCTCCAAGTTCGGCCTGGTGCCCCAGGTTCTGCTTTGTGCTCCATGTTCTGCTTCGTGCTCCATGTTCAGCCTGGTGCCCCAGGTTCTGTCTGGGTAAAGCAGGATGCAATTCGGAATTTATGTCGTTGGTGGTTATGATTGTCAGTATGCCCTTTAGCCAATCCACCTACCAAGTGGATTCATAGTGGATATGTAGGATGTCAAAGAACATGATGATGGAAGCTTGGGCTGTGAGAAATGTGAATGATAAAGGCGTTACAAAGCGAATATGTTTTTAAACAGATTGTGTAATGGTATTATTTTATGAAAATGCACAGATTATGATCGGGGTGTCATGTTGATGATGATGATGGTGGATGACGAGAAATGCTAAAATTGTGCATAATCTTCCAATTTATGTTTCATTATTGCTTTTGGCAATAATGATGGGTTTTAAAAAAGAAATGGAATCTATGAAGGGAATGGAAGGACTTGAAGATACAAGAACGGCACTCGGTAGAGCACATACCACCACCAGGCTGCACAGTTTGTGTTTTGGATCCCACTGATAGGCTGGATCTGGATTCGTGTCTCAATGGTGAAGAATCATTAAAAAAAAGAAAAAGATTTTTAAAATTCTGGTATCTGGATCTTAACCGAAATCTAATCAATTTGTTCTCGTCACACACCCAACCTGCCCACCAGGTTGTCTCAGAATCTGTCTAGAACTTTTCGAGATATCCTGCTCACAGACAAGCAATTACAGACATGGGTAAACACATAACCTCCGTCCACCTCCGGTGGCAGAAGAAATAAACCGGTGTGTGCGACTCGGGAGATTGAGGCTCATGAAAACTGTATAGAGGAGGCCGATTTCGGTTAAGGGACTTGTAATAGAGGACGTCCTCGAGGAGAGAGAGATTAAATGATGACCCAGGAATTTGCAAGATGATGGAAATTCACACAAGATTAACGATGCTTTCTGAAAGCAGATAAGAGAGCAAAGTTGGAGAACGCCAACAAAGCCCTTGGTGGTTCTCGTCGCTGAAATGTGTTTATACGTTTTCTCTTGTAAACATTGAATCGACTTGAAGGTTATCCGTTCATTCTGTCATTGACTTTGATCAACCGGATCCATTTGGGTTTGTACTTCTGTTCCCTTTTTGTCGTCGTCGTTGTCGTTGTTAAAAGTTTCCCAAGTATTAAATATAACAACCGTTTTTCTGAATCGTTCCATTGTTTTAATTTTCTGTCTGTTGTGCATCACCAAACTGCGAGTTTCCTCATATTTCAGTCTGGCAGTCCGTAATTACTTCTGCCACCGAAGGTGGGTGGAGGTTATGTTTTCACCCCTTTCTGTTTGTCTGTCTGTTAGCACGATATCTCATAAAGTTGTGGACGGAGTCGGACGAAACTTGGTGGGCAGGTTGGGTGTGCGACGAGCATCAATTAGTTCGATTTTGGTGAAGATCCGAATCCGGATCCGGACACGAAAATTTTTAATACAATTGAGAGATAAGACCAAAAACGATATATAGCACAATATCTCAACAAAGTTATCGATGGGTTATGACAAAACTTGATGGATGAGTTGGGTCAGTGACAAGAACAAGCCAATTTGATTTTACTTGAGGTCTGGATCCAGATCAGGCCTATCGGTGGGATACAAAACGCAAACTATTTACCCTGGCGGAGGTATGTGCTCTTCTGAGTGCCGTTCCAGTTTTTATTATGCTTTTTCTGGTCTTGTACACAAACAAACAAATGAAATTGCTCGTTAAGCAAGGAATTGCCAGAATAACTTTGTCAAATCTCCATGATCTCTGAAAAAAACAAAAACCTGGAAATCAATTTGGTTCTTATAAGTCGATAGTGCTACTGTTTAATGAGTTATAGCACTTAGTTTGGTCATGATCATAACTTGGAAGTCAATCGGACTTGAAATGGCGTTTTTATCGCAATTTGAAAGTTTTGACCCGACCACCCTGACATACGTCCCCCGACCGCTAAGTAGGGTCTTGGTGTGACACCCCAATGAGACATATGGTTGGATGCAGTATTGGAAGATGCACATTTTGGATTTGGTTTGAAGTCGATGACGACCATTTTAGCGGACGTTATTGCGAAAATAAGAATTTCGATTTTTTTCGGTGACCTTGACCTTGACCTTTGACCTAGATTCACGAAAAACGACAAGTGGCTAAGTTGGACCATGGCCGACGTCTGTACCCAGTTTGGTCATGATCGCTGAAACGGTGTGGCTGCTACAGGGTAAACAAACACACAAACAAACAAACAGACAGACACATAGAATGACACACACAACCGACCAACATAATTGCCGAAATCCGAAGGATTCCGGCAATTAACAAACAAACTGACAGACAAACAGACAGAAAGTGGTGAAAACATAACCTCCTTCTCCTTCGGTGGCGGAGGTAATAATGGTCGTATCATGATATGGAAATAATAATAACGAACATATAATCCCTGTACTGACCCTAAGCACATCTGCGCTTAGTGAAAGGCAGGCTAAAGTTCAACCAGTACAGCAGGCGGATATGCAACAAGGCTGTGAAGACCAATGAAAATTTGTCCAACGGGTCCACTGCTTAGTAAAATAGTTAAATATCACTGAGCTGGGCAGACTGACGAGTCCATTCAGCTTGAAAGAATACTTACAACAGTATTGTGACATTCATTAGCTCTTCATTTTGAATTTTCTATGCACATGTGAGGAATGAAACTGGCAGAGAATGAGGAAATCCATTGCCTTCTGGTACGTACCTCTGCATTGCTTATCCAACAATTGATGCATTGGCTAAAAGTTGTACATGATTTAGGAAAGGCATTGAAGATTTGCAGTATCAGTGGATTGAAATCCGTTTCATGTTATTTCACATTATCTCATTGCTGTGGAAATCTTGAACCTTTTGTGCACAATTCATGAAAAAGGAATTAGATGTGTTTATTACATGAGATTAATCGTCCTCTGAAATAGATCCAAACTTCTATTTTGTAAAACAGAATTTTTTTTTTTTTCCTTTTGTGTTGTTCATGTTGTTCGTTGTTATGAAGAATACTTTTCGGCCAATCTTCGTGGAATGAAAAAATTAATTTAATTCGAAAAATTTTTTTTTTCATTTTCCCAAAGAGTGGTCTGCAATTTTTCTGGACGGTGTTTTTTTTCCAGATTGTTTTTTTTTGTACACATAGTCAAGGTTAATGGAAGAACACAAACAAACTAGAAGGGCACTCGGTGGAGCGCGTACCTCCGCCACGTAATGCCTGAACCACGAGAACATATTCGGGCCCAATACATTTTTGAAATATCATGGATACATACAGTACTATATCGTTTTTGGCCCTATCTCTCAATGGTGAAGAATAACTTTGAAAATTAAATAATTATCGTATCCAGATCCGGAATCAGATATTCACCAAAATCGAATCAATTTGTCCTTGCGACACACACAACCTGTCCACCCAGTTTTGTCCGAATCCGTCCACAACTTTTTGAGATATCATGCTATATATTATTTTGGTGGTCGGCAACCCAAATAACAAGAAGTCATTTTTTTGTAATTTGTTCAAAAACGCGATATAGATCTAAAGAGCCGCAACGCACGTAAATCTGATTTCAATAATTGAATAACAGGACAAAACACACACATTGATTTGTAATGCAATACATGTTTATTGAGTTGGTATCAATGAAAGGGGCCAATAAATTTTCTTCAATACATCAAGTCAGCTTACCCATATTTACCTCCGCCACCGAAGGTGGAAGGAGGTTAGGTTTTCACCCTTGTGTGTCTGTTTGTTTGTCTGTCTGTCTGCGTGCAAGATATCTCAAAAAGTTGTGGACGGATCCGGATGAAATTTTGTGGACAGGTTTGGTGTGTTACAATGACTAACTGATTAGATTTTGGTGAACATCTGGATCCAGATCCAGCTACTGGAATTTTTGAGTGATTCTTCACCATAGAGAGATAGGGCTACAACTATATATAGCACGATATCTCAAAAAGTTATGGACGGATTCCGCAGAAACTTGGTGGACAGGTTGGGCATGTGACAAGGATGAATTGATTCAGTTTTGGTGAAGATCCAAGTCCATATCCAGATAACAGAGTTTTTCAATTTTTAGAGTGATTCTTTGCCATTGAGAGTTAGGGCTTAAAACTATATATACATATATATGTATATATCAAGATAATTCAAAAATTTCTTGGGCCCGATATGTTCCACTGGATCAGGCATTGCGTGGCGGATGTAAGTGCTCTACCGAGTGCCCTTCTAGTTTCGTGTGATTTCTGCTGTAGAGTTTCTTTGGAGAGTCGTTCGATGTTTGGACAGTATGCTGTCGTTTTCATTGTCAAGCCGGACTTTAAACTCGCCTTGTTCAATTGGTTTCTCAGTGTGCTTTTTATGAAATTCATACTTGAAAACACTTGCTCGCACAGGTAAGTCGATCCGAAGATGGACAGAATGCCAAATGCATATCTCTTCACGTTACTGTAGGTTTGTGGTAAAGAATTCCAACCCTCAAACACAATTTGGTCTTTTTTATGATCATGCATTTTGTTCTGTCTGTGTTGAATCGCCAGGGTAGATCTGTGCCTTTCTAGATTTTCGGTTTGGTCACGAAGCCTCTGAATTTAGAACTCCACATGTCCTTGTCCTGCAAATTGGCCAGTTCAAGTTTTAGTTCTTCTCGGTCTACTCCTGTAAATGCTGAAAAGTTGAGTGCAGAAGTGTCTGCTTCAAGGGGTTTCAACACAAATGATAAAGTTGCCTTTTCCTTTCTGAATTCCTGAAATCGCCCTGCGAAGGCTTCTTGCATTGCCAGTATCACATTTTTTTAGTTTCTCGGTGTCAAGTTCGTAGTTTGTTTCCTGTTTGAATTGTTTCAGTGATGGGAAATGAGCCAGCAAACCTATCTCCATGTCTCTCACAAACGATGCTAGTTTTCGCTCGAATGATAATGCACCTCTTCTAAAAGCAAGTTAGCTGTGTAGCTTTTTGTTAAGGCCATTTAAAAGTGAGGCGATGTCCACCATGAAGTGAAATCTCTGTCGCCACTGAGGATCTGTACGTTCTGCATGTTCACAGCACTTTTCCTGCATAAACACGTTCACTTCATTCAGACAGGCTGCAAAACGCACAAGCACTCTTCCCTTGGAAAGCCACCGCACCTTGTTGTGCAGAAAAAGGTCCAAATATTGACAATTGGCCTCTTCAAGAAGTTCACAGAACTGCCGGCGGTTCAACCTTTTTGCCATTATTTTGTTGATTTGTATAACCAGGGTCATCACTTCTGTGATCTCTGGTGGAAAGGTTTTTGCACAGAGTGCTTCTTGATGAACGATGCAGTGAAACGATAGCAAATTACGATCCAGTGTTTTTTGCAACCAAGTAACAAACTCCTTGTGTGCCCCTTTCATATTCGGTGCCCCATCGGTCGCAACTGAGATGATATGGCCGGTGCTTATTTCTTTCGTCTTTAGGCAGTCAACAATAGTTGACAATATACATCTTCTCCCCTTGTTTGGCCTTTGAGGGGCAGCAATTCAATCAGCTCCTCTTGGGGTCCTTCGGAATTCGTGTACCTGCCGAGAAGAGCAACCTGTGCAATGCCATCAACATCACATGACTCATCACAAGCTATAGAGAAGCCTGGAGCTGAATTAATGTTCTTGATCTGCTGACTGGCAATGTCTGTTGCCATTTTTACTGTTCTGTCCCTCACCGTCTTTGCAGACAATGGCATGTCTAATTTTTTTGAACAATTTTGTGTTTGTTTTTGAAATCATTGTACAGCTGCTCTGATACTTTGATAAAGCACTCTTTTATATAATTTACCATCTGTGAATGGCTTTCCTCGTTTCACAATCTCTTGAGTTGCCACATAACTAGCGGTAGTTGTGCTACTCGGTGATTTCATCCATTTCGTGAATGTGTTCTTACTTTGGTCTGCTTTGTGCTTCAGCTCCTCCGTGGCTCTCTTTCTGGCATCTCTAACTGGATACTTTTCGGCAAACGTCGGTGTTTTTTTTAGAAAATGCCTCTCGAGATTGGATTTTTTTGTTGTTGGTGAATTTCTCATGGCAAATGAGACATAAAGGTTGCCCAGCCGAACTTGATATGAACGCGAAGGATTCAGTTCATCCATTTTGAAATTCTCTGTTTTCTTCG
>CM068959.1:59353951-59367782 GCA_035128595.1 Eptatretus atami | reverse complement strand
AAATATCTTATTCCCCTCTGATCTCTGCATTTCACAAACTTGCAGGTACCAAATATCATTTGAGAGTCTCTCAGCAACTGCTTGTAGGACACAATTTCCGACCAGTGATAGCCAAGGATTCTACGAAGAGACCTGGTATGAAAGGAATTAAGTCTTCGTCTCAGATCCCTGGTCAGAGTCCAAGTCTCACATCCATAGAGCAAGACTGGAAGCACCAACGCCCTGAAGACTCGGAATTTCATCTTCCTGCACAGGTACCGACAGCGCCACGCCCCATGATCGAGTGAATCCATGACAACCCAGGCCCGTCCCAGACGTCTATTGACCTCTGGCTCACAGCCAGCAGAGACATGAATATCACTGCCAAGGGAAGTGAATCTCTCGGTGACCTCAACATCCTCACCACAAACTGGAACAGACAAGATAGCAGCATCCAAGATGTCATTGAAAGCCTGGATTTTAGTTTTGACCAAGGAAACCAAAATCCCAGTGGCTCCGACTCCTCATTCATCACTCGAGGGCCCCCAAAAGGATATCCAGAGTCTCTGCAAAGATGACTGCATCATCTGCGAAATCAAGGTCAGAGATCTTGACATTCCCAAATGATGCACTGCAGCTTGATCTCTCTGACATCCTCCCCAGAATCCAGTCATACAAGCACAGAAAAGTGTGGGGCCAGTACACACCCCTGACGAACTCCAGTAACAACTGAAAATAAGAAGAGATGGTACCACCACATCTCACAGCACTCTCAATACCAGAGTAGAGTTCAGACATCAGATCGATCAGTTTTGTGGACCCCACAAAGACCAAGAATCCGCCAGAGGGAATCGCAATTCACTGAATCAAACCCTTTGCAAATATCAACATAGGCCGCAAGCAGCACCTGCCAAGACTTTCATCTGCATTCGGTGAGGACCCAAAGGGAAGTACATGGTCAATTCTTGACTTCTTCGGTGTAAAGCCTGACTGCTCTGGGGAACTCTATCAATAATTATCCGAGCAAAGACCTTCCCCGGCACTGAGAGCAGTGTCACCCCTCGGTAGTTGTTTCAGTCCTGGCGATCACCCTTCCCTTTGCATAGAGAGACAACAAGGACCCTCTTCCAATCAGTTTGGATGATTCCTGTGTTCCAGGCAGAGCACAGAACTGCATGCAACGACACGAGTACAGCATTTCCACCAGCCTTGAGAAGTCAGCATGGATGCCACAGATCCCTGGAGCTTTACCCCATTTCAACCGGTTCACCACAGCCTGTGTTTCCACAAATGAAGGTGGATCACAGTTGATTGGAAGGTCAGCAATAGGGATTGTAACACCCATGACATCCAACTCAACAGCTGGTGGATCAGCCTGGTACAACCGCTCAAAGTAACTGCCCAGCGGGCCTTCACTTCGGACTCCTCTGTCAAGAGCCTACCACCCTCCACTCTAACTGCAGTACACCGAGGATGGGCTTGGAGGAACGCAATGTGTGAATTCCCTGGAAGCAGGATGAGAATCACTTGAACACAGGTGATGCTCTACCCCTCACAGATTCCTCGCACATAGGCCTCCTTGTCCACCCTCAGTGCACTTCACTCTTACAGTTTTACGCCTCAACTCCGTGAACAGCTCAGCTCTGCCATTAAGCCTGGCCCTGCGACTCTGGTCAATAGTATCCAGTGTCCCTTGAGACAAAATTCTTCTTCGCCATATGGACTCAGTTCTAAGACACCACCGGCAACATAAAGGGTGGTGGTCTTGAAGGCACACCACAATTCTTCAGGATCTTCAAAGCACCCAGACCCCCCCAAATCCCCACTCAGCCTGTTCGCAAAATCCTCAGCTACCCTCTCATCCTTGAGCTTGCCAAATCTAGCCTCGGCTGGGATGGCACCATTCTCTCGGATTTAAGCTGCAACTTCAGAGTTGCTACAAACAAGCCGGTGGTCAGTATTGAGGAACTGAGCACTCCGGTAGACCCTGCAATTCTGGATCATCCTCAAGCAACCATCAACGAGCACATGGACAATCTCCTTTGCCACACGACTAGTGTTGAAATACCAAGTTCAGCATTGAGCCTGTGGGCACAGAAACCATGAACCAGCCACCCTTAGTCCATGACTTCTTGCAAAGTCAAGAACTTCGTACTATTCTGGTTCACGGTTCCAGACCCATGAGGACAAACACCGTGTCCCATAACCATCCGAATCAGTTTCAGTCGATGCATGGAAATCCCAAGACTAGAAGAGTATCTCGTGTGGGCACTGATCAATCAAAACTCGAGCATGGCATAGAATGTGTTCTTCATGGTGAGATCACTCACCTCAGTCGGAGCATATACAGAGACCAGGGAAACGACACCCAAGGACAGCCGAATCCTTTATCTCATCATACACTTATTGCACCGGTGTTACCTTAATTATCATTGGAGGCAGCTTATTGAACACAGCTACAGCAACTCCTTGGGCATGGTAACCATCAGAGCGACCAGACGAATAGTAGGTGTAACCACCAGCCATGATCTCGCCACCATCCAGTGTCCGAACCTCAGAGTGCTGCAATACCGATGTTCAAATGCTTGAGCTCAGATGATAACAGACAGGTGATCATCCTCTCTCTTGGAATAGGACATTCCAGGCACCCACCGGAAGGGACTGCCTCAGGTTAACCCGAGGAGACCACTGTCTGGTGCACAACACCTCAGCACCACCCCGACACATACTACCACAATCTGACCCGGGAAGGTTACCCCGTGGTTTTCCTCTTTTTATCAAAGAGTGGGGGTCCCGAAGCTTTGCCCCAATCCCGTCATCCGTGAGCTGCCCGGCGAAGGGAAGCTGCACAGGAGCTACTCCCACGGAGTGAGTTTTCTATTTCCTTTGCGTTTTTCTTGTGTTTTGCGGAGTGAAGGGTGTTGCGGTGACTGGAGTGCAAATCCTGCCACCAACCTCATTTAAAAAAAGTAACCCAACTGCAGGACGACGTCTGCAGACACATTTGGGCACTACATATGGATGGCCGTTGGCTCACAAGGAGCTCCTCCGCCCTTTGAGAGGTTTTGTTTTAATCTCCTCAGGTAGTTCTGCCACCCAGAATATGTTGTTGTGGTTGTTGATGGCACTGTTCAAGTGGAAATGGGCTTAATCACTGAACCAGATCAGGTTGATCCAGTTTGGGTACCGCTCCATCCTGTCACTGAGACAATTGCACATATCAGTCCCCTTCTCATGTCATCTTTACTCTAGTTTATGACTAATAGAGATGATGTATTGTAAAAGCTTCAGTTCCTTCGTGAGGATACGCCAGAATGATGTTGGTTTGATGCCGAGCTCCCGGGAGCGCCGGCGGTGGGACTTCTTGAGACTGTCCACTGCAGAACCCCACACGGCAATGATGTTGGCTTAGCTCTTGGTTACTGATGCTGGCCTGCCACTGTTGCCCTTGCTCTGGTTGTGCACTGTACCCTTGTACTCAAAATGTTTCACAATACGTTGAATGGCACAATTTGTGGGTCCATCACGTGTTCGAGGTCGTATTCCCGGCAGAACTCCGGCGGGCGTCCACATATGATTTTGTCTCAGACCACAGAGCCACCACTTTTGTCTTCTGCTTCACTGTCAATGGCATAGTTGAGCATACTTCACAACACCCTGCACCGTAGACACTAGACATGCTACTTCTACTCACGCAACAATAGATGAAAGTCCTCAATATCAGACATGAGATCAGGGTAGTCTGTCTCGCTGGACGTAGCCAGCTTTCAAAACAGTCTGGCATCCCGCCTTGCTCTCCAAAGCATCTACCTATGGAATCCACAGTCAACTCCACTCTTGGATTACTGACTTCTCCACTCCTGGAGCCAGCATGTGGCTCTCAACGGAATCCATTCTTCTCCTCTCTTTGTCAATGCTTGAGTGTGCCAAGGCATTGTTTTCGGCCCCTTCATAATTCATTAATGATCTCTCTGACTCTGAAATCCTCTTCATCTCTTTGCTGAGGATTGCACCCTCTGCCATAACATCCCTCATCCTTCAGACAGGCAGGTTTCCCTTTCTTTAGGTCTTACTCGTCCCTCTCTTCAGATCTTGACAAAAAATCACACAACTGGTCAAACACCTGGAACATGTCTTAACCCTGACAAATATCAATATCTCTCTAATCTCTCTCCATCTCTAATGCCTCTCCATCTCTGAACTCTCTCCCTCTCTCCAGGAATGTTCACTGAAACTCTTGGGTCTTACTCTCAGCCATGATCTCTCTTGGGCAAGCCACATTTTAAAGCTGAACTCCAAAACCAGATGCCGACTGGGCATCTTCCATCATGCAACTTAGTCCTTCCTTGGAACACCTGAGCACCCATCCACCTACAAGACTTTCATCTGCAGCTTGATGGAGTACTGCTCTCCCCTTTGGGATGGCACCTCTGCCTCACACCTTGTCAGTTTGACGCCATGAAAACCAAGGCTTTCAAGATCATTGGAATCTCTCGTGATAAAGCTGAGTCAATGAGCCGATCACTTCGCCATCGCCGACAAGTCGTGGCCTCTGTCTTCTTCCGCCTCCTTTCAGGTATTGCTCCCACTGTTTTGTCCTCCAATGCCTTTGTGGGTGGGGGTTTTTTTTTGTGGCCCCAGGCACAAAAAATATTAAGGTCCAAAAAAAGACTCCTTGTTATTTTTGCCCAAAAAGAGGACTCGGTGTTGTTTTCGCACTCGCTTAGCCTACGTTGCTTTTGACTGGACTGCAAAAAAATCTAGATGAATTCCCCTGCTTTGTTTTCTTTTTCCCCCTTTGGAAAAGAAATGCCATGTTGATGTTTTCCATTATCAGTCAGCTTTCTGTCGCTTGGCAAGTCAGCCGTTCCTTATCATCAGTTTCGCTTTAATGCTAGCTTGAGTGCTTAAGCCACTTGGTGAGCTCTCTACGAGATGATTGGTAATGGAACACATCCCAGCACTTGCAGGGGTGTGTTCGTTTACCAAGTTTTTATCCCCCGCCGCGTGGCGGAAGGGGGATATTGTTGTCACCCGGGTCGTCCGGCTGTCTGTCCGTCCGTCCGTCCGTCCGGGCGTCAACATTTATAGCTGTGAGTGCGATAACTCATAAACTGTTCGCCATATCGATTTGAAATTTGGTTCACACATGTACCACCTGAAAAGGAAGAACCCTATTGATTTTGGGTGTGGCCGGATCCAAGATGGCCGACTGGGGTGGCCATCTTGAAAAAAATGTTTTTTGTAATAAATGGAAAACTGCTTATCTGATTTCAATTCTTTTTGGTTACTACGTTCCTCACCCCTGGGGAACTTTTTCGAGATGATGAGCAAATGGTGTCTTGTTTCCAATTCACCTCCCTCATTATCTGGAATATGTATGACCTTTTTCATTCAATGGCGGGGGATTCCCCATCTCTGATGGTATATTTATTTTCTTATTTTTAGCTTCTCTGGAATTGGAATTCCAGACAAGGTATTGTCATCGTGCACCTTCTGTCTGTCCGTCTCCTATTTTGACTTCTCCGGCCAAACGGCTGGGCCGATCCAGCTTAAATTTGGCAGCAAGGTTCCGCTGTTGATTGGTAACGTGGATTGCAAAGCCCGTTCTGTTCACTTGATTTAAGGAGGTCAAAATGGCGGACTTAGAAAATTCCTTCAAAAATGCACCAGTCTTCTTTTTCTTCAGATGCACCAGTCAGAATTCTACCAAATTTAGATTACAACATTAGGCCAGGTTAGGGATGTTAAATTGTGGAGGTTATGCTGATAAGGTGGCTGGAAGTGTGTCAAAATGGCCAACAGTTAATTTTCTGGAAAATTGCGTTAATTCCTTCAAAAATTTTCTCCAGACCCACCAGTCAGAATGCTACAAAATTTGGGTTACAACATTAGGCCAGGGTAAGGATGTGAAATTGCGGATGTCATGCCGATCCCGTGATTGGAAGTGTCAAAATGGCGGACTTAGTTGGTTATTGGTAAAGTGGCATAAATTCCTTCAAATTTGTTTTTTCACCAGACCCACGAGTCAGAATGCGACCAAATTTGGGTTACACTTAACCGTTTAACCTGGTGGTGGCTTGGGATCCCAGATTCCTGAGTTTAAGCCCCGTTGGCCGCTGAATTAACACCAAGGGGTTGACTCGGCCTGTCATCCTTCCGAGATCGGTGAAATAAGTACCAATGTAGCAGCCAAAAGGCTTCACACGAAGGGAAGGGGCATTGATGTATTATTTTTTAAAAATCTGGTATTGGTGTGGCACAGGCATGATGGGCCGAATGGCCTCCTCCTGTGCAAAAAAAAGTCCTTGTACACATTAGGCCAGAGCCAAGATAAGCTACAGGTCTAATGGTCCTATGTTTTTTTTTTTTTTTTTTAATATTACATAGATGAGGCTCGTGGAAGAGCGAAAAAGCTTCTTGGCTTAAGCACTCCTCAAGCAAGCAGTCCAACAAAACCATTGATAAGGAACGGCTGACTTGGTAAGCGATAGCAAGCTGTTTGGTAATTGAGCACACCTCAGCACATGTGCGAGACTGAGGACCCATTTCTTGTTCTGCTGCTTGCGTGATAAAAAAAAAAGTTAATTTGGGGTGATTTTCACCCTTTTCGCCATTGTTGAGCTATTTTCGCATTTCAGCACCACTAGGATAGTTTTGTTTCACCCTCGGGATGAGTGCTTTTATTTAAAAAAAACCCGCAACCTTCCATCGTGCACGTGTTGGTCCATTTACTAATGAGTGGTTGTTTTGTGATCGTACAATAAATTGTAGTGTGAATTGTTCATACATAATCGATATTGTTTAACAATCAGGAATTATACAAATTTTATTGTTGTGTTGTGTACTTTAAACCTAGCTATTATTCCATTTCCTTTCTCTGCTAACCTAACCTCACCCCCTAATTTTTGTCATCGTCCTGTCCAGTTAAGCTTAAGGGAAAACATATTTTAATCGGTTCATTACATCAGTGTTTTCTTTCTTTGAGATTGAGCATTCCCTTTGCACTGTGTTTATCAGCACTCACAAGTTGATATGTTTTGTCAGCGAAGTGAGATCCCACCCTTGGGGTCTCCGTCTCGAAAGATTGTGAACCACGATCGGATGTGTGGGGCCCCATGTTATCTAGGGGCCCCATACAATCACAAGGGTTGCATTGCCCTCACGCTGCCCTCGCCTGGGCCCACTTTGAGCTTGGGGCCCTGCGTGTCCGTGTGTTAATCCGCTACTGACAGTGATGACAGTTTACATCGCTGGGTCGGGATTCAAACCCTGGCTAGCTCAAAGGCGAGTGTGCGTACCTATATGCCATCCTGCCATCCCTGACATCAACAGTTGTACATTAATTATTGAAAAGACAATACCAGACCTGCAAGCATAAAAAAACAGGAAAGGCATCAATATACAGAAATGAATTTCACATATTTAGCTCATTCATGTGACCGAGAATGGCCCTTTTCTCGCAATCGTAGTATCTTGCCATACTTGGTTGCTCTCTTTGACTGGCCAATGTAAATTGGATAGCACATATTTTGAAAGGTTTCAATGCATTGCAGTATTTAACACAAATGCATTGGTTGATTAAAATTATTATTATTATTATTATTTAAATGCACCCTGCTTTTTTTGTGTATCATATTACATGATTATCTTCAGAAAACATAATCGTGCTTGCTACAGTTCTGGTGTCTAACTATATTGAAGTTTGTTTGGTCAATAAATGATTGATAAATATCTTCTTACAACATGCAATTGTTTTCTGAAACACACTCGAACTGAGCCAGCCCGTTGAGAATATTCATAACCCTACAGCCTGAACATGTCGAGTTGTTTGTTAAATTGTTATTAAAAAGGCTTATGAGTAATACCGTTGCCATCAGCATCAGGGCGATGCTTGGCATCAGTGTCATTGAGCAATAACACTGTAATTCGAGAACTCAATGCACCTTGCAAGAGATGGATGGTCACATGGTGCTGCCAAAAGCAAAATGAGGACATTGTTTCCAGTTCTTTTGTGCTGTGTTGACAGACGCATTAGCTTGGACTAGATCCAAAGCTGAGCTGTGCAAACTGAAGTTTTGGACAAGTTTTTAAGTCTGTGACTATGGACTATGAGTGAATCAAGTGTGCAAATATACCATAAGCATTTGGTCCAGTGTAACTCCATCTAAGGGTACTTTTGGGTGGTTGAAGTGTCATTTTGTGTAATTAACTTTATTTTCAACAACTCCTTAGCTACATGATGCCTGACTTGTGAAATATTTTCATGTGAATGCCAAAAGCTTGAGAGGATCAAAATTATTGGGAGTTTGTACTGTTTTAGTTGATCTGTATTGTCTATGTGAACATAGCATTGGATGTAGTGCTGGTTGTACTCAAGAGGTTTTTGTTTTTCTCCACAAGGGTCAGATTCATGGAGGAACCAAACAATAATGACTGCAGGTTTACAAGACTACCAGAGGTTATGGGGAAGGGAAGGGGAGGGGTGGGGCTTAGAGGGGAGGGGGAACACATGAGGAGAAACTAGAAGGGTACTCGGTGGAGCACATACCTCCGCCATGTAATGCCTGATACACGAGAACATATCGGGCCCAATACATTTTTGAAATATCGTGCTGTACAGTACTATATCAATTTTGGCCCTGTCTCTCAATGGTGAAGAATCACTTTATAAATTAAATAATTCTCGTATCCAGACCCGGATCTTCACCGAAATCGAATCAGTTCATGCTTGTGACACACCCAACCTGTCCACCAAGTTTCATCCGAATCCGTTCAAACCTTTTTGAGATATCGTGCTATATATCATTTTTACCCCCATCTCTCAATGGTGAAGAATCACTTAAAAATTCTCGTAGTCGGATCCAGATCCAGATCTTCACCAAAATGTAATCAGTTCGTCCTTTTCACACACCCAACCTGTCCACAAAATTTCATCCGGATCCGTCTACAACTTTTTGAGATATCCTGCACACAAACAGGCAGAGATACTGATAGAAAGGGGTGAAAACATAACCTCCTTCACCTTCGGTGGTGGACGTAATATATCCAAAAATGAGTCGCAATGACGTGGAGAGTGACGCAATGGGAAACAATCAGTATTTGTTGAAGCGATGGTGGGTAGGGCGCATGAGGTGGTGATGGACAGCGCATTTGAAAGACTGAAATGAGGAGAACGAGACTGGACGGAGGGAGACTATTCCACTATCAGGAGAATAATGGGTTGGATGAATGCAGATGAGAACTGCCAGCCTCGCCGAGAGAGAATAGCCGAAAGATGTTGACTCTCACAAGTACATGATCAGGCGAACCAATTGGAACAGAGGCAGAGCAGGAGACATTATCAGGGAAGTTTGTAGATATTTTGGTGAGCCTAACATGAGCATATATGGTCCATGGATAATCCTCAACCAAAGTAATAGCTTGTGTGTTGGTCTCATCTGGAGGCTATCCTAACCTGGGGTCATTTTCGAGAAAATCACATCCATGTTTGACCATCTTGTTAGCCCTGGCATTCGTGCTGTTGGGGTTGGTGCTAGCTAACAAAACAGCCGCTCATTTGGTGACTAGAATGTGAGAGCATACCTCTGCTGTACACTGCTACCATTAATTTGTGGATTCTTTTGGATCTGGCATTTTCTTTTCATATAAATTTGATGGCACCTCTGCTCGGTTTTCGTGATATCGATAATTAATTGTATGATGCAGTATGTATTGTAATCTGAAACGATAAAGAACTAGACCGGCACTCGGAAGAGCACGTACCTCCAACAGGCTGAACAGTTTACGTTTTGTGTTTCACTGATGGGCTGGATCAGCATCCGGATCTAAATGAAAATCTCATCGGCTTGCTCTTGTCACCTACCCAACTCGTCCACTAGGTATCATCCAAATTTGTCCTTAACTTCCTGAGATATCGTGCAATGTAATGTTTTTGGCCCATCTCTAAATGGCGAAGAAGCATTTTAAAATTATCGTGTGCAGATTCGGATCTTCACCAAAATCGAACCAATTCGCCCTTGTCACACACCCAACCTATTCCACCTGGTTTCGTCCAAGTCAGTCCAAAACGTTTTGAGATATTCTGCTCACAGATAGACAGACAGATAGACAGACTGGGGTGAAAACATAACCTCTGTCCACCTTCCGTCCACCATTGTCAAATGAATGAAACTTTTTTCCATATGCAGCACAAAGCTGCAGCAATATTAGCTGAGGGTGCGGGTGTGCTGCTGATCCGATGCCCTTTGTGGATTAGGGCAGGAATTTGTAATTTGTTCATGGAGCTGGCGATAGCTCGTTCACTCTTCACACTGTGTAAGGGCACCGTGGCATCTTCAAAAGTTCATAGCCTAATGTCATCAGAAGGAATGCCCAGTTTAACATCCATCTGAGGGATTGCACCCACATTGATGAATCACCCTGCCTGTGGCTGACAGTTTATAGTTGGGCCGACATTCAAACCTCGGCTAGACAGCTTAGATGCCGGTGTGCCTACCTCGAGGCCATCCTGCCATCCCATTAATGAAACTAGATGTGAAGGGATCCAAGTCAAACTTGGTGCAAGTACGTATAATGATGTAAAGATAAACTGATTAGATTATGGGGTCAAGAGGTCAGAAGTCATGTCAGGTAAAATGTGATGCAGTACGTGAGAACAGCTGAAGGGATTCAAATCAAACTCGGTACAATTATGTATAACGATGTAATAATGTGGGCAGACGCATATCGGGTGTCGTCGAAGAGGGCCTTTCTCATTTATATTGTAATAGCTTATCGTATTTGACCTTGTTTATACTGTAGTTCATAGCTATGGCTAATATATTTCTCAGTAGGACTTTGTAATTTTGAACAACTCTTTTCAGAGGTGGTTGCTCTTCATTGCTGAAGATGTGCCGTGTGAACACCTCAGCGTGTGAATTTGTTTTTAGTGAAGAAGCTGCTTGCCGGTGCAGCAACCACACTGATGGTAGCACCCGGTGTAACCTGGCCTCAAGGAATATCATAAAACCTGAACGTATGCCCTCTGTGGTTTAGAGCAGGGAAATGGAATTTGTCCAGGGTGCCGGTGATAACTCGCTTGTTCTGCACGAAAGCCACCGTGGGATTTTTTAATGTCCATCAGCTAATGCTAGCAGACAGGTACCCAGCGTGACGCCTATCCGAGGAACTCCAGTGAGTTTAAATATTTTTTGTTGTTGTCGTCAAGAATACCTCTGCTAAACTTGGTTGTCTGGATTGCTTCATCTTGCTGCCCCATCGTTGACCAAAAATGACCAGCAGCAGACGTGCTTTTAAACAGAAACTGAGCACAAAACCGGCGCATGCCGGCGCCTGATAACAGATTCATAAATGCCCCTGCAACTGGTACGAAATCCAAGTCGAGGTGAGAGTTGTTTTTCGTCAGTGATGGGATTCCATTTATTGAACTTTGAATGAGGATAAAAGTAAAAATAGACAAAACCTATGACCTTGTTGTCACAGGTCATTCACTTATTTTTCCAAGCAAAAGTTGCACAATGTACCCGTGATTATGTATTTATTTATATTCGCAGTTGTACGTCGTTCACTAGCGGTAGGTGAAGCGCGGCTTGCTGGCTTTTATGGGAGAACACTGATCATCCTGGCAGGTTTTTTTTTTCCCCCTTGCAAACGAATCGTTGAATGTGCAGCTTTCGAAATTACGTAATCCACCCAGAATACTCGGTGCGCATGTGCAGAAGACCCTAGAAACGGCGGTCTCTGGGGGCACCGTAAAGCGTGTACCGTGTGTGTGGGATATGGATTGTTACCTAAAATGTCTCGCAAAGCTTCGAAAAGAAGCCGAAAAATACGTGTTTCCGCGAGTCCGATTTGCATGTGGGAACACAACAATTATGGTTAACCAATGGAATTGCCACTCTTTCGTTTAAATGCTCAAAATGATGTTAGAACGGCCATTTCATGGACAGATTTGGTGCTAGCAACGGCAGGTTAAAAGTGCCCGAACGAACAAGCGGGTTATCGAAAACGCACGTACACACAGACACCATGCACGAAAGGCCTCGTGAGCATTCATACGTCATTTGGGAATTTGGAAAGTCGCGTGTTGTTCGAGTGATTAATTATCAACTTTGATGCATTTTGTTCGCAGGTGAGTTCCTCGACAGCGGGTTGGGGAGGTCTCGCGTTGCTGCTTTTTATCACAACCTTCGGACCCTATGCTGGAGTATATCTTTCCCTCTATCTTTCTTCCTTTCTGCTTGGGTGAGTGTTTGAACTCTGCTCTGTTCCCATTGTACCATTGTATGCCAGGAGTCCAGATATTGAGGAAAGTACTTATTGAAACTCGCCATTTAATTGTGGAATGTGACAGCTGTGTTGGAAAACGTTTATTTTACTAATAAGTAATGACCTCTTAGTCACCTCACAGAACTTATGGGGACCTCAAATATGTGACCAGGTTCAAGAAAGCTGTCTGGAATTTATGTAATACATTTTTTTTTTACTAAAATTGGATGTGCAAAACCTTCTCAACATTGCTTTGGGTCTTTCACCATTTCCCCCATTTTTGTCCCCCACCCGTCCGACGAGCTCGGAGATGGTGGGACATGAAACTGAGCTCCAACTGACCGACCGATCATCCGTTCATGTTCTTTTGTGTACACGACATTTCAAAAACCATTGAACATTTCGCATTCATATTGCAGATACCTATTCCTTGTGACATTATCTCAACCTGATGAGATCATGGCTGTGATTGGCTGAATTGTGTAGCCATGGCAACCATCTCGGTAACTTGGCTTGTGCACTCGATATTTCAAAAAAAAAACGTTCAAGATTTAGCTTTCATATTACACAGATCTATTCCTCACAACACCCCAAAACTCCTTGTTCTTTGTTCATTTGAATAAAAATAATACAGCTTCGGCCATGAGCCAGACCCGTTAATTTTGGGCCACCGGTACCATCCGAGGGGAATAATGCTCATCGTAATTTTGGCAGGTTATACATCTGTACAGTCAAAAACTATGTGATGGCATTGCATTGGTGGTAACCTTTTGTGTGTTATTAGCCGTTTAGTAACCCCATCCCAAAATAAACTTTTCTGAAACCGGCGTAAGACAGAAGAAGACGTTCTATTTAAACATTACCCTCATACAAAAGTGCCTGTCATTTTTTTCCAGTTTTTGAGATTTTCTGCCAAAGTCATCTATAGCCATGAAGTAATCATCATAACAAGTAACAAAATTTGTGTTTCATTTAGCTTCCATTAACAACTCTGTGCATAAGAAATAGTGAATAAATATCCGTTGATGAAGAATTGCTGCAGTTTTTTGTGTTTTTCTCAAAACTGGAAAAAATGACGGGCACTTTTGTTATGAGGGTAACGATATATAGGATTGGAGTCCCACTGTTCCAGAAATGTGGAACTAGAACCCGGACGAAGCTCTTTGACATCATGAAGGTTGCTGCCACTGTTGGCATAGATGTCTGAAGGGCTCTCATTGGGATGCATGCTTATACAGGATGTGACACTGTCAGTGCGTTTGCAGGCAAAGGGAAGACAAGCGCCTTGAAACTCTTGACCAGCAACAGGGAAACCCAGGATGCATTCCTAGAGTTGGGTCATTTATGGGACCTCTCCTGAGAATTGATGGACAAACTAGAGGCATTTACTTGCCTCCTCTATGCACCAAAGGCATCATCCACTGAGGTCAATGATCTCAGGTCTGACCTATTCTGTGCTAAGAAAGGTGAGATAGAGAGCCACCAGCTTCCACCATACAGGGACTGCTTAGTGAAACACGCACAAAGAGCCAACTATCAGGCTGCAATATGGAGACGATGTCTTGAACAGGACCCGAAAGTA
>CM068959.1:59307152-59320152 GCA_035128595.1 Eptatretus atami | reverse complement strand
CAGTGAACCACCACGAAGACGACCACCAACCCGAAGACGACAAAAATCCCAAAAACCCCCCAACTGGTGTCCTGCGCGCCCTTATATCCCTCAGTTCCAACGCCTCGCTCCTCCCCGTCTTTCGCTCCGCCCCTCCTTCCAGCTCCTGCGGGAAGCTTCCAGAAAAGGGGCGTGCCCTCTCTCCCCCCTCCCCGCGCACCTCGCGGGGGCCGAGAGAATCATTCTTGGCACAGGTCCAGGGAGATTCATTCCCCAAAATGAGGCCCCTCCTTCAATGACCTTTGACCTTTGACCCGCATCGCCCTTCCCCACACCAAAGCGCGGGGAAACAGGTGGGAAATAAGCGGGAATCAGGCGGAAAATCCGCGCACCATCGGAACTCCTCTGTTTCCTTCGCTTCGTAGAGACGTTACATGAGCGAGAGGTTGTGATGTGGTTTGTGGAGAAGGGATCGACAGTTGGCGTAGCGGAAGGTGTTAGTGTTGCGTAATTGTTGTTGTGTGGACGATTGTGGCAGTGGAGGCCACCGCGAAGCGGTGGTCGAGAGCGACGTTGGTGGTGGTGATTTGGTTGTGATTGGTGGTGGAAGCGATCGTGGTTGTGGTGATGGTGGTGTGGTTGGCGTTGTGGTTGGTTGTTGTAATGGTGGTTGAGATGTGGTTGGTCCAAAATAACGATAGGAAAAGAATAAAAACACTATCTCAAAGGATCACAGCCCTGTTACACGAATAAATCCCATTAAACAACGGTGGGGAAATCTAACTGAACACAGACTTATCGATCTAACTGAACTAAGGACCTTTATGGTGTTCTGTGAATTTCCACAGCCGTAACACTATAAATGGCATAGTTTTAAAACGAGTTCGGGAATTTACGTATGTGGGGGGGGGGGGGGGGGGGGGGGGTACCATATCACAGGATCGAACATGCACCGAAGTCATCAAACGTAGAATTGGGAAACCACTGGGAGCATTTCAGCGGCTACAAAGTATCTGGACGGCAAAAGACATCCATCGTGACTCTAAAGCGGAACTGTATGAGTCCTGGTTCCCAGTCTTGTTGTATTGGTTAGAAACTTGGACATCAAAGCAAGAAGTTGAACATCGACTCCTTGTTTTTGAAATGGTATGCCTTGGAAAAATAATATAATCTGAGTAACTAGGCTGGACAAAATAAGGGATACAGCACATTCTTGATTTACGCTATAGTTGCATTCTTGAAGATAGTCGTGTAAATAAAAAACGTTTAAATTAAAACTAATTTCCCCACAATAAATCATGTAATAGGTGGAGGAAAGGAGGAGTTCTTCCTTAACCCTCATCTTCATTGTCCTATTTTCACTATTACGGTGCTTTATTATTTAATTCTTAATGTATAAGATATAAGCAATGAAAAATTGTTAAAAAAAAATAAAAATATATATACAGCCTATTGTTGCATTTAATAAATTCTAACTAAAAATAGAAAAAAAATTAAACAGGGGGTGTTACCACTACATTGGCTGCTGCTGATGGTGTCTTGTTGTTCCAGGAAGTGGGGAGTTAAAGAGTAGGGGGATCATCTCAGTCAGATGACCGAGGCGAAGATGGTAGCGAAGATTGTAGTGTTGATGGTGATGGTGGTTGAATTGGAGAGGGGACGAGATGTGGTTTAGCTCTGAGCTCTCGATGTTGATGGCTTCCCTCCACCACTTCCTTTGGATGGTCTTTCCCATCCTTCAGCGTTGCCTCCCAAATGCAGCGAGAAGCGATGTTTCGCTGCTTTAAATCCATGTGCGGTCTTCTCCTCACGAGAAATGTACATCCTATCTGGCAACCTGATCCAAAATCGGCCTGTCTCATCAACGCTGAAAATTTGTTTTGGAGAATATCCATCTTCCTCCATAATGGCCTTGAGAAATTGCAGGAAGCTTTTCGGCGACAATGGTGTTGGTAGCAGCAGCCTCTCCGGTGAATTTTATGTTGTGATCATTGTTACACTTCCGGAAGTTCGAAAACCACCCAGACCTAGGGTTAAATGGCTTCACTTCACCTTCATCACTCATTAAGTCTTCATAAATGCTTCTGGCCTTTGCTTGTCTCACAAGCATACTGGCAGGCACGTTCTCCTGGTTTTGGTGTTGAATCCATGTGTTTAACCTGCATTCCATTTTTTTTCCAGAATGGAACTTCTAGCTCTAGCATATGATGTCTTTGTCGCACACAATGAGGTTCCACATTTAACACTTTCATTTATCTTTTCCACACTACTTATTTCTTATTGTTCCCAATGTGGACCCACTGAGGCCTAGTACACACTTCATAAAAGCTGTACAATCACCTATTTCATACCTCCCTTGGACATCAATTTTTACTTCAATAGTGATGGCCTTCCTCTGTCTTTTTCTCACACAACCAACATTGCTACTCCACGGATGCTTTCTTGTCATGATTACAAGAGTTACGCTTATTGCAGCGGCAGAATTCACAAGCAAAATGGGAAACGCATGATGCGAAGACAGATGGTTGCCGGAAACTCAGGGAGGGGAAGGTGAGGAAGAGGGAAGGCAAGCCAGCCAGCATTCAGATGTTATCGTGAAGACATTTACATGTTGTTCAGTGAAAAGTCGGAAAAAATTCCGACCTCAGAAGGATGACAGGCCGAGTTAACCCCACCTGGTATAAATTCAACCGCTGAGCGGGATTTGAACTCGGGATCCTAGGATCCCAAGCCCACCACTCTAACCATTAAGCCAATACCAGGCATCAACAAGTAGAGGTACTTTCAAAGTCGACCGCCCCCATGCCAAATAAATAAATACCATATTCTCCTGAGCGTGACATTGCCGGGGCGCCTTAGGCCGGGGCGCCTTAGCGATGCCATGTTGCAGCTCTTGGAGATGGAATTGGGAGGCAGCAGTATACAATAATTGATTGATTACTTGCGTAATAAAATAAATAAATAATAATCGTAAAATTATTAATTTCTTAATCAATTGGCTAATAGGATACCAAAACCGACACTGTTTCATCTGAATCTGTAACTTTTTGAAAATTAAGAAATTCATCGAAAAATGAATAATTAATTGATTAATTGATTAATCAAAAAAATAAAAAATACCATTTTTGCCAAAGCACATCTTCACTTTTGTTCCCAAATTTCAGCTTCCGAGCTCAAAGGATGGCTGAGATATCGCCCAGCCAAACAAGAAAACAAACAAACGGAGTAAAAACTGAGTACTCCCTTCCTTCGGCGTCCGGCGATGACATCGTGCATCGCCTGGACATGGAATTGGGAAGGAGCGGTGTACAAAAAATAGGACCACTGGACCTGTAGCTTATCTGGGCCCTGGCCAAATATTTTAACCCAAATTTGGTAGCAGTCTGGTCGGGTGTACAATAACATGTTGGGTCTGGAGAGGAAGGTTTTTGAGGGAATTTACGTGATTTTCCCAAAAGTTGACTAAGCCGGCCATTTTGACACACTTCTGGTCATGTGACCAGCATGACTTCTGCAATTTAATTAACATCCCTACCCTGGCCTAATGTTGCAACCTCAATTTGATAGCATTCTGACTGGTGAGTTTGGAGAAGAAGATTTTGGAAGGAATTTGCTCGACCGCCATTTTGACACACTTCCGGTCATGTGATCGGTATGACCTCCGCAATTTAACATCACAACCCTGCCCTGATGTCACCAAAATTTGGTAGCATTCTGACTGGTGGGTTTGGAGAAGATTTTTGAAGAAATCTACTAAGTCGGCCATTTTGACCTACTTTAAGTCAAGTGACTGGAGCGAGCTTTGCAATCCCTGTTACCAGTCAGGAGAGGAACGTTGCTAAATTTCAGGCGGATCGGCCCAGCGGTTTGGCGGGCGAAGTCAAAATAGAGGACGGACGGATGATGCGCGATGACAATACCTTTTTCTGAAATTTAAATTCCAGATAAGCTAACAAACAAATGGAGTGAAAACTGAGTACGCCCTTTTGGCGTGCGTCATTGCGGGTACCTTTGGTGCCCAGCGATGACGTTGTGCAGTGCCTGGAGATGGAATAGGGAGGGACGGTGTACAATAACATACAATGCAACAATTCTTGCCGCATATGGTCATGAAACGATTGAGGTAACTGCAAACCAACTACATTTTCCTGCCCGAGAACAATTTTTTCTGAAAAGAGGTGGGGGAGGAGGGGAGGATGCCAGGTGGGGTGGAGGAATTCCCTCCTATAGAGGAAGTACACACAAGGACAGTTTGGGGAAAGGGTCTGTGTATTGGGACATTGGAAAGGGCAAGTGCAAGCATGAGCCCTGCAGACTATGTAATGGAGTCACCTATACTTATACTTCTAAATATTTATCAAATTATTTTTATTTTTTATTTTAGTTAATCATCCTTCTTAGTGTTATTTTATCTGAGTAAGGAACCTGTCCTTATGGATGGGTTAAATTCCCCAATTCTATGATGTCTTTGACGTGGTGTTTTATTGACATCGTACCGGCTTCCACCTCATCCGGGAGTACGTTTTTATTATTATTATTAAAAAAAATTTTTTGGGCAAGTCGATCTTCACGATTTTTGTCATGCTCAACATCTCTGCTTTGGTGTGTTCTCTTAATGTTAGTATTGAGATGTTTGGCATCTCGGGTTATGAATTATTTTACCGCCTGAAAGCTTCCCATTGCATATCTCGAAATACAACCAGCAGTTTTCAACTCATTTTGTCAGTCTTACAAACTAGTTTGTCGGTCATTGAGTGCGTAGAGGTCATACGAACAAACAAATGATAATTCCCCCATTTCTTTGGTTTTCTATGGTTATGATTTGTTATATGGAACCCACCACATAGCACTACATTATGTACGTTTGCCTGGAGAGAATTGTGGTCCTCCCCCCCACTCGTTAACTTCACCAATTAGTTTTTTGTGTGGTTGCTACTCCATATAAAGCGTCATTCTGTTTACGGGATTGTTGTGTCCCATATCATCCCATCCCATGATCTCTCCTTGATGGGCATATCTATACAATAAGATCGAATATCTGTATCATTCTTTCATCTCCTCCCAAACCGCTGGTCCAATAAAGTTGAAAATAGTACTCAATTAATCGCCGAGGACCAAGGCAGTGCAGGGTCAAGAGAAAAAAAAGATTTGGACAAAGTCTTTTTCACATTGATAAATGCCCAGGCAAAGCAAGCATGAACTATGCTTCGTGGCTTGGAAACAATTGTGAGATGCTGCTAATTGGCTGTGCGAGACTGAGTGTACTATGATTGGCTGGCAAGTGACATGAATACACCCTTGCCTGTACCTCTTCCCTTAACACGTTTTTTGTTCGGCCCAACTTTATATTGTGTATCCTGAGATTCCACCATCCTTATTTTCTTCAATGTGGAGTTTCTCTTTTTCGATTTTTGCACCGCTCCACCCCAATGCTTGTACCTCTACACCCGTCACCCTGTCACATTTTAAATAGTGTGAATAAGTAGGTCTGTGTCCATACATATGTAGCATTCCAATAACATTTCACAAATGTAAACAATTATTCACCAAAACAGTGAAAAAAAAAATTTTTGTGAATTTTTTTTGGTAGTGGCATGCCTCCATAATCCAAAACACTGCTGTATCAATTAAATAATCCTTTATTGTCTCTCCATTCTTAACATTTCAAAATAAAATAAATTAGAAGTACAAACAATGCAACAAAAAGTGGGACAAGCAAGGTTTGCTTGTCAGCTAATAATGTACAAAAGGGACTGATATTGAATGAAAACATTTATATGTTTTCAGAGGTTTTCTGATATATAATTTTTCTGGCAATAATAAGAGTAATCATTAGATGACCCGTGAACCCGTTGGGTTCCCGTTGTGACAGCGGTTGATGAAAATAATCATTTCAAAAAATAAAAAAGATAGCTCCAGCGAACTATACCGCTGAGGTTGTTTGCATTGATCAAAATCTCTCGAAGAGTACTTGACTGAATCGGGAATTGATTTTTAAATAATTTTTTCGTTGCCCGATTTGAACGAAACTTGATACTGCACACCGCAGGAGAATGGTGAGTAAGATGGCCCTAAAATATTTGCGCTATCGTGTACCGTTTTGTCTGTATTTCGGGAACATACATACATACATACATACATATATACAAGATGAGAGTTTTAGTAATATATAGAAGATAAAACGGCTGAGTTCTTCACTTTTCTTTTATTTTAGAGACAATAGCTCTGCCTTTTCATGATATGATATTTTATATGGGGCTGGGTTACATTGAACATAAATCAAGATGAACTTGGCCCCAATTTTGTGTGAGATTACAAACGGGGGAAAGGTTGCATATTCATCATCATCAAGTACAAATAATGATGATCTTTGCTCCCATTTTGTCTAAATATGTTCTAAATATGTTTGTCTAAATATGTTCTTTTCTTCTTTAAAAAAAAAATTTTTTTTTCTTTTTAATTCTGCCACAGAAGGTGGATGGAGGTTATGTTTTCATGTCTGTCTGTCTGTGATCAAGATATCTCAAAAAATTGTTTACGGATTTGGACGAAACTTGGTAGACAGATTGGGTATGTGACCACGACTAAATGACTCGATTTTGGTGAAGACCCGGATCCGGATACTATAATTTTGTAAGTGACTCCTCACCATTGAGTGATTGGACCAAAAACTATACATAGCATGATATCTCAAAAAGTTATGGCTTGGTGGACAGGTTAGATGTTTGACATGGACTAATTGATTGAATTTTGGTGAAGTTCTGGGTCCAGATACTTGAATTATTAGTGATTCTTCACCATTGATAGATGGTGTCAAAGGTGATTTTATATATACTAGTACGGGCCCGTGGGGCGGGCCTGTAGGTGAGTGCCAGTATGTGCAGCCCTACTCTCGCCGCCCCTCCTCTCTCGCCCCCCTCCTCTCTCGCCCCCCTCTCTCGCCGCCCCCCCCTCTCCTCGCCCCCTCCTCTCTCCCCCTCCTCTTGAATTGTGACGCGCCCTCTCTCTCACCCCCCTCTCTCCCCCCTCTCTCCCTCCCCTCTCTTGCCCCCTCTATTGCCCCCTCTATTGCCCCTCCTCTCTCACCCCTCTCTCTGTAAATGTATTCACAAATGTATTCACAAAAACAATAAATAAATAAACATTAATTGTGACGTCATTCGTGACGTCATAGCACCGTGTCTTGTCATTGGTGGACAGATAAATGGCCGTAACTTGGGAACCGCTTATACCGATTAATATCAAACCTCGAAAAGGCACATCCGTGGGTCCCCAGCAATATTCCTGGCAAGTTTCAATCAGACCGGACCGTCAATCGTGCAAAAAAAAAAAAAAAAAAACATTAATTGTGGCGTCATTCATGATGTCATAGCACGGTGTCTTGTCATTGGTCGACAGATAAATGGCCGTAACTTGGGAACCGCTCGTCCGATCGATATCAAACTCGAAAAGGCACATCCGCAGGTCCCCGCAATATTCCTGGCAAGTTTTAATGAGATCGGACCGGCGGTCGTCGAGAGACGGCGGTCACAGACAGACAGACAGACAAACAGACAGACACACACACAGAGATTGCTGGAATTATAGATATATATATATATATATATTATATATATATATATAAATATATTATTATATATATATATCATGGTATTTCAAAAAGTTGTGGACAGATTATGACAAAACTTGGTAGATGAGTTGGTTAGGTGACAAGTATTAGCCAATTAGATTTTGGAGGTCTGGATCCAGATCCGGCCTATCAGTGGGACACAAACTGTTCAACCTGGAGGAGGTATGCACTTGACCGAGTGCCATTCTAGTTTTATTCTGTAAATGTGTCAAAAAGGGTTCAGTGCTTTTTGGACACAATAATTCATTGAATATATGGTGCACTGCTTTGATACCTTCCCTTTCAGGTTGCTGCATCAATGAAGCCCGAAGAGAAAGCACAAAAGTGGGATCGCCGCCTTACAGGTTCCAGCAGCATTGACGATCCTCTGCAACAGGTATTTTGAATTCTCATGAATGGTTGCATTGACCCTGCAGTACACATTTAAAGATTGTTCATGAAGTGGAAAGGTTGAAGGATACTGTTTGCAAAGTGTTTTCAGAAGCCTTGAAATTGTCAAACGGTCTTTGTTTAGCATGCCAGTTGTATTTCACTGCCAAATATTTGGTTTGTGTTATTCCATAGAAACTTTGTGGTGGGAAAATTTTCTGCTCTTGGTATTTGTGAATTCTGTTCATTTTATTTTTCTGTAAGCATGATGTGCAGTACAATGCAGTCGTCTGTTCTGAGCCTGCAAAGTGCTTTGCTTTGTTGGGCAAGGTTGAACATAACATAGATTGCTCATCCTTAAAATGTTCTGCAAGCTTACTATTTATCCAAATGATGTTTGCGATGCTGCACTTAATCTTAACTCCTCCCATATCAGATGCTATACATGTTATGTACACTTTCACTGAATATGGCTGCATTTTATTTGTGGATTTTTTTTTGTACTAAATATTTATGCGTGCGTTTGCACAATCGTTCCTCCCTCCTCACAAACCTTTTTTCTTTTTTTATTCCTCTTTGCAAAGAGCATCTTTTATTATACTTTATGTGAATGGCAATGATGTGTGGAAACAAAAGTGTAACCTTGCATGAACATTATTGACAGATGTAGTATCGGGGATTGGAATTATTGGGGTACAACATGAGACAAGTGCTTGTACGAGACACTAAACGAGACACATTTGGCACAAGTTGACTTGTGGCACACAAGGATAGGATTCTGGAAAGGACGAACTTTTTAAAAAATTTATGTAACTGTGCCATCTCAACAGTCAAGCAGACCATCTGATGTTTGGGAAGAACATATTTGTTTGAAAGTTGTTGTGGTACCCACTTTATTTGCAATTATATAATAGTTTTCACTCTAATACATTTTTTTTGACTTTATTTAAAGATGGACTATCTTTATTTTGGCATAACTTTGTGTTTGAACAAGTGAGGTCTTAGAATTATAGGCTGTATCAAAAATCAGTTTTTATTACCTCCATCACCAAAGGTGGACTGAGGTTGTTTTCATCCCTGTCTGTCTGTCTTCCTTTTAGCAGGATATCTCAAAAAGTTGTACAAGGATTCAGACGAAATTTGGTAGACAGGTTGGGTGTGTGATGAGAACGAATTGATTTGATTTTAGTGAAGATCCGGATTTGGATTTGGATACTGGAATTTTAAAGTGATTCCTCAGCATTGAGAGATCGTGCCAAAAACGATAACATAGCACAATATCTCAAAAAGTTATGGACGGGTTATGACAAAACTTGGTGGATGAGTTGGGTAGGTGACAAGAATAAGTCTATGAGATTTTGGTTAAGGTCCGGATTGGGATCCGGCATATCAGTGGGATACAAAACATAAACTGTACAGCCTGGTCGAGGTATTGGTCTTCCAAGTGCCATTCTAGTTGCATCTGTTTCATTGAAGTTGCATTTGGAATTTAAAAATGACAAGTGTTTTTTTCATCGTGGCTGAATATAAGGAAAGGACACATCCTTGATTTGGAGTGTTGTGCTATATGGGTCACGCATATGGACCTTAAGAAAAGAGGACAACATCAAGAGACTGGAAACTCTTCAAATTTGGGTGTGGAGGAGAATTGAAAGGATTGTCTGGGTTGAACACAAAATAAACAAGGATCTGATCTGCAATATGAAAGCTAAATGTTCAACGGGTTTTTGAAATATTGCATACACAAAAGTACATGGACGGATGATCGGTCAGTTGTCGGAGATCATTTTAATGTCCCCCATCTCACACTTTGTCAGATGAGTGGATGACAGTTAAAATGGCATTCGGTTGAATGCATACCTCCGCCAGGCTGAAGTTACGTTTTGTGTGCCTTTGATAGGCCGGATCTGCATCCGGAAGTTAATCAAAATCTAATCGGCTTGTTCTTGTTACCTACCCAACTCGTCCACCAAGTTTTGTCATAATCGGTCCACAACTTTTTGAAATGTCATACTACATGTCATTTTTGACCTGATCACTTAAAAATAATTCCCATATCCTGATCTTCCCCAAAATCTAATTATTTCATCCTTGTCGCACACCCAACTTATCCACAAAGTTTTGTCCAAATCAGTCAATCAACTTTTTGAGATATCTTGCTCAGACAGACAGACAAACATGGGTGAAAGCATAACTTCCATCCATCTTGGGTTGCGAAGGTAATGAAGTTCTTTGGTTGATACAGAGAGATGTTTGATCAAGACATTTCAGAAGAGACAGAAAAACTGGCTTGCTCTGAGTTCGAAAAGAGAAGGATTTTCTGAAAAAAGGTGATCAAAGCTAGCATGGAAGAAAATAATAATCAGCGATGGTGCCCGATTGGATGAAAGAAACCAATCCAAAAATATGAAAATAACAGCCACTGACTGAGAAGGGTGGTGTCTGGAAACCATAAACATGCTAAAAGGCAGAGTACTTCAGGAGGAGAACCTTGAATGGGGAAAGCCATTTTAACCAGTCATAGCTAAAATACAATCTTCCTTGTGTGGTGAGGATTTTGGCAGCTTGCAGTTGCAGAGAGAGACACACACATTTTGGGTGAGAATGAAGGATAAAATAGATCAAATTGTGACAAAGATACATAGTTGTAATTCTGTAGGAGTGTTCGTAGATTAAGATGCAATGAAAGTTTGGTGATATGCCAGCAGCGCAAATACTGAGTTATTGTAATTACTCCGTGCACATGAAGAGAAGAGCTCGGTTAAGTAATTGGTTCATGTCCATTCATCTGTCTGTCCGTCTTATCAGTTTATGATCGAGGAACAACTCATTTAAATTGAATGTTTTATTTTGAACACAAATCGGAACATGAATAGGAAGACTGCAAGTTTGCTGGTTTACCGTATTTTGGCTCTCAATTCCTCCCGATCACACATGTGTAGAAAGGGCTGAGATAATATTTATACTCTGTCTGCCTTCCTGGCAGTCAAACAAAATTGAAAGTCATTCCAAACAGGAAACTTACTGTTTTTAAGGACATCATAAAGGACACAAACTACAGGGGTGAGTAACTGATGTAACGTGTTAGATGTGGTGATGTAATAGACACTTGGTAAAATTACGGTAAAACCTGGAATCAATTTATTTTATATATATATCTTTTATTTATTTTTATTTTATATATACATCTTTATATATATATATATATATATATATATATATATATATATATATATATATATATATATATATATATATATATAAAAATAAATATACAGGGTAGCCTGAAAGTCACTTTACCCTTCCCAGTGAATCATTGTTCTTGAACTCTTTTAATATACGGGTTTTGTTGTACAGTACTTACAATAATTAATTTGTCATTGTATCTGTATGTGCTCCATCATTCTTCTGAGTCAGTGTTTCAGCATACCATAGCGGGCGAGGGCAGAGGGGAAGGGACGGAGGGAAGTGCGAGAAATTTATCGGGTATTAAAGTAACTTTCGGGCTACCCTGTATATATTTTCAATCTTTAATTAAATAGCTTCTATATTTATTCAATATCACATTAAATATTTACTTATTATATTGTGGCTTTTGGTTTTCAGAATCAAGATCATCTTGTAGTCATGCCCATTTTGTATTTGTCTAAATTCAGCTATCACAAGTATTTAATAATTTTTGCTTTCATCAATCAAGTGGTCATTTTGTGTTTGAATTGGTCAGATTATTTGTTATTGTTACCCGTTGTTTTTTGTTGCAGGTTTTGCAATATGCTTTACGAGATTATGTCCAGTGTTGGTACTATGAGCTCAGTGATGAGGAGAGTTTTCTAACAGAGATCAGACAGATTGCACAGCGAGCTTTGGTGACACTCTCTAACAGGTCAGCCTATCCTGAGATTTCAGCAGCACTTTTCTTGTAATGTAACATGCACACTGCTCCTATTTCTTTTCCTTTTATTTATTTCATTTAGTTTTCTTGGCCAGCATGGCTAGAAGTTTATTGTTCTTGCTGGGATTATTATTATTATTGTTATAATTACCTACACCACCGAAGGTTGATGAAGGTTATGTTTTCACCCCTGTTTGTCTGTGTCTGTCTCTGTCTGTCTGTTGTGAGCAGGATATTTCAAAAGGTTACGAATATATTTGGACGAAACGTGGTGTTCAGGTTGGGTGTGTGACGAGGACGAAATTATTAGATTTTGGTGGATATCCGGATCCGAGAATTTTTTAAGTGATTCTTCACCATTGAGTGATGATGATAGGGCTAAAAACGATATAATCACACTTTCTCAAAATGTTATGGACTGATTCGGACAAATCTTGGTGGACACGTTGGGTGTATGAAGACAAATCGATCCGATTTTGGTGAAGATTCAAATCCAGGTCTGGATATGAGTTTTATTTTTTATTTTTTAAATGATTCTTAACCATTGATGGAGCCAAAAATTTTATATTTATATTTGTATATATTATATATATATATATATATATATATATATATATATATATATATATATATATATATATATGCTCTTTCTAACCACTGACTCACTCACTGACTGATTTTAAAGATCGGTACCTTCCGAGTGACGTAGGAAGCTGAAATTTTGCATGCCGATGGACATCAAAGCTGGTACACCGGAAAAATTCACAGAATCGTCAGACATCCATACATGAAAATGTAAATATTTTCTCCAGTATTAAATTGTGACAGTATTAAAAGTTTTCTCCAGTATTAAAATAAAAAATGCATGTGAATGACCCGAGACGATGGGGAAGCAAAGTAATTTTGTGTGCTGACGGACATCGAAGCCAAGACATCAGGAAAATTCACAGAACTGTCGGAAAGCATCTGTAAATAAAAATATAAACAAATGAAAAATCAAATGCAGGTGAGTGACCCGAGACAATCGGGAAGCACAGGTCATATGCTTCCACAATGTGTAATCACATCCCGCTAGTGTGGGTGTGTCTATGTATATGTATTAAGTATGTATGTATATATATATATGTATA
>CM068959.1:59288578-59305643 GCA_035128595.1 Eptatretus atami | reverse complement strand
ACTTGGAAACTGGAGGAAATCTGATAGGAAGAGGTCTGGCAGACCCAAAGCCACAACGCAATCAGAAGACAAGTTTCTGAGAGTCAACAGCTTGCGTGATAGGCGGCTCACAGGATAGCAGCTTCAAGCACAGCTTAACACTGGTCGAAGTAAGGAAGTCTAGTTTCAACTGTGAAGAGAAAACTTCGAGCTGCAGGTTTGACAGGTCAAGTGGCAGTAAGAAAGCCATTGCTAAGATGGCAAAATAAGAAAAAGAGGCTTGCCTGGGCCATGAAGCACCGCCAGTGGACTACTGAAAACTGGACGACGGTCTTATGGACCGATGAATCAAAATTTGAAATCTTCGGTTCATCACGCAGGGTTTTTGTACGCCGTCGAGTAGGCGAAAGGATGGTTCCTCAATGTGTGACACCAATGTCAAACATGGAGGAGGAAGCGTGATGATCTGGGGCCTTTTGCTGGATCCAGAGTCGGCGACTTGACACGAGTGACTGGCACCCTGAACCAAAAGGGCTACCACAAGCATTTTGCAGCGCCATGCAATACCCTCTGGTCTATGCCTAGTTGGTCAGGGGTTCATCCTACAGCAAGATAACGACCCAAAACATACCTCCAGGCTATGTCAGAACTACCTTAGAAGAAAAGAACAAGACGGTAGGCTTCAATCATGGAATGGCCAGCACAGTCTCCAGACTTAAACCCCATCAAGCTGGTTTGGGATAAACTGGACAGAAGGGTGAAAGCAAAGCAACCTACAAGTGCAACAACATTTGTGGGAACTTCTGCAACAGTGTTGGAGAACTTTCCGAACAATATTTGATTTCCATTGTCGAAAGAATGCCATGAATATGTTCGGCTGTTATATCTGCAAAAGGTGGCCACTATGATGAGTCAAAAATTTAGATGAAATTTTGTTCAACAAAACAATTCCATGATTTCTTTTTATCTGCAATTGTATATTTGAGGCCCCGTGAGGAGGAGTGATGTAAGCGACATTTTTAATGATATGATGATGATAGGCTCGGATGATAGGGTAAGGGTTAAAATAGTGCTATATGGCATCAACTCCAAAATGGCCGATGTGTCCCTTACATCACTCCTCCTCGCGGCACCTCATTTGTTCTATGCTTTAATTTCAGAGTACATTGAAACATTAAACTGCTTAAATTTCAGTAAAAACTGGAAAAATGGGGGTGTTCTAAACTTTTGACCAGTAGTGTATATGCTAGAAGACCAGCCAATCACCAATGCCCACCTGGCATTGGAGTTTTCATTCATCCTCTTCCTCTTCCTCCTCATAGTTTGTGATTACAAAGCCCCATGAGATGCCCTGACACCACCATGACACCTCTCACCTCCACCCCCTTTGATAAACATAACAATATTGACACGAAGAACAGCATTTGGTGGAGCACATACCTCCTCCAGGCTGAAGTTTATTTTGGTTTCACACTGATTGGCTGGATCTGGACATCCAAAATCGAATTTGCTTGTTCTGTCACCAACCCAATTCATCCACAACTTTTTGAGATATAATTATATGTACAGTATATACTATATATATATATATATATATATATATATATATATATATATATACATATAATATTATACATACATAACTTAATACATATACATAGACACACCCACTAGCGGGATGTGATTACACATTGTGGAAGCATATGACCTGTGCTTCCCGATTGTCTGGGTCACTCACCTGCATTTGATTTTTCATTTGTTTATATTTTTATTTACAGATGCTTTCCGACAGTTCTGTGAATTTTCCTGATGTCTTGGCTTCGATGTCCGTCAGCACACAAAATTACTTTGCTTCCCCATCGTCTCGGGTCATTCACATGCATTTTTTATTTTAATACTGGAGAAAACTTTTAATACTGTCACAATTTAATACTGGAGAAAATATTTACATTTTCATGTATGGATGTCTGACGATTCTGTGAATTTTTCCGGTGTACCAGCTTTGATGTCATCGCATGCAAAATTTCAGCTTCCTACGTCACTCGGAAGGTACCGATCTTTAAAATCAGTCAGTGAGTGAGTCAGTGGTTAGAAAGAGCATATATATATATATATATATATATATATAATATTATATAATATAATAATATATATATATATATATATATATATACAAATATAAATATAAAATTTTTGGCTCCATCAATGGTTAAGAATCATTTAAAAAATAAAAAAAAAACTCATATCCAGACCTGGATTTGAATCTTCACCAAAATCGGATCGATTTGTCTTCATACACCCAACGTGTCCACCAAGATTTGTCCGAATCAGTCCATAACATTTTGAGAAAGTGTGATTATATCGTTTTTAGCCCTATCATCATCACTCAATGGTGAAGAATCACTTAAAAAATTCTCGGATCCGGATATCCACCAAAATCTAATAATTTCGTCCTCGTCACACACCCAACCTGAACACCACGTTTCGTCCAAATATATTCGTAACCTTTTGAAATATCCTGCTCACAACAGACAGACAGAGACAGACACAGACAAACAGGGGTGAAAACATAACCTTCATCAACCTTCGGTGGTGTAGGTAATTATAACAATAATAATAATAATCCCAGCAAGAACAATAAACTTCTAGCCATGCTGGCCAAGAAACAAATGAAATAAATAAAAGGAAAAGAAATAGGAGCAGTGTGCATGTTACATTACAAGAAAAGTGCTGCTGAAATCTCAGGATAGGCTGACCTGTTAGAGAGTGTCACCAAAGCTCGCTGTGCAATCTGTCTGATCTCTGTTAGAAAACTCTCCTCATAACTGAGCTCATAGTACCAACACTGGACATAATCTCGTAAAGCATATTGCAAAACCTGCAACAAAAAACAACGGGTAACAATAACAAATAATCTGACCAATTCAAACACAAAATGACCACTTGATTGATGAAAGCCAAAAATTATTAAATCTGTGATAGCTGAATTTAGACAAATACAAAATGGGCATGACTACAAGATGATCTTGATTCTGAAAACCAAAAGCCACAATATAATAAGTAAATATTTAATGTGATATTGAATAAATATAGAAGCTATTTAATTAAAGATTGAAAATATATACAGGGTAGCCCGAAAGTTACTTTAATACCCGATAAATTTCTCGCACTTCCCTCCGTCCCTTCCCCTCTGCCCTCGCCCGCTATGGTATGCTGAACACTGACTCAGAAGAATGATGGAGCACATACAGATACAATGACAAATTAATTATTGTAAGTACTGTACAACAAAACCCGTATATTAAAAGAGTTCAAGAACAATGATTCACTGGGAAGGGAAAGGTGACTTTCAGGCTACCCTGTATATTTATTTTTAATATATATATATATATATATATATATATATATATATATATATATATAAAGATGTATATATAAAATAAAAATAAATAAAAGATATATATATAAAATAAATTGATTCCAGGTTTTACCGTAATTTTACCAAGTGTCTATTACATCACCACATCTAACACGTTACATCAGTTACTCACCCCTGTAGTTTGTGTCCTTTATGATGTCCTTAAAAACAGTAATTTCCTGTTTGGAATGACTTTCAATTTTGTTTGACTGCCAGGAAGGCAGACAGAGTATAAATATTATCTCAGCCCTTTCTACACATGTGTGATCGGGAGAATTGAGAGCCAAAATACGGTAAACCAGCAAACTTGCAGTCTTCCTATTCATGTTCCGATTTGTGTTCAAAAATAAAACATTCAATTTAAATGAGTTGTTCCTCGATCATAAACTGATAAGACGGACAGACAGATGAATGGACATGAACCAATTACTTAACCGAGCCTTCTCTTCATGTGCACGGAGTAATTACAATAACTCAGTATTTGCGCTGCTGGCATATCACCAAACTTTCATTGCATCTTAATCTACGAACACTCCTACAGAATTACAACTATGTATCTTTGTCACAATTTGATCTATTTTATCCTTCATTCTCACCCAAAATGTGTGTGTCTCTCTCTGCAACTGCAAGCTGCCAAAATCCTCACCACACAAGGAAGATTGTATTTTAGCTATGACTGGTTAAAATGGCTTTCCCCATTCAGGTTCCTCTCCTGAAGTACTCTGCCTTTTAGCATGTTTTAGGTTTCCAGACACCACCCTTCTCAGTCAGTGGCTGTTATTTTCATATTTTTGGATTGGTTTCTTTCATCCAATCGGGCACCATCGCTGATTATTATTTTCTTCCATGCTAGCTTTGATCACCTTTTTTCAGAAAATCCTTCTCTTTTCGAACTCAGAGCAAGCCAGTTTTTCTGTCTCTTCTGAAATGTCTTGATCAAACATCTCTCTGTATCAACCAAAGAACTTCATTACCTTCGCAACCCAAGATGGATGGAAGTTATGCTTTCACCCATGTTTGTCTGTCTGTCTGAGCAAGATATCTCAAAAAGTTGATTGACTGATTTGGACAAAACTTTGTGGATAAGTTGGGTGTGCGACAAGGATGAAATAATTAGATTTTGGGGAAGATCAGGATATGGGAATTATTTTAAGTGATCAGGTCAAAATGACATGTAGTATGACATTTCAAAAAGTTGTGGACCGATTATGACAAAACTTGGTGGACGAGTTGGGTAGGTAACAAGAACAAGCCGATTAGATTTTGATTAACTTCCGGATGCAGATCCGGCCTATCAAAGGCACACAAACGTAACTTCAGCCTGGCGGAGGTATGCATTCAACCGAATGCCATTTTAACTGTCATCCACTCATCTGACAAAGTGTGAGATGGGGGACATTAAAATGATCTCCGACACTGACCGATCATCCGTCCATGTACTTTTGTGTATGCAATATTTCAAAAACCCGTTGAACATTTAGCTTTCATATTGCAGATCAGATCCTTGTTTATTTTGTGTTCAACCCAGACAATCCTTCAATTCTCCTCCACACCCAAATTTGAAGAGTTTCCAGTCTCTTGATGTTGTCCTCTTTTCTTAAGGTCCATATGCGTGACCCATATAGCACAACACTCCAAATCAAGGATGTGTCCTTTCCTTATATTCAGCCACGATGAAAAAAACACTTGTCATTTTTAAATTCCAAATGCAACTTCAATGAAACAGATGCAACTAGAATGGCACTTGGAAGACCAATACCTCGACCAGGCTGTACAGTTTATGTTTTGTATCCCACTGATATGCGGATCCCAATCCGGACCTTAACCAAAATCTCATAGACTTATTCTTGTCACCATACCCAACTCATCCACCAAGTTTTGTCATAACCCGTCCATAAACTTTTTGAGATATTGTGCTATGTTATCGTTTTTGGCACGATCTCTCAATGCTGAGGAATCACTTTAAAATTCCAGTATCCAATCCAAACCGGATCTTCACTAAAATCAAATCAATTCGTTCTCATCACACACCCAACCTGTCTACCAAATTTCGTCTGAATCCTTGTACAACTTTTTGAGATATCCCTGCTAAAAGGAAGACAGACAGACAGGGATGAAAAACAACCTCAGTCCACCTTTGGTGATGGAGGTAATAAAAACTGATTTTTGATACAGCCTATAATTCTAAGACCTCACTTGTTCAAACACAAAGTTATGCCAAAATAAAGATAGTCCATCTTTAAATAAAGTCAAAAAAAATGTATTAGAGTGAAAACTATTATATAATTGCAAATAAAGTGGGTACCACAACAACTTTCAAACAAATATGTTCTTCCCAAACATCAGATGGTCTGCTTGACTGTTGAGATGGCACAGTTACATAAATTTTTTAAAAAGTTCGTCCTTTCCAGAATCCTATCCTTGTTGCCACAAGTCAACTTGTGCCAAATGTGTCTCGTTTAGTGTCTCGTACAAGCACTTGTCTCATGTTGTACCCAATAATTCCAATCCCGATACTACATCTGTCAATAATGTTCATGCAAGGTTACACTTTTGTTTCCACACATCATTGCCATTCACATAAAGTATAATAAAAGATGCTCTTTGCAAAGAGGAATATAAAAAAGAAAAAAAGGTTTGTGAGGAGGAGGAACGATTGTGCAAACGCACGCATAAATATTTAGTACAAAAAAAAATCCACAAATAAATGCAGCCATATTCAGTGAAAGTGTACATAACATGTTATAGCATCTGATATGGGAGGAGTTAAGATTAAGTGCAGCATCGCAAACATCATTTGGATAAATAGTAAGCTTGCAGAACATTTTAAGGATGAGCAATCTATGTTATGTTCAACCTTGCCCAACAAAGCAAAGCACTTTGCAGGCTCAGAACAGACGACTGCATTGTACTGCACATCATGCTTACAGAAAAATAAAATGAAACAGAATTCACAAATACCAAGAGCAGAAAATTTTCCACCACAAAGTTTCTATGGAATAACACAAACCAAATATTTGGCAGTGAAATACAACTGGCATGCTAAACAAAGACCGTTTGACAATTTCAAGGCTTCTGAAAACACTTTGCAAAACAGTATCCTTCAACCTTTCCACTTCATGAAACAATCTTTAAAATGTGTACTGCAGGGTCAATGCAACCATTCATGAGAATTCAAAATACCTGTTGCAGAGGATCGTCAATGCTGCTGGAACCTGTAGGCGGCGATCCCACTTTTGTGCTTTCTCTTCGGGCTTCATTGATGCAGCAACCTGAAAGGGAAGGTATCAAAGCAGTGCACCATATATTCAATGAATTATTGTGTCAAAAAGCACTGAACCCTTTTTGACACATTTACAGAATAAAACTAGAATGGCACTCGGTCAAGTTCATACCTCCTCCAGGTTGAACAGTTTGTGTCCCACTGATAGGCCGGATCTGGATCCAGACCTCCAAAATCTAATTGGCTAATACTTGTCACCTAACCAACTCATCTACCAAGTTTTGTCATAATCTGTACACAAACTTTTTGAAATACCATGATATAATATATATATAATAATATATTATATATATATATATAATATATATATATATATATATCTATAATTCCAGCATCTCTGTGTGTGTTCTGTCTGTTTGTCTGTCTGTCTGTCTGTGACCGCCGTCTCTCGACGACCGCCGGTCCATCTTCATTAAACTTGCCAGGAATATTGCGCGGGACCTGCGGATGTGCCTTTTCGAGTTTGAATATCGATGGACGAGCGGTTCCCAAGTTACGGCCATTTATCTGTCGACAATGACAAGACACCGTGCTATGACATCATGATGACGCCACAATTAATGTTTTTTTTTTTTTTTTTTTGCACGATTGACGGTCCGGTCTGATTGAAACTTGCAGGAATATTGCTGGGACCCACGGATGTGCCTTTTCGAGGTTTGATAATAATCGGATAAGCGGTTCCCAAGTTACGGCCATTTATCTGTCCACCAATGACAAGACACGGTGCTATGACGTCACGAATGACGTCACAATTAATGTTTATTTATTTATTTGTTTTTTGTGAATACATTTGTGAATACATTTTACAGAGAGAGGGGTGAGAGAGGAGGGGCAATAGAGGGGGCAAATAGAGGGGGGCAAGAGAGGGGAGGGAGAGAGGGGGGAGAGAGGGGGTGAGAGAGAGGGCGCGTCACAATTCAAAGGAGGGGGAGAGAGGAGAGGGGGCGAGAGAAGGGGGGCGAGAGGGGGGGCGAGAGAGGGGGGGGCGAGAGAGAGGGGCGCAGAGAGGGCTGCACATACTGGCACTCACCTACAGGCCCGCCCCACGGGCCCTACTAGTATATATAATAAATCACCTTTGACACCATCTATCAATGGTGAAGAAAATTCACTAATAATTCAAGTATCTGGACCCAGAACTTCACCAAAATTCAATCAATTAGTCCATGTCAAACATCTAACCTGTCCACCAAGCCATAAACTTTTTGAGATATCATGCTATGTATAGTTTTTGGTCCCAATCACTCAATGGTGGAGGAGTCACTTAACAAAATTATAGTATCCGATCCGGGTCTTCACCAAAATCGAGTCATTTAGCTCGTGGTCACATACCAATCTGTCTACCAAGTTTCGTCAAATCCGTAAACAATTTTTTGAGATATCTTGATCACAGACAGACAGACATGAAAACATAACCTCCATCCACCTTCTGTGGCAGAATTAAAAAAAAAAAAATTTTTTTTTAAAGAAGAAAAGAACATATTTAGACAAACATATTTGAACATATTTAGACAAAATGGGAGCAAAGATCATCATTATTTGTACTTGATGAATGAATGAATATGCAACCTTTCCCCCGTTTGTAATCTCACACAAATTGGGCCAAAGTTCATCTTGATTTATGTTCAATGTAACCCAGCCCCATATAAAATTCATATCATGAAAAGGCAGAGCTTATGTTCTCTAAAATAAAAGAAAAGTGAAGAACTCAGCGTTTTATCTTCTATAATTTACTAAAACTCTCATCTTGTATATATGTATGTATGTATGTATGTATGTTCCGAAATACAGACAAAACGGTACACATCGATAGCCAAATATTTTAGGGCCATCTTACTCACCATTCTCCTGCGGTGTGCAGTATCAAGTTTCGTTCAAATCGGGCAACGAAAAAATTATTTAAAAATCAATTCCCGATTCAGTCAATACTTTCGAGAGATTTTGATCAATGCACAACAACCTCAGCGGTATAGTTCGCTGGAGCTATCTTTTTTATTTTTGAAATGATTATTTTCATCAACCGCTGTCACAACGGGAACCCAACCGGGGTTCACGGGTCATCTAATGATTACTCTTATTATTGCCAGAAAAATTATATATCAGAAAACCTTCTGAAAACATATAAATGTTTTCATTCAATATCAGTCCCTTTTGTACATTATTAGCTGACAAGCAAACCTTGCTTGTCCACTTTTTGTTGCATTGTTTGTACTTCTAATTTATTTTATTTTGAAATGTTAAGAATGGAGAGACAATAAAGGATTATTTAATTGATACAGCAGTGTTTTGGATTATGGAGGCATGCCACTACCAAAAAAAATTCCACAAAAATTTTTTTTTTCACTGTTTTTGGTGAATAATTGTTTACATTTGTGAAATGTTATGGAAATGCTACATATGTATGGACACAGACCTACTTATTCACACTATTTAAAATGTGACAGGGTGACGGTGTAGAGGTACAAGCATTGGGGTGGAGCCGGTGCAAAAATCGAAAAGAGAAACTCCACAATTGAAGAAAATAAGGATGGTGGAATCTCAGGATACACAATATAAAGTTGGGGCCGAACAAAAAACGTGTTAAGGGAAGAGGTACAGGCAAGGGTGTATTCATGTCACTTGCCAGCCAATCATAGTACACTCAGTCTCGCACAGCCAATTGCAGCATCTCACAATTGTTTCCAAGCCACGAAGCATAGTTCATGCTTGCTTTGCCTGGGCTTTATCAATGTGAAAAGACTTTGTCCAAATCTTTTTTTTCTCTTGACCCTGTGCACTGCCTTGGTCCTCGGCGATTAATTGAGTACTATTTTCAACATTTATTGGCACCAGCGGTTTGGGAGGAGATGAAAGAAGAATGATACAGATATTCGATCTTATTGTATAGATATGCCCATCAAGGAGAGATTCATGGGATGGGATGATTGGGACACAACACAACATCCCGTAAACAGAATGACGCTTTGTATATGGAGTAGCAACCACACACCAAAAAACTAATTGGTGAGTTAACGAGTGGGGGGGAGGACCACAATTCTCTCCAGGCAAACGTACATAATGTAGTGCTATGTGGTGGTTCCAATAACAAATCATAACCATAGAAAACCAAAGAAATGGGGGGAATTATCATTTGTTGTTCGTATGACCTCTACGCACTCAATGACCGACAAAACTAGTTTGTAAGACTGACAAAATGAGTTGAAACTGCTGGTTGTTATTTCGAGATATGCAATGGGAAGCTTTCAGGCGGTAAAATAATTCATAACCCGAGATGCCAAACATCTCAATACTAACATTAAGAGACACACCAACACAAGCAGAGATGTTGAGGCATGACAAAAATCGTGAAGATCGACTTGCCCAAAAAAATTTTTTTAATAATAATAATAAAAACGTACTCCAGGATGAGGTGGAAGCCGGTACGATGTCAATAAAACACCACGTCAAAGACATCATAAGAATTGGGGAATTTACCCATCCATAAGGACAGGTTCCTTGCTCAGATAAAATAACACTAAGAGGATGATTAACTAAAAAAAAAATAAAAATAATTTGATAAATATTTAGAAGTATAAGTATAGGTGACTCCATTACATAGTCTGCAGGGCTCATGCTTGCACTTGCCTTTCCAATGTCCCAATACACAGACCCTTTCCCCAAACTGTCCTTGTGTGTACTTCCTCTATAGGAGGGAATTCCTCCACCCACCTGGCATCCTCCCCTCCTCCCCCACCTCTTTTCAGAAAAAATTGTTCTCGGGCAGGAAAATGTAGTTGGTTTGCAGTTACCTCAATCGTTTCATGACCATATGCGGCAAGAATTGTTGCAATGTATGTTATTGTACACCGTCCCTCCCTATTCCATCTCCAGGCACTGCACAACGTCATCGCTGGGCACCAAAGGTACCCGCAATGACGCACGCCAAAAGGGCGTTACTCAGTTTTCACTCCATTTGTTTGTTAGCTTATCTGGAATTTAATTTCAGAAAAAGGTATTGTCATCGCGCATCATCCGTCCGTCCTCTATTTTGACTTCGCCCGCCAAAACCGCTGGGCCGATCCGCCTGAAATTTAGCAACGTTCCTCTCCTGACTGGTAACAGGATTGCAAAGCTCGCTCCAGTCACTTGACTAAAGTAGGTCAAAATGGCCGACTTAGTAGATTTCTTCAAAAATCTTCTCCAAACCCACCGTCAGAATGCTACCAAATTTTGGTGACATTCAGGGCAGGGTTGTGATGTTAAAATTGCGGAGGTCATACCGATCACATGACCGGAAGTGTGTCAAAATGGCGCGAGCAAATTCCTTCCAAAATCTTCTTCTCCAAACTCACCAGTCAGAATGCTATCAAATTGAGGTTGCAACATTAGGCCAGGGTAGGGATGTTAATTAAATTGCAGAAGTCATGCTGGTCACATGACCAGAAAGTGTGTCAAAATGGCCGCTTAGTCAACTTTTGGAAAATCACGTAAATTCCCTCAAAAAACCTTCCTCTCCAGACCCAACATGTTATTGTACACCCGACCAGACTGCTACCAAATTTGGGTTAAAATTATTTGGCCAGGGCCCAGATAAGCTACAGTGTCCAGTGGTCTATTTTTTGTACCACCGCTCTTCCCAATTTCCATGTCAGGCCGATGCACGATGTCAATCGCCGGACGCCGGAAGGAAGGGAGGACTCAGTTTTTTTACTCCGTTTTGTTTGTTTTCTTTGTTTGGCTGGGCGATATCTCAGCCATCCTTGAGCTCGGAAGTCTGAAATTGCTGGGAACAAAAGTGAAGATGTGCTTTGGCCAAAAATGGTATTTTTTATTTTTTTGATTAATCAATTAAGCAATTATTAATTCATTTTTCGATGAATTTTCTTATTTCAAAAAGCTACAGATTCAGATGGAAACAGTGTCGGTTTTGGTATCCTATAGCGCAATTGATTAAGAAATTAATAATTTTACGATTATTATTTATTTATTATAACGCAAGTAATCAATCAATTATTATACTGCTGCCTCCCCAATTCCATCTCCAAGAGCTGCAACATGGCAATGCTAAAGGCGCCCCCGGCCAAGGCGCCCCGGCCAATGTCAGCTCAGGAGAATATGGTATTTATTTATTTGGGCATGGGGGCGGTTCGACTTTGAAAGTACCTCTACTTGTTGATGCCTGGTTATTGCTTAATGGTTAGGAGTGGTGGGCCTTTGGGATCCTTAGGATCCCGAGTTCAAAAATCCCGCTTCAGCGGTTGAATTGTATACAAGGTGGGGTTAACTCGGCCTGTCACTTCTGAGGTCGGAATTTTTCCGACTTTTCAACTGAACAAACATGTAAATGTCTTCACGGATAACATCTGAATGCTGGCTGGCTTTGCCTTCCCTCTTGCCTCAACCTTCCCTCCCTGAGTTTACCGGCAACCATCCTGTCTTCGCATCATGCGTTTCCCATTGTTGCTTCGTGAATTTCTGCCGCTGCAATAAGCGTAACTCTTGTAATCATGACAAGAAAGCATCCGTGCAGGTACAATGTGGTTGTGTGAGAAAAAAAGACAGAGGAAGGCCATCACTATTGAAGTAAAATTGATGTCTCCAAGTGTCTTTTGATGGTGTAGGAAACTGTACTCACTGACACCTTGGCTTCTTTGCAATTTCTCCAAATGAAAGACCTACACTTTTAAGGGTAATAATGGTCTGTCTGTCTTCCTTTGTTAATTGTCTTTTAATCGCCATTATGATCGCAATATACTACTTCCTGCAATGCAATATTGTCCAAATGCTTCAGGGGGTGCAGCAACACAGTCTGTTAGAGAGATGGCTTGCTTCTGAGTTCGAAAAGAGAAGGATTTTCTGAAAAAAGGTGATCAAAGCTAGCATGGAAGAAAAAATAATCAGCGATGGTGCCGATTGGATGAAAGAAACCAATCAAAATATGAAAATAACAGCCACTGATGAGAAGGGTGGTGTCTGGAAACCATAAACATGCTAAAAGGCAGAGTACTTCAGGAGGAGAACCTGAATGGGGAAAGCCATTTTAACCAGTCATAGCTAAAATACAATCTTCCTTGTGTGGTGAGGATTTTGGCAGCTTGCAGTTGCAGAGAGAGACACACACATTTTGGGTGAGAATGAAGGATAAAATAGATCAAATTGTGACAAAGATACATATGTTGTAATTCTGTAGGAGTGTTCGTAGATTAAGATGCAATGAAAGTTTGGTGATATGCCAGCAGCGCAAATACTGAGTTATTGTAATTACTCCGTGCACATGAAGAGAAGAGCTCGGTTAAGTATTTGGTTCATGTCATCATCATCTGTCTGTCCGTCTTATCAGTTTATGATCGAGGAACAACTCATTTAAATTGAATGTTTTTTTTTGAACACAAATCGGAACATGAATAGGAAGACTGCAAGTTTGCTGGTTTACCGTATTTTGGCTCTCAATTCCTCCCGATCACACATGTGTAGAAAGGGCTGAGATAATATTTATACTCTGTCTGCCTTCCTGGCAGTCAAACAAAATTGAAAGTCATTCCAAACAGGAAACTTACTGTTTTTAAGGACATCATAAAGGACACAAACTACAGGGGTGAGTAACTGATGTAACGTGTTAGATGTGGTGATGTAATAGACACTTGTAAAATTACGGTAAAACTGGAATCAATTTATTTATATATATATCTTTTATTTATTTTTATTTTATATATACATCTTTATATATATATATATATATATATATATATATATTATATATATATATATATAAAATAAATATACAGGGTAGCCTGAAAGTCCACTTTACCCTTCCCAGTGAATCATTGTTCTTGAACTCTTTTAATATACGGGTTTTGTTGTACAGTACTTACAATAATTAATTTGTCATTGTATCTGTATGTGCTCCACATTCTTCTGAGTCAGTGTTTCAGCATACCATAGGCGGGCGAGGGCAGAGGGGAAGGGACGGAGGGAAGTGCGAGAAATTTATCGGGTATTAAAGTAACTTTCGGGCTACCCTGTATATATTTTCAATCTTTAATTAAATAGCTTCTATATTTATTCAATATCAAATTAAATATTTACTTATTATATTGTGGCTTTTGGTTTTCAGAATCAAGATCATCTTGTAGTCATGCCCATTTTGTATTTGTCTAAATTCAGCTATCACAAGTATTTATAATTTTTGCTTTCATCAATCAAGTGGTCATTTTGTGTTTGAATTGGTCAGATTATTTGTTATTGTTACCCGTTGTTTTTTGTTGCAGGTTTGCAATATGCTTTACGAGATTATGTCCAGTGTTGGTACTATGAGCTCAGTGATGAGGAGAGTTTTCTAACAGAGATCAGACAGATTGCACAGCGAGCTTTGGTGACACTCTCTAACAGGTCAGCCTATCCTGAGATTTCAGCAGCACTTTTTCTGTAATGTAACATGCACACTGCTCCTATTTCTTTTCCTTTTATTTATTTCATTTAGTTTTCTTGGCCAGCATGGCTAGAAGTTTATTGTTCTTGCTGGGATTATTATTATTATTGTTATAATTACCTACACCACCGAAGGTTGATGAAGGTTATGTTTTCACCCCTGTTTGTCTGTGTCTTGTCTCTGTCTGTCTGTTGTGAGCAGGATATTTCAAAAGGTTACGAATATATTTGGACGAAACGTGGTGTTCAGGTTGGGTGTGTGACGAGGACGAAATTATTAGATTTTGGTGGATATCCGGATCCGAGAATTTTTTAAGTGATTCTTCACCATTGAGTGATGATGATAGGGCTAAAAACGATATAATCACACTTTCTCAAAATGTTATGGACTGATTCGGACAAATCTTGGTGGACACGTTGGGTGTATGAAGACAAATCGATCCGATTTTGGTGAAGATTCAAATCCAGGTCTGGATATGAGTTTTATTTTTTATTTTTTAAATGATTCTTAACCATTGATGGAGCCAAAAATTTTATATTTATATTTGTATATATATATATATATATATATATATATATTATATATATATTATATATATATATATATATATATTATATATATGCTCTTTCTAACCACTGACTCACTCACTGACTGATTTTAAAGATCGGTACCTTCCGAGTGACGTAGGAAGCTGAAATTTTGCATGCCGATGGACATCAAAGCTGGTACACCGGAAAAATTCACAGAATCGTCAGACATCCATACATGAAAATGTAAATATTTTCTCCAGTATTAAATTGTGACAGTATTAAAAGTTTTCTCCAGTATTAAATAAAAAATGCATGTGAATGACCGAGACGATGGGGAAGAAAGTAATTTTGGTGTGCTGACGGACATCGAAGCCAAGACATCAGGAAAATTCACAGAACTGTCGGAAAGCATCTGTAAATAAAAATATAAACAAATGAAAAATCAAATGCAGGTGAGTGACCCGAGACAATCGGGAAGCACAGGTCATATGCTTCCACAATGTGTAATCACATCCCGCTAGTGTGGGTGTGTCTATGTATATGTATTAAGTATGTATGTATATATATATATGTATATATTATATATATATATATATATAATATATATATTATTATAGTATATACTGTACATATAATTATATCTCAAAAAGTTGTGGATGAATTGGGTTGGTGACAAGAAAAGCAAATTCGATTTTGGATGTCCAGATCCAGCCAATAGTGTGAAACCAAATATAAACTTCAGCCTGGAGGAGGTATGTGCTCCACCAAATGCTGTTCTCGTGTCAATATTGTTATGTTTATCAAAGGGGGTGGAGTGAGAGGTGTCATGGTGGTGTCAGGGCATCTCTGGGGCTTTGTAATCACAAACTAGAGGAGGAAGAGGAAGAGGATGAATGAAAACTCCAATGCCAGGTGGGCATTGGTGATTGGCTGGTCTTCTAGCATATACACTACTGGTCAAAAGTTTAGAACACCCCCATTTTTCCAGTTTTTACTGAAATTTAAGCAGTTAATGTTTCAATGTACTCTGAAATTAAAGCATAGAACAAATGAGGTGCCGGAGAGAGAGGGTGATGATGGAGATGCATATTTGAGTTGAGCATTTAGCATATTTTAAACCTTACCCTATCATCCGAGCTTATCCATCATATCATTAAAAATGTTTAATATCCTCCTCACGGGGCCTCAAATATACAATTGCAGATAAAAAGAAATCATGGAATTGTTTTGTTGAACAAAATTTCATCTAAATTTTTGACTCATCATAGTGGCCACCTTTTGCAGATATAACAGCCGACATATTCATGGCATTCTTTGACAGAGAAATCAAATATGTTCGGAAAGTTCTTCCCAACACTGTTGCAGAAGTTCCCACAAATGTTGTTGCACTTGTAGGTTGCTTTGCTTTCACCCTTCTGTCCAGTTTATCCCAAACCAGTTGATGGGGTTTAAGTCTGGAGACTGTGCTGGCCATTCCATGATTTGAAGCCTACCGTCTTGTTCTTTCTTTCTAAGGTAGTTCTGACATAGCCTGGAGGTATGTTTTGGGTCGTTATCTTGCTGTAGGATGAACCCCTGACCAACTAGGCATAGACCAGAGGGTATTGCATGGCGCTGCAAAAGCTGTGGTAGCCCTTTTGGTTCAGGGTGCCAGTCACTCTGTGCAAGTCGCCGACTCTGGATCCAGCAAAGAGCCCCAGATCATCACGCTTCCTCCTCCATGTTTGACAGTTGGTGTCACACATTGAGGAACCATCCTTTCGCCTACTCGACGGCGTACAAAAACCCTGCGTGATGAACCGAAGATTTCAAATTTTGATTCATCGGTCCATAGACCGTCGTCCAGTTTTCAGTAGTCCACTGGCGGTGCTTCATGGCCCAGGCAAGCCTCTTTTTCTTATTTTGCCATCTTAGCAATGGCTTTCTTACTGCCACTTGACCTGTCAAACCTGCAGCTCGAAGTTTTCTCTTCACAGTTGAAACTAGACTTCCTTACTTCGACCAGTGTTAAGCTGTGCTTGAAGCTGCTATCCTGTGAGCCGCCTATCACGCAAGCTGTTGACTCTCAGAAACTTGTCTTCTGATTGCGTTGTGGCTTTGGGTCTGCCAGACTCTTCCTATCAGAGTTTCCTCCAGTTTCCAAGTGTCTTTTGATGGTGTAGGAAACTGTACTCACTGACACCTTGGCTTCTTTGCAATTTCTCCAAATGAAAGACCTACACTTTTAAGGGTAATAATGGTCTGTCTGTCTTCCTTTGTTAATTGTCTTTTAATGCCATTATGATCGCAATATACTACTTCCTGCAATGCAATATTGTCCAAATGCTTCAGGGGGTGCAGCAACACAGTCTGTTCAAACACTGCTTTTATACAGACAGAGGGTTTGTTACTAATCAACAAAGTTGGGACACCTGTAGGAATTGTTGTCAACTTTCAAGGCTTAATTT
>CM068959.1:59270233-59288340 GCA_035128595.1 Eptatretus atami | reverse complement strand
AAAGAGGAAGAGAGAGAAAAGAGAAAGAAGAAAGGAGAAAGAGAAAGAGAGAGAGAGAGAGAGAGAGAGAGAGAGAGAGAGAGAGAGAGAGAGAGAGAGAGAGAGAGAGAGAGAGAGAGAGAGAGAGAGAGAGAGAGAGAGAGAGAGACAATGCTCTTGCTGAACTTTTATTATCTCCTCTCATTCCACCCTACCATTACAACCGGTTGGGGCCACAGTTGCCTCTCTAAGTGGGCCGATGTCCAGACACCATTTGCATCTCTGACAATTCACCGTGCTGCTGCAGTCGACACTACCGGTCAGAAGTTTTTGAACACCCCATTTTTCAGTTTTTACTGAAATTTAAGCAGTTCAAGTCCAGTGAATAACCTGAAATGGTACAAAGTTAAGCGGTAAACTGTCGGAGGTTTAAAAATAAAGTTTAGGTTACCAAAAACTGAAAATAATGTAAATTTCAGAGATGAATAAAAGGCCCTTTTCAGGGAACAAGTAATGGGTTAGCAACTGCAGCTGTTCTGCAGCAATGGAAGTAAATTAAGCCTTGAAAGTTGATGCAAACAATTCCTACAGGTGTCCCAACTTTTGTTGATTAGTAACAAACCCTCTGTCTGTATAAAAGCAGTGTTGGAACAGACTGTGTTGCTGCACCCCCTGAAGCATTTGGACAATATTGCATTGCAGGAAGTAGTATATTGCGATCATAATGGCGATTAAAAGACAATTAACAAAGGAAGACAGACAGACCATTATTACCCTTAAAAGTGTAGGTCTTTCATTTGGAGAAATTGCAAAGAAGCCAAGGTGTCAGTGAGTACAGTTTCCTACACCATCAAAAGACACTTGGAAACTGGAGGAAACTCTGATAGGAAGAGGTCTGGCAGACCCAAAGCCACAACGCAATCAGAAGACAAGTTTTGAGAGTCAACAGCTTGCGTGATAGGCGGCTCACAGGATAGCAGCTTCAAGCACAGCTTAACACTGGTCGAAGTAAGGAAGTCTAGGTTTCAACTGTGAAGAGAAAACTTCGAGCTGCAGGTTTGACAGGTCAAGTGGCAGTAAGAAAGCCATTGCTAAGATGGCAAAATAAGAAAAAGAGGCTTGCCTGGGCCATGAAGCACCGCCAGTGGACTCCTGAAAACTGGACGACGGTCTTATGGACCGATGAATCAAAATTTGAAATCTTCGGTTCATCACGCAGGGTTTTTGTACGCCGTCGAGTAGGCGAAAGGATGGTTCCTCAATGTGTGACACCAACTGTCAAACATGGAGGAGGAAGCGTGATGATCTGGGGCTCTTTTGCTGGATCCAGAGTCGGCGACTTGCACAGAGTGACTGGCACCTGAACCAAAAGGGCTACCACAGCATTTTGCAGCGCCATGCAATACCCTCTGGTCTATGCCTAGTTGGTCAGGGGTTCATCCTACAGCAAGATAACGACCCAAAACATACCTCCAGGCTATGTCAGAACTACCTTAGAAGAAAAGAACAAGACGGTAGGCTTCAAATCATGGAATGGCCAGCACAGTCTCCAGACTTAAACCCATCAAGCTGGTTTGGGATAAACTGGACAGAAGGGTGAAAGCAAAGCAACCTACAAGTGCAACACATTTGTGGGAACTTCTGCAACAGTGTTGGGAAGACTTTCCGAACAATATTTGATTTCATTGTCGAAAGAATGCCATGAATATGTTCGGCTGTTATATCTGCAAAAGGTGGCCACTATGATGAGTCAAAAATTTAGATGAAATTTTGTTCAACAAAACAATTCCATGATTTCTTTTTATCTGCAATTGTATATTTGAGGCCCCGTGAGGAGGAGTGATGTAAGCGACATTTTTTAATGATATGATGATGATGGTCGGATGATAGGGTAAGGGTTAAAATAGTGCTATATGGCATCAACTCCAAAATGGCCGATGTGTCCCTTACATCACTCCTCCTCGCGGCACCTCATTTGTTCTATGCTTTAATTTCAGAGTACATTGAAACATTAAACTGCTTAAATTTCAGTAAAAACTGGAAAAATGGGGGTGTTCTAAAACTTTTGACCAGTAGTGTAATGCTAGAAGACCAGCCAATCACCAATGCCCACCTGGCATTGGAGTTTTCATTCATCCTCTTCCTCTTCCTCCTCTAGTTTGTGATTACAAAGCCCCATGAGATGCCCTGACACCACCATGACCTCTCACCCCTCCACCCTTTGATAAACATAACAATATTGACACGAGAACAGCATTTGGTGGAGCACATACCTCCTCCAGGCTGAAGTTTATATTGTTTTCACACTGATTGGCTGGATCTGGACATCCAAAATCGAATTTGCTTGTTCTTGTCACCAACCCAATTCATCCACAACTTTTTGAGAATATTTATATGTACAGTATATACTATATATATATATATATATATATATATATATATATATATATACATATATATATATACATACATACTTAATACATATACATAGACACACCCACACTAGCGGGATGTGATTACACATTGTGGAAGCATATGACCTGTGCTTCCCGATTGTCTCGGGTCACTCACCTGCATTTGATTTTTTCATTTGTTTATATTTTTATTTACAGATGCTTTCCGACAGTTCTGTGAATTTTCCTGATGTCTTGGCTTCGATGTCCGTCACACACAAAATTACTTTGCTTCCCCATCGTCTCGGTCATTCACATGCATTTTTTATTTTAATACTGGAGAAAACTTTTAATCCTGTCACAATTTAATACTGGAGAAAATATTTACATTTTCATGTATGGATGTCTGACGATTCTGTGAATTTTTCCGGTGTACCAGCTTTGATGTCCATCGGCATGCAAAATTTCAGCTTCCTACGTCACTCGGAAGGTACCGATCTTTAAAATCAGTCAGTGAGTGAGTCAGTGGTTAGAAAGAGCATATATATATATATATATATATATATATATATATATATATATATATATATATATATATTATATATATATATACAAATATAAATATAAAATTTTTGGCTCCATCAATGGTTAAGAATCATTTAAAAAATAAAAATAAAAACTCATATCCAGACCTGGATTTGAATTTCACCAAAATCGGATCGATTTGTCTTCATACACCCAACGTGTCCACCAAGATTTGTCCGAATCAGTCCATAACATTTTGAGAAAGTGTGATTATATCGTTTTTAGCCCTATCATCATCACTCAATGGTGAAGAATCACTTAAAAAATTCTCGGATCCGGATATCCACCAAAATCTAATAATTTCGTCCTCGTCACACACCCAACCTGAAACACACGTTTCGTCCAAATATATTCGTAACCTTTGAAATATCCTGCTCACAACAGACAGACAGAGACAGACACAGACAAACAGGGGTGAAAACATAACCTTCATCAACCTTCGGTGTGTAGGTAATTATAACAATAATAATAATATCCCAGCAAGAACAATAAACTTCTAGCCATGCTGGCCAAGAAAACTAAATGAAATAAATAAAAGGAAAAGAAATAGGAGCAGTGTGCATGTTACATTACAAGAAAAGTGCTGCTGAAATCTCAGATAGGCTGACCTGTTAGAGAGTGTCACCAAAGCTCGCTGTGCAATCTGTCTGATCTCTGTTAGAAAACTCTCCTCATCACTGAGCTCATAGTACCAACACTGGACATAATCTCGTAAAGCATATTGCAAAACCTGCAACAAAAAACAACGGGTAACAATAACAAATAATCTGACCAATTCAAACACAAAATGACCCTATGATTGATGAAAGCAAAAATTATTAAATACTTGTGATAGCTGAATTTAGACAAATACAAAATGGGCATGACTACAAGATGATCTTGATTCTGAAAACCAAAAGCCACAATATAATAAGTAAATATTTAATGTGATATTGAATAAATATAGAAGCTATTTAATTAAAGATTGAAAATATATACAGGGTAGCCCGAAAGTTACTTTAATACCCGATAAATTCTCGCACTTCCTCCGTCCCTTCCCCTCTGCCCTCGCCCGCTATGGTATGCTGAAACACTGACTCAGAAGAATGATGGAGCACATACAGATACAATGACAAATTAATTATTGTAAAGTACTGTACAACAAAACCCGTATATTAAAAGAGTTCAAGAACAATGATTCACTGGGAAGGGTAAAGTGACTTTCAGGCTACCCTGTATATTTATTTTTATATATATATATATATATATATATATATATATATATATATATATATATATAAAGATGTATATATAAAATAAAAATAAATAAAAGATATATATATAAAATAAATTGATTCCAGTTTTACCGTAATTTTACCAAGTGTCTATTACATCACCACATCTAACACGTTACATCAGTTACTCACCCCTGTAGTTTGTGTCCTTTATGATGTCCTTAAAAACAGTAAGTTTCCTGTTTGGAATGACTTTCAATTTTGTTTGACTGCCAGGAAGGCAGACAGAGTATAAATATTATCTCAGCCCTTTCTACACATGTGTGATCGGGAGGAATTGAGAGCCAAAATACGGTAAACCAGCAAACTTGCAGTCTTCCTATTCATGTTCCGATTTGTGTTCAAAATAAAACATTCAATTTAAATGAGTTGTTCCTCGATCATAAACTGATAAGACGGACAGACAGATGAATGGACATGAACCAATTACTTAACCGAGCTCTTCTCTTCATGTGCACGGAGTAATTACAATAACTCAGTATTTGCGCTGCTGGCATATCACCAAACTTTCATTGCATCTTAATCTACGAACACTCCTACAGAATTACAACTATGTATCTTTGTCACAATTTGATCTATTTTATCCTTCATTCTCACCCAAAATGTGTGTGTCTCTCTCTGCAACTGCAAGCTGCCAAAATCCTCACCACACAAGGAAGATTGTTATTTAGCTATGACTGGTTAAAATGGCTTTCCCCATTCAAGGTTCTCCTCCTGAAGTATCTGCCTTTTAGCATGTTTATGGTTTCCAGACACCACCCTTCTCAGTCAGTGGCTGTTATTTTCATATTTTTGGATTGGTTTCTTTCATCCAATCGGGCACCATCGCTGATTATTATTTTCTTCCATGCTAGCTTTGATCACCTTTTTTCAGAAAATCCTTCTCTTTTCGAACTCAGAGCAAGCCAGTTTTTCTGTCTCTTCTGAAATGTCTTGATCAAACATCTCTCTGTATCAACCAAGAAACTTCATTACCTTCCAACCCAAGATGGATGGAAGTTATGCTTTCACCCATGTTTGTCTGTCTGTCTGAGCAAGATATCTCAAAAAGTTGATTGACTGATTTGGACAAAACTTTGTGGATAAGTTGGGTGTGCGACAAGGATGAAATAATTAGATTTTGGGAAGATCAGGATATGGGAATTATTTTTAAGTGATCAGGTCAAAATGACATGTAGTATGACATTTCAAAAAGTTGTGGACCGATTATGACAAAACTTGGTGGACGAGTTGGTAGGTAACAAGAACAAGCCGATTAGATTTTTGATTAACTTCCGGATGCAGATCCGGCCTATCAAGGCACACAAACGTAACTTCAGCCTGGCGGAGGTATGCATTCAACCGAATGCCATTTTAACTGTCATCCACTCATCTGACAAAGTGTGAGATGGGGGACATTAAAATGATCTCCGACACTGACCGATCATCCGTCCATGTACTTTTGTGTATGCAATATTTCAAAACCCGTTGAACATTTAGCTTTCATATTGCAGATCAGATCCTTGTTTATTTTGTGTTCAACCCAGACAATCCTTTCAATTCTCCTCCACACCCAAATTTGAAGAGTTTCCAGTCTCTTGATGTTGTCCTCTTTTCTTAAGTCCATATGCGTGACCCATATAGCACAACACTCCAATCAAGGATGTGTCCTTTCCTTATATTCAGCCACGATGAAAAAAACACTTGTCATTTTTAAATTCCAAATGCAACTTCAATGAAACAGATGCAACTAGAATGGCACTTGGAAGACCAATACCTCGACCAGGCTGTACAGTTTATGTTTTGTATCCCACTGATATGCCGGAATCCCAATCCGGACCTTAACCAAAATCTCATAGACTTATTCTTGTCACCTACCCAACTCATCCACCAAGTTTTGTCAAATAACCCGTCCATAACTTTTTGAGATATTGTGCTATGTTATCGTTTTTGGCACGATCTCTCAATGCTGAGGAATCACTTTAAAATTCCAGTATCCAATCCAAATCCGGATCTTCACTAAAATCAAATCAATTCGTTCTCATCACACACCCACCTGTCTACCAAATTTCGTCTGAATCCTTGTACAACTTTTTGAGATATCCTGCTAAAAGGAAGACAGACAGACAGGGATGAAAACAACCTCAGTCCACCTTTGGTGATGGAGGTAATAAAAACTGATTTTTGATACAGCCTATAATTCTAAGACTCACTTGTTCAAACACAAAGTTATGCCAAAATAAAGATAGTCCATCTTTAAATAAAGTCAAAAAAAATGTATTAGAGTGAAAACTATTATATAATGCAAATAAAGTGGGTAACAACAACTTTCAAACAAATATGTTCTTCCAAACATCAGATGGTCTGCTTGACTGTTGAGATGGCACAGTTACATAAATTTTTTAAAAAGTTCGTCCTTTCCAGAATCCTATCCTTGGTGCCACAAGTCAACTTGTGCCAAATGTGTCTCGTTTAGTGTCTCGTACAAGCACTTGTCTCATGTTGTACCCATAATTCCAATCCCGATACTACATCTTCAATAATGTTCATGCAAGGTTACACTTTTGTTTCCACAACATCATTGCCATTCACATAAAGTATAATAAAAGATGCTCTTTGCAAAGAGGAATAAAAAAAAAAAAAGGTTTGTGAGGAGGGAGGAACGATTGTGCAAACGCACGCATAAATATTTAGTACAAAAAAAAATCCCACAAATAAATGCAGCCATATTCAGTGAAAGTGTACATAACAATGTATAGCATCTGATATGGGAGGAGTTAAGATTAAGTGCAGCATCGCAAACATCATTTGGATAAATAGTAAGCTTGCAGAACATTTTAAGGATGAGCAATCTATGTATGTTCAACCTTGCCCAACAAAGCAAAGCACTTTGCAGGCTCAGAACAGACGACTGCAATTGTACTGCACATCATGCTTACAGAAAAAATAAATGAACAGAATTCACAAATACCAGAGCAGAAAATTTTCCCACACAAAGTTTCTATGGAATAACACAAAACCAAATATTTGGCAGTGAAATACAACTGGCATGCTAAACAAGACCGTTTGACAATTTCAAGGCTTCTGAAAACACTTTGCAAAACAGTATCCTTCAACCTTTCCACTTCATGAACATCTTTAAATGTGTACTGCAGGGTCAATGCAACCATTCATGAGAATTCAAAATACCTGTTGCAGAGGATCGTCAATGCTGCTGGAACCTGTAGGCGGCATCCCACTTTTGTGCTTTCTCTTCGGCCTTCATTGATGCAGCAACCTGAAAGGGAAGGTATCAAAGCAGTGCACCATATATTCAATGAATTATTGTGTCCAAAAAGCACTGAACCCTTTTGGACCGAAAGACAGTGAGGCGAACAGAGGACCGGAGAGGGAAGGAGGGGACCAGACTCTCTCTCTCTCTTTCTCTCTCTCTCTCTTTCTCTCTCTCTCTCTTTCTCTTTCTCTCTCTCTCTCTGTCTGTGCCCTCACAGATAATGTGCTGTCCATGCCTTTTGGCTTCCCTGATCAATCTGTTGGAGCACATACTGGTGAATATTGACGGTGGGAGGAAGACAGGAAGAGTTAGCACATCGGAATTTAGATCTACCACCGTTTTGTTCAGTTTTGGGTCATTTATCATCTGTCCTCATGTCAAAATTCACCATGTGGGTTCTGTCCTGTGGAAATAAGCCCTTTATATTTTGTAAGACCATGTCCCGTCAGCCTCATACCATGTCCCGTCTCTCTGCACTAGTCAAGCATTTTGACTCGTTGGGTTTTCCTGGAGGGGATTTCAATTAATTTAGAGGAGTAACTTGATCCTATCATTATTGGGGCCTTTAGAGGTCGCCAAATGCGGTCCGATAAATCGCTCCGATCGGATTGAAATTTAAATTGGCTGCACTAATCAATCGTCCACAAGACGAATGGGTCGTGGCACAGAAGCTTCCACCTGCTGGTGTCTTAACCCAAATGACCGGCCGTTCTTGTGACAGCATTGAGAAGTTGATGGATTTCTTTGGAGAAAATATACCTGGTGTTAGCTTAGCGGTTAGGGTGGTGGCTTCAGATCCTAGGGACCTGAGTTCAATCCCCGTTCACCACTGAATTAACACCAGGGGGTTGACTCAGCCTGTCATCCTTCTGAGGTCGGCAAAATGAGTACCAGTGTAACAGCCAAAAGGCTGCACACGAAGGGAAGGGGTAACAACAGATTTATTCAAAATCTGGTATTCGTGTGGTACAGGCATGCTGGGCCGAATGGCCTCCTCCTGGATTCTGGGGATTCCGGCCGATGTGATGTACAGTTTCGCATCCATCCGAGAGACGGCCCACACAATGATGAATCACTCTGCCTGTGAAACACCGGGATGACAGTTTAAAGCTGGGTCGGGATTCAAACCCAGGCGAGACAGTTTAGAGTGAGCATGCGTACCTCTCGGCTATCCTGCCATGATCTGACGATTCGTTGCTTTATCAAAACGGAATTGATCCAAGCAGCAGTTCCGACTGCTGAAAAAAAAGTTTTCATTTGTTTATATTAACTAAATGGCTAATAATCAGTGTGATTGTGGGAATGTGACTTTAGTGTGATTATTTGGATTAGCAAATTCAAAGGAAGTCGTGCTTTTTTTTTCTTCCTTTTTTTTCTTTTCTTTTTTTTTCATTTTTTTTTTCAAAGAAAGTCATTTTATGATGCATTGTGTTGCATGAATGAGTTGTGCTTGCATTCATTCATTATGTCGTCTCAAGCATTGAAAGTATCTATTGTCCTCCCATATTTTTGGCAGTAATATTGAGTATCTAATATTCCCTTGGCAATGTTTTGTTTGAGCTCCACAAAGGTGCCACCACGTCCGCTTTTTTACAGATGTAAGGATGTAGATTGGCAGCCTTACTTAACCACACGTCTTGTGGATGACTTTGCTTCCCACTTACGGGTCTACCGCAAGGCTCTTCACAAACTAGAGAAGGAAGAGGAAGAGGATGATGAGGATGAGGAAGAGGAAGAGGAGGAGGAGGAGCCTCAACCACAGCACACATCTGGTAAGTGGTCATTATCTTTTATAAATCATAACTTCATGAATGTAGCCAACTTTTCTATTGTAATCCTAGTTGTTGCAATAAGCAGAGGATGGGAATGAGGTTAAGTTGCGGTAAAGAAAATTGAGCGAAGATTAGGAGAGAAATGTGTGACTTACAGTGTTTGTTTGAGTTTGCAGTGGTTGGGGTGGGGGTGGAGAGAAAGTGGCATTCTGAGACAAAGTGACCTTTTGTTGTGTAATATGAAAATATCGCATTGGTATATTCAACTAAAACCATAAGAATATGGCAGAATTTAGTAATTTCTGATTCTTAATGTAAGTAAGGAATAAATTCAAGGTTGCTGTGCAAGTGAGTTAAGTGTTGGGGGGGGGGGAGAGCGAGGGAGTAGGAGGGAGGAGGATAACAACGGCGACTGTGGTGTAAAGGGGCAGAAGGATGACTGGGGGTGGTGGTGGTGGTGGTGTTTGTGGTGGTTGTAAGGGGGAGATCGACGAGCCGAGGGTGCTGGTGTTGGGAAGGGAAGGGGAAGGGCGAGAAGGATGATGAGAGTAGCGTAGTGGTGGGAAGGGAAGGAGGGGGATGATGAGAGTGGTGGTGGTAGTGGGAAGAGGAGGGGGTTTAGGAAGATGACGATGACGAGGTGGGTGTTGTGGGAAGGATGATGATGATGACTGAGTGTGGTGATTGTAAGGGGAAGGGGGAGAAGGAGGATGATGAAGGGTGGTAGTAGTAGTAAGGGAAAGTGGGATAAGGAGCGATGATGACGAGGGTGATGATGGTGGTAAGGGGAAGGAGGATGAAGAGGGTGGTGGGTGTGGTCATGGAAAGGGGGGGAGGGAGGAGGATGATGACTATGGTAGTGGTCGTGGTGGTGGTGGTGATTGTGAAGAGTTGGAGGATGATGACGATGAAGGGGGTGGTAGTCGTGGTAAGGAAGAGGAGGAGGAGGAGTTGGAGGAGGGACACCTGCTTGGATTTATAGATGGATGAAGATACCAATGATCCTAATTCCATCCATCCATTGGGACCATACTCTGTGCAGAGTGTTGGTGCTGCCTTCACAGTCTCCTGGGCTATTGGACACAATCCTGGACAGGTCTCCACTGCGACACAGGATACCAGCAAGCTAGCACTCATTTTGCCGACCTCGGAAGGATGAGAGGCAGAGTCAACCTCACCTGGTATTAATTCAACAGCCGAGTGGGATTTGAACTCAGAATCCTAAGATCCCAATTCCACCACCCTCACCATTAAGCCAACACCAGGCATATGATCCTAATTGGCTTTCAAAAATTTATATTGCATGTTATGACTTTCATGTTTCTGAACATCCGATTTGTTTTATGTGCTTTTTGTGTATCCTAATGTTGTCCCAGCTTGAATGTGAAAGTATAACTTTTTTTGATCTTGTTCTGCCTGACATTTCTCTTTCTGCTATATAGTAGTATTAGGAAAAAATTTTGTTTGAAAATTGTTCTTTTTTATTTCTTCTTTTTTCTTTTTCTTTTTCTTTTTGCTCTCTGTTGGTTATTTAACACTTAAATCTGTTAATGCATAAAGAGTATCATGAAAAAGTGCCTCTTTTATCATCTCTTACCTTGAGTTATTTTTGTAGGCATTCTTATCTTGCTTCATGTGTTTTCACCAATGTGGTACTTTGCCCTCCTGCAAAACACTCTTTGTGTGGTTGTTTTTTTGAAATTGTTTTCTGCTTGTGTCACAGTTCATTTTGCACTGCTGATTAAAGTACAATGTGATTTCCTGTCAAAATTGTTATTTTGTTCACTATTATGAGGTCATAACGACGACCACGAGATAGGTGTTCAGAAAGCCAATCCCCCCCCCTTCCTCTGGTTAACGTTGCAAAACTTCTCCCCTTCAGTGCTATTTTGGTCATTACTGCTTGGAGATTGTGCCCAGAAATGGCAAACGGTTGTTCTCTGTGCATGTTAAAAGTTTATTTCACCATCGCTTTTGTTATTTTCAAGCTTGCATGCTTGCTGAGGTGGTTTGATTATATCCATTTTTAATGAGTATTATGACACTTTGTGTGACCAGATTTGCTTTCTACAACTGGATAGTGCAGATGAATTTTTTCAGTTGACACAATTCCCGTTGTTTTGTGACGTTCCTTTGTTTGAATGAATGAGGTGATGCATAGTGTTGAAATATCCCCATCAACACCTTTTCGGGAAAGGGAAACGGAAGCGGTTGTAGCTGGAGGAGGTGGGAGTGCGTGTCAGTTTTTTTCCTTATTGTTTTTTTTTTCAACCTCCTTTAAAAAATTATTATTTTATTTATTTTTTGGCTTGCACACAATTTTTGACTTCGAAAATACAAACGCAATTATTTTATGTCGCAAAAAACGTATTAATTGTGCACCAAATTCTCATAATTGATGCAGCCTCTGCAAGTTGCAATGTCGTCTGTCGTTTCTCTTCCAGAAAGTGATTCTGAAATTGATGTGATTCATGCACTTGGACTGAAAGGTTTGAATTCCTTAAGCAAGTGCTGACCTTGTCTACTGAAAGTATTTTGCCGATGAATATTTCTACTGCCGATGAAGTGCCCCCCCCCCCTCTTGTGGATGCAACAGGACAAAAACAACAGTGCAAGGAGGAGGGTACGTCAACATCAAAATGGCGGGAGAGTTGGACAAAACAGTGGTTGTGTGGAGGACAGAGGGGTAGGGAAGACGCATGGGGTGGACAAGATGGATACGGAAGGAAACTTTCAGCAAGGAAAGACGGAAAATTTTAAAGGAGAGAGTTTAGTGGTGGGGGAGAGGGGGGGGTGTTGACGGGGATAGAAAATATCGTGGTTTTGGATTTGTGGGGGGGGGTGATCTGGGATAGTGGTGAACAGCTGTTTTTTTTGGGGGGGGGGGGATTTTGGGAGCTTCACCAGAGGGAGATGATGGTAGACCATGTGTGTCCGCAGGAACCTGGAGGGAAGGGTGGGAGAGGGGAGGTGTAACAAAGAACAGAAAGAGCAGAGGGTGCAAGACCAGAAAGGAGGCATTAGAAGACAGAGAGCCCACTGACCTGTCTGTGATTGCAGTCATGGACCCGTAGACTTAACTTCATCGTGGGAGATTCCAATAATATTGAAGGCCTTGTTTTCCATCGCGTTAAGATGAGCAAGATGTGAGGAGCAGCTGAGTTGGGCCTTGAACAATACAAAACTAATTCAAGACATCAATCACAAACAACGTGCGATCTAACATTAAGTATTGGACGGGATATAACAGGAACACCTCGGCGAAGATATATAATAAAAAAACGATAAATCTGGTTCAGAAAATTTAGCTTTAGTGAGGTGGAAACTACAGCTGCAGACATGCAACAACACCCAACCCGCAAGTTATTTCCTTCAATTGCAGGTGCAGCATAAACACGTGGAAGTAATTAAATGTGATATGAGACACGCATCGCTTTTATGTTATACATGGAGATGTCCAGCCCATCTTAATGTTGTTTCTGGAACCACCATCCATTTTTGCCCTATTTATTGGTCATTACCTCTGCCACCGAAGGTGAAGGAGGTTATGTTTTCACCCCTTTCTGTCTGCCTGTCTGTTTGTCTGTGTACAGGATATCTCAAAAAGTTGTAGACAGACCGGATGAAATTTGCTGGGCAGGTTCAGTGTGTGACGAGGACGAACTGATTAGGTTGTGATGAAGATCCGGATCCAACTACAATAATTTTAAAGTGATTCTTCACCTTTGAGAGATAGGGCCAAAAACGATATATAGCACAATATCTCAAAAAGTTGTGGACGGATTTGGACGAAACTTGGTGGACACGTTGAGTGTGTGGCAAGGCCGAATTGATTAGATTTTGGTGAAGATACGACAATTTTTTAATTTTCAAAGTGATTCTTCCCCATTGAGAGATTGGGACAAAAACGATATAGTACTGTATAGCATGATATTTCAAAAATGTATTGGGTCTGATATGTTCTCGTGGATCAGGCATTACGTGGCGGAGGTATGCGCTCCACCGAGTGCCCTTCTCGTTTTCCTTTGGAATCCCTCATTGAGGTTCTTTTAAAGTGTCTGTGAGAGGCCTGAACACAGCAGTTTTGGTGGGAGAACAGATGTGCGCCATCATCCAGGGATGTTTACCTCAGAGTTGTTTGTGTGACATGTCTCGAGTGGTTGCTCCACCCACAGACTGGGCTTCGACCCAATAGCTAGCGAGAGGGGAGGGGCGAAGCACATCAGTGTTGAGGGTGGTGGCCAGGGCCCTTAAAGGCCCAAGCAGCAGGCCTGGAATTGGCCCAGAATAGGCTGCGTCATAGGCTTTCCTGCTGCACCACACCTCCACTCAGCCAGCCACACCTCTCCTCCTCCTGTGTCTGTGTACTCGGAAGCCCAGGATGGCGCGCTAACTTAAACTGTGAAGGGAAGCGACCTGCAACCTTACCAGCTGTGCCCGGCACGGCTCAGGTATCTCCTGTGGCATGACCGATGGGCCCAGATAAGGCATTGGATAATTAAGGAATCCCGGTCTTTCATTTGATATTGAGGGAGCATATGATCGGTAGTGGGTAAGTGGATTTTTTATAACCCTCGCGTTCGCCAAAGGAGAGGGAATTTCCTTTGAGTCCGTTTGTCTATTTGTTCAAAGAATGTGCTGACGTAGGCCACAAACACCACCTAGTGGTAGCCAGTCGTACACTTTCTCTTTTTCAACTGATTACATCAAAAAGTATGTGCAATTAGAATGTGAGTACGTCTGTAAAGTATGTACTATTAGAATGTGAGTACGTTTATAAAGTATGTACTATTAGAATGTGAGTTCGTCTATAAAGTGTGTACAATTAGAATGTGAGCGTCTATAAAGTATTTACTATTAGAATGTGAGTACATCTATAAAGTATTTACTATTAGAATGTGAGTACGTTTATAAAGTATGTACTATTAGAATGTGAGTACATCTATAAAGTATTTACTATTAGAATGTGAGTACATCTATAAAGTATTTACTATTAGAATGTGAGTACGTTTATAAAGTATGTACTATTAGAATGTGAGTACATCTATAAAGTATTTACTATTAGAATGTGAGTATGTTTATAAAGTATGTACTATTAGAATGTGAGTACATCTATAAAGTATTTACTATTAGAATGTGAGTACGTTTATAAAGTATGTACTATTAGAATGTGAGTACGTTTATAAAGTATGTACTATTAGAATGTGAGTACGTTTATAAAGTATGTGCTTTAGAATGTGAGTACGTCTATAAAGTATGTACAATTAGAATGTGAGTCCGTCTATAAAGTATGTACTATTAGAATGTGAGTACGTCTATAAAGTATGTACTATTAGAATGTGAGTCCGTCTTTAAAATCCATATATTACCACACAAAACAAGTCAGGGTGAGTGTATACAATCTTTGATTGCTTGTTCTGGTTTATTATTTCCTGATTGTATAGTGTTGGATGTATCATTTATTTTTGTACATTGCTTTTTTTGTAAATTCCTCCCTGTGCCATTTCTTTTAAATACACATATAAAGCTGTCTTGGTCTCCTGGGTGAATTGTGGGTGTCATGGTTCTCTTGAGGTGATTAAGAAAGACCGATTATGGGGTAATTGGCAACGGGCTTGCCTCAGATTGTGCTGCCCTTTTGGCTCGCTCGGCTTCATTTGCATACGATGTGTGACATCTCATTGGTGTGACACTCGGCGAATTCAGACTTCCAATTTGCACGGTATCATGGCTTTTCGACAAATGATCCAGTGAGAAAGACCCTGAAGCGATTGACTGTCGCGGTCATTTTGATGTGACTTGTTGGACTCGTACCAGGTAACCGGAGGACCGACGACCTTTACAGTATAAAGGTTACTTTAACCGAATCGAATGTATTTGTTATGAGTTGCGAGCTTCATTATTTTTGTTTTTTATACTATCTTCAGCTGTCAAAGTTGTACAAGTGATTTTTAATTTTTTTCTGCATTTTGTCCTGGATTTTTCATATTTACAGTTTGAGTTGAACATAATTGAAAACTTGGCATTCCAGTCTTGATTTTGTAAGTGTATGCGATTCTTCATTAACATGTAGCTTGGCTTCACATGATCACTTCTTCTGACAATATAATTCTTGCATGATTGTTCTTTAATTCCTTAACGTGGTATAATTTTGATTGTGTTAGCTCAGTGGCAAAGAATAGCATATTTGAGTAATTATCCCCAATTTTCTTTTTTATTACCATACTGTCATCCTGCAACTAAAATACGCTGAGGCTTTTGGTTCCATCCTTTGAAGTGCACAAATGTAGCATGACCCTATACAGGTCTATTCTCTCACCTTGGACTGTCTTCTCCCAAACTTCTTTCGCATCTGTCCTCACTTCTCCAACCCTCCCCCAAACTTTATCTCTGTCCTCTCTTTATCCCCTCTCTTATTTTCCTCAACTTCTATTTTCTTCAATCACACCCGCTCCCTGCATACCTAATAAATAGATTTCCCTTTGCAAAATTTTTGCAGTTAGTTCTCATTTAGGTTCTTTTTAATTTCCACGTATTTCCACTCCCCCCCCCCCCAATGTTGACGAATTGGATTTACATCCTTTGAAACACCTTCCATTAGCCTATGGAGATAATGCTTTACTTGCATGAAGGCTGCAATTTTATTTAAGGAAACAGTAGTCCAACCAGACTTTCAGAACAGGTCCCAGTAAAGTGGCCAAATCGTGTGTTGTGTGTTCAGGATACCAGATGGAAAGGGAACAGGGTGAGGTGGTTGGTAGGAGGGTACAAGCTGGTGCACGTGGGAGGGGATGGAAGGAGTAATGGTGTTGGAATCATCGTATCAGAAGAGATCAGCAAGGGTGTGGTCACAGTGGAAAGATAGGAGGGACAGATAGTTATGCCATCGTTGGTGATATACAAACAATTGGTGTGTTTTATGTTGATTAACGGGGGCCACGGACGGAAAGGACTGAGGCAGAGAAGCAGGAGTTCAGGGACACACTGGAGAGGATTATGGGAATGGTTGAGCTGGAGGTGATGCTTTGCATTACAGGGAACTTCAATGCGCCTGTGAGAGTAGCGGAGCTGGGTGAAGAGGATTGTGTTGGTAAATTTGGATGGAGAACGAGGAATAGAGAGGGTCTGGAGCTGGTGGAGCGAATCGGTTTAGCCATAGCTGGTTTGTTCTTTCAGAAGTGGGATAGCCACAAGATTATTTGCAAGGGGTGGACAGCAAAAAAAACGGAACTGCATTTGTTGGTACTTATGAAGCAATAGTTGTGGAGAATCAAGGACTGTAAGGTGGTTGCTGGAGAGCATGTCACCACCCAGCACAAGCCTGTGGTGTTTGTTGTACACATGAAGAAAAGGAAGGAAATTAAGAGCAGCGTTTGGAAGATGATAAAGTGGGTGAAGTGCAGGGACAGTGTCGCTGTGGAGTACAAGGAGAGGGAGAGGGCCAAGTATGAGGAACGTAGTGAAGAAGCCGAAGGTTTGGAGGATGAGTGAAAAGTACAGAGCAGTGTTTCGGGGAATTGCAGAAGTTTTGTTTGGAAGAACCTCATGAAAGGGTACATCGTCAAGGAATAGAAACCAGGTATGGTGGACGGAGGAAGTAACGAAGCTAGTCAGTGAGAAATTGGTTTGGAAGATGATGGAGAAGATCAAGGATAGAGGGAGACAACATCATGGATGATGCATGTATATGCACCAAAGACGAAAGCTGCAATGAAGGATGGCAATGGGAAGCTAGTGATAGAGAGGGGGCAGTGTTGAAGGTAAGGGAAAGCTATTTTTATGGGCTATTGAACCAGGGAAGAAGCAACGGCAAGCTGGAGCTATCGTGTTATGTGGAATGAGTGGAGATTAGGAGGGACGAACAACATTTAAAGAGGAAGAAGACGTGAAGAGAGCCAGGTATTGATTTGCATACGAAGATGGTAATTGCAGCAGGAGATGTTTGGAGTCCGTTGGACGAAGAGTCTGTTGAACATATCACATGTTTGAGATATGTAACATGAAAAGTATGAGAGAGTTTGATTCTGGAGGATTGGAGGATAGGGCTAATTGTGCCAATATGGAAGAGGACGGGTGATGTACAAGATCTGGGGAGATACAGAGGCATTACACTCATAAATCATGTCATGAACTTACTGGAGAGGATTCTGGATGGGAGGATAAGGAAAAGTGTGGAGATGGAGATAGGTGAAGAAAAACAGGTGTTTAGAAAGTGCTGGAGAGATTGTGGTCGCGGCACTGATGGATTGGAGTGCAGGTTCGAAGCAGAAGTTGGGCTGGTGGAAGATATTGTTGCGGGCCGGGGTCTGGTAGTGAGAATGACCACTAGGTGGGGGAAGTTACGTCGTCTCCCACCAGACTCCTGGAATTGTAGGCCGTCGCACACGGATAATTCCGTGACGCGGCGGGTCGCTTAACCGACCGTGGACGCCAATACCTCAACCGCCTGGCGTAGGGTCTTCCTGCCAGGTGTAATCAGTTTACCTAATTAACCACGCCGGTTCGACTACCAGGGAACTACGCCCTCGGTACGCCTTGCCCTAACCAGATCACTCTACCAACTACGGTAGAGTACCAACTCCGGATCGGATGCAGCCGTGCGGAACTGCCAAGGACGTACCAGCTAGATTGAACAGATTATCGGGGATAAAGACCCGGCTAAACTCAGATCCGAACCATGCTGGACCAATGAAGGAAAAGACAAAAACGAACTGGGAACATTTCTACCAAGATTTATTTACACTAAGGTGAGGAAAGTCATGTGGCACAGGAACGAGTTTATTGGTGTGTTATGCAGGGGAAAGAAGAGAGATGTAGTGTGACAATTTTACAGCAACTTACAAAAGAGGAC
>CM068959.1:59247497-59264489 GCA_035128595.1 Eptatretus atami | reverse complement strand
CCATACTAGCTATCGACGTGCGGTTGACGACTAAATATACGTCCATCTGTACCGTCTAAATAAAAAATAATATGAAGTATTTGTTATAGATTATGTATAATAAAAAACAATTATCGACAAAAATCATATATTTATTATATTTTTGCATTAAACTTGTACTTTTTTTAGTGAAACAACACTGGTATGATTTTCAAATTATGCATTCTGCTACACCGTTCATCTGTCTGCAAAATAACTAAAAAAATACAACATATAATTCACTACGAGTGTACAAAAAAACTATGTAAAGAGACCGAAAATTACTTATATTAGGCCGCCGGTGGCATTATCTATTCTGACGATAACTCAAGTTAGGAAAGTCGTACGGAGATATTTTGACACCATACGATTTCTAATAAGCAGTCGGAAATTGTTACATAGGAATCTGCGCTTTGGCGCCACTTGGACCATTTTGTTATAGATAAGATATAATAAACATCAATTTTTGACAACATATCTTATAAGTTCGACATTTTTATCATTTAACATGTCATGTTTTAGTCACATATCACCGGTATGATCTTCCGAATTATGCATTTGCTAAACCGTTTATCTCTTTCTAAAGATTTTAAGGTAATTAAGCCTCCATTATAATAGACAACAACATATGTTATACAATATACAGTGCACACAAAGTTAATCATCGAGTTGCCATCAGAGTCATTGGCATCCTGAGTCACGATAGCATCTTCCTGCACCATGTTGGAGCATCCCTGCAGCTTACACACAACAGTGCACTTCAACCCATTCAGTATGCAGGAGCAATCTGACGGTCGACACATCCTTCTGCATGTGCATGAGATGAGATTCAAACGAACATCTGGAGCTGGTAGACCCGACATCCATCGGATTGTGAGCGAACCGCCATCATCGAGTTCCCAGCCATGTCCTGCTGATGGTGCTGGGACGGCTGGCAGGTTTTCAAGGCTGCGTCGCCAGATAGCCGCCTGATAGTTGGCCCTAAGCGTATGCTGCATCAAGGATCTTCACAAGCGGGCAATATCTCTCTCTTTTCTAGCTGGATTGGTCAAAATTGCTAGGTGTTTTTTGTGAGTGAAGTCTGATCTACAAGCCCTATGGTACGATATTGGAATACTAGAAAGTTCAACTGCGCCTTCTTGGACTAGCTTTATAATTGGATAAAAGTTTCTAACTGCGGCTGCGTCGCACAATGTCTTCCAAGAACTGTTGCCAGCTGGCTTGCTGAGTTCCGAGAGTGGCGACTTCTTGCTGCAAATGATGCACGTTCCGGACTCAGGTTCAAGCTTCACCCGTTTCGCCTCGACACCGGCCATCTCAGCTGAAAGAACAAAAAGACTGACGTAAGATTACTGTGATAGCCGAAAAGCTCGCCAGATTACATAGAAATACTCATCAAAGTCAGAAACATGTTTGGTGGGCAATATCTCAGTTTCAGAAAATGCATGATGGACATCTGAGAACGGTAGCTTAGTGCCCGGATGGACGCCATCTTTGAAACCACCCAGCGCGAAAAAAAATTAATATAAATGGCGGCCATTTTGAAATCCAAGATGCGCCCAAAGTGCAGATTTCCTATGTAACAGTTTCCGCCTGCTTATTAGAAATCATATGGTGTCAAAATAGTCTCCGTACGCTTTCCTAACTTGAGTTATCGTCAGAATAGATAATGCCAGCGGCGGCCTAAGTAATTTTCGGCCTCTTCATATATATTATTTGTACACTCGTAAGAAATTATATGTTGATTTTTGATTTATTTTTACAGCAGATGAACGGTGTAGCAGAATGCATAATTTGGAAAATCATACCAGTGATGTTTCCCTAAAAACAGTACAAGTTTAATGAAAAAATATAAAAAAATATATGATTTTTTGTCCATAATTGATTTTTATTATAAATAATCTATAACAAAAAACTTCATATTATTTTTTATTTAGACGGTACAGATCGGACGTATATTTAGTCGTCAACCGCACGTCGATAGCTAGTATAGAACTCCAGATACACGTGCAACAATGTACCCCACCAAATGGGCATTTTCGCGCTGGGTGGTTTCAAAGATGGCGGCCATCCGGGCACTAAGCTACCGTTCTCAGATGTCCATCACACCTTTTCTGACACTTGAGACATTTGTCTAATGAGAATTACTCCCCCCGCCGGAGCATTACTTTTGGTCTGGCTCAAGGACTAATAGGGGCACAACGGCAGCAGCATAGTCACTCCCCAACAAAATGATAGCTACCCGGCAGCCAAGCTGCCATATGCAAGAGGAAGATTTCTATATATGTTCAATTGCTTTCATTTGCAAATGAGATTAAGTGTCTGTGGAAAAAGCAATGTTCGAATAGTCATCAAAACTGCAGCAACAATATTAATTTTGTACTTTTGCAATTCACATTTCATTATTATTTTAAGACATTTATTGTACAGATCTTGGTGATATAAAAATGTGTTTTACCAGGAAGGGCACTCGGTATAGTACATACCTCCACCACCCATTGCCTGATCCAATAGAACATATCAGACCCCATACATTTTTGAGATATTATGCTATATATTGTTTTTGGCCCCATCTCTCAATCATCGTTTTTAGCATCACTTTAAAAATTTTAAAATACTCATATTGGATCTGGATTCCGATCTTCACCAAAATTGAATCAATTCGTCCTCGTCACACACCCAAAGTGTCCACCAAGTTTCGTCTGAATCCATCCACAACTTTTTGAGATATTGTGCTATCATTTTTGACCCTACCTCTCAATGGTGAAGAATCACTTTAAAAATTCGAGTAGCCAGATCCAGATCTTCACCACAATCTAATCGGTGCGTCCTTGTCACACACCGAACCTGCCAACGAAATTTCATCCAAATATGTTTGCAACCTTTTGAGATATCCTGCACACAGACAAACAAATAGACAAACAGACAGACATGGGTGAATACATAACCTCCGTCCACCTTCGGTGGTGGAGGGAATCACATTTGATTGCTTTATGCTTATTCTTTTATACGATATGACGCAATATTAATCCTGAGGTCCTTGACTGAGATCGGAAGATTGTGTGAGGAAGGAGATCAATAAGTCAGGGGTGATTGGAGAGTGGAGAGAGTTGGCTGAGGGAAGCGAAGGAGTATCGTGTTCAAGGCAGGACAAAACTTCAAAACAGAATGTTCAAACCATTCTGCCTCTTCCCTGATAAAAGGAAGTGAGGATGAAGAAGATACTGTAAATTGTGTCCTTTATACCCTCCACTGTAGATTGTGATTGTGGTCGTCCTTTGACCGCCCTCTGAAATCCAACCCTCCCGGCCTTCTGCCTCAAGTGAAAACGTTATTGTTGTCTTATCCTTCTGACTATGGGCTTGTCTTTCCAATAGGAGCACAATAAAATCTTCATCTTATGTTTTAGCTGGTAATGGCATATCTTTGTGTAAAGTGTTTTATTTTATGAGCAAGCTACTCAACATCAGTCGTAAGCTGTTCTATCAAATTCAAGCATATGCAGCACTGTTTAATTTTATCTCACATATTGGATGTGCAATGGCTGCTTTGAGTTGTATGTTCTATATGGGAAGTGAAAATGTTTTTGTTCATTAAATTCTTACATTATTAATACTGCAATGGACTCCAGTGAGTCCTTCATTCAAGTCTTCACTTGTGGGGTTTTGAGTCAGAATCCTTGCATCATGAGTAAGAGTTGAGAAAAATTTTGTGGTATTGCCTCATTTATAATCAGGTGCAAGACCTGGACTTTTGAGGTCTCTTTGCTACTTGCGGTAAATATAAAGCAAATGATTTGATACCTGAATGTGTAAAATACAATCTCACTTCACTTCGTGCTTGCTTTCACAATGTTATAATTTGTGGCGAAAGGTTTCTGTTCTGTTGAAGCCATCATTTTCCCGTTGTCACCTTCTGTCTTACTTGGAAGTAAGCCAACATCATGCGTTACACAAAAAGGGAACAAAAACGAAATCCTCTTAAATACAGGCTTATTGGCTTGCATCTATTTATAAGCAAAGTCATAAGAGTCAGTCCTTCATTGCAGTTGACATCAAATCCTTCCTTTTCTCCAAAGGACTGATCCTCAAAACATCAGTTTGGTATCTGACCAGGTCACTCGAACTTTGGAGTGCTGCAGCTGTCTCCCAACAATGGATAGAGGCCCTACATCTCGGACAATAGATCGGGGCCATCTTTCTGGATACACAGTGTGTCCCTAAAGTCATTGTGCAACTTTAAACCTTTATAACTTTTGATGTACACATAATTGAAACAAACTAAAAATGGTACATGAAAAAGTAATTCATCAAGTTTTGTTATTAATGATGTTGTTATCCCTGTACTTGAAACAAATAAATAAACGTAGGATTTGTTATAATCAGCCACATCTGTTTGTCCATCCATCCCGCTATCTTTCCGAAAACAGTTGTGCAGAAATTCACCAAACTTGGTAGTTCTGATCACCACATGGCAAGGAGGTGCAAGAGCAGTATCATTTTTGGCCAAGTACTTTGGTGCCCTGGGTTATTTTTTTTTGTATACATTGTCGAGGCTCGTAAGAGAGCTAACACACAACACACAACAAGGGGGCAGGATATAAGAGGGGCAAGAGAGGGAAGGACAAAACAATTGGGAACAGAGACATGAGGAGATCTGTGGAAGGGAGAGGGATGGAGTGGGGAACACGGGGTATACAAGATGGACTCGACAGGGACTTTCAGGACCTTACACGACAGGGAACTTTTGGGAAGGAAAGCAGGGAATTTGAAGGAGGTGGGTTTGGTGTGGATGACCGGGGGTAGAAAAGATCGAGGTTTTGGATGGGGGAAGATAAGAGATGGTGGTGAACAGCTGTTTTGAAGACCTGGAGGAAAGAATATGCCTGGTGTTGGCTTAATGGTGAGGGTGGTGGGCTTGGGATCCTCGGATTCTGAGTTCAAATCCCACTCGGCTGTTGAATTAATACCAGGTCGGGTTGTCTCTTCCTGCCATCCTTCTGAGGTCGGCAAAATGAGTGCCAGCTTGCTGGTATACTGTGTCGGAGTGGCGACCCATCTAGGATTGTGCCCAATAGCCAAGGAGACTGCTTAGGCAGCACCATCGCTCTGCACAGTGTATGGTCCCAATGGATGGGTGAATGGAGGGTAGAATGGGATTGAAGAGTGTGGGAGTTTATTCCAAAGGTGGGGAAAAACGAGGAATGAAGGAGTGAAGGTGAGCAGTGATTTGTGATTTTGGTAGTTTCACCAGAAGGGGGTTGCTGGCAGACCTTGAGCGCCCTGCCGAAATATGGGAGGGGGGGTGCATATCGCAGACAGAGCAGGGGGGGTCGAGGCCAGAGAGGGGACAGTGGAAGACAGAAAGACCACCGACCTGCCTACGGTGAGAGAGTGAGAGACCCAAAGGCTCAACCTCATCCTGGGAAATACCAATGATCCAAAATGCCTTAGTTTCCACAGCGTGAAGCCGAGAAAGGTGAGAGGTGGGTCACCAGCCCAGAGGGGAGAGCAGTACTCCATCACGCTGCGGACGAAAGCTTTGTATGTGGCCAGGAGCTCAGGTGGGCCGAGGAAGGACTTAGCATGATGGAGGATTCCCTGTCGGCAACTGGCTTTGGAGGCCAGGTTGGAAAGATGGCTATCGCAGGAAATATCATGGCAGATAGTGAGACCTAGAAGCTTGAAGGAACGGACTTCTTCCAGCGGGTTGTTGAGAAAGTAGATGGGTAGAGGTTCCAAATGGTCCTTTCGGAGAGACAAAGTGAGTGTGACATTTGTCAGGATTGAAAGACATGTTCCACGTGTTGGACCAGCCTTTGATTATACCAGATCTGCAGAGAGCGAAGAAGCTGCTGCTTGCCGGTCTGAGGGATGACGGATGGTACGACAGAGGGTGGAGGGATCAGCAAAGCGATAAAGAGGATTTTCCAGAGAGTCAGAGAGATCATTGATGAAAGCCAGAAAAAGAATAGGGCCCAGAACGCTGCTTGAGGAACTCCGGCCTGGACAGGAAGAGGTGATGAGAGAACTCCATTTAGGGCCACATGTTGGCTGCGACAGGAGAGAAAGTCTGCGAGCCATGAGTGGAGATGGCCTTAGATACCATAGGAAGAGAGTTTGGTGAGCAGGGCAGGGTGCCAGATCATGTCAAAAGCACGTGATATGTCTCGGGTATAAGTAAAGGATATGGCTCTGATTTCATGTCTGTGGTGGGGTCAAAGGTGAAATACCAGAAAATGCAAAAACGAACACATTTTAAAACATTTTTAAAATGAATCTTTGTATATGCAATCGACATCGGATGCATGAAATATGCAGCAATTCTTTTTTTGGGGGATTTCACACCCGGTTCATGCCCTAAGGGGTTGTGCCTTGGGGTCACAGACGTCAAAACAATATTTTTTTTGTCAACTCAAAATTTGATATTGGGTCATTCCTTTTTTGCCATCTTTCAAATTTGCTTTAGGTGGGAAGCGGAGGGATTTGCGATGGCACGCCAACGACTTTGCTCCAGTTGTTCTTGCATCGCCCTTTCATGCCTGTTTTTTCCCTTTCTCTTCTTTCAGCCCCTTGTGCTGGAGATGTTTTTTTTTAATCCAGCTTGTTCTCGCCCTCTGTATATCTTCTTCCCCTTCTCCTTCCCTTACTTTCATTCTTTATTCTTCACCTCATCTATTATTCTTCCAAATGTCCCTCTACCCTGCTGTTGTGTATCTCCACTTTCCAGTGTGTTCTGTGTTCTAGGTTTTCCATAAACATCGACTTTTTATGCAAAAACAGGTTCACGATGTATTGTCCGTCATATTTTGTTTTAGAGGAAGAATGATAAAGATGAGTTTTGAGGTTAACAGGTGCTAGGAGTACAGTTGGTACAGTTGGTGGTATGAAAGTGGATAGTCAGGGTAAAGCATGAGAAAGCAGAGATCTGGCTTCTTCCATGTGGGAAATGTTTTTGGGACAAAGACTTCTTTGTTGTGCCTTCATTTGGTGAATGGCATGGGTGCTGATGGGCTAAAGGAGCAGCTGGCTTTCTTCCCTCATTTGAAGGGATCCCCTCCAAGATGTCTTTGTGACAAACAAGGCCTGCAGTTAACTTCAGCCTGGACATGAACCAGCAGCGCCTATCCCCACCCTGCCCCCCCCCCCGATTAGGTATACTTGGGGTATGCACGTATTTATTTATTTATTTGTTTTTGCTTGACCTCTTGCTACGAATCTAAATATAATATTCTCCTCCTGTTACACAAACGTTTACAGTGTTGCAAAAAATAGTGGGTGCGTTTTTTGATGTCGAGGTGGAGCTGGAGAAGGAAATCTGCCGGGACATGGTGTGCACTTCGGATGATAATGAGAGAGGTACCCGTTTGCTTTTTGAAATGGATTTTCAATTGAATATTTTGAGGGAGGATGGTCCTTTCTCACAGTGATTGTGCAGAGTGTAATCTTCTCTTATAATGAGGGTCTTCTTTCTTTGTATGGCTCTCCTTGAAATGCTTCGACAAAAATAATATGCATTGAAAGAGTACATTGATGGCTCCACATTGAAATTATCCAGCTTTTCCAATGCATCACTCTGCATTGGAAAATGTGGATTCATACTCATTCCTTAATTGTATTGAGGACTTTTGTACCTGATGTTTAATCTACAGACCATGATTAGTAACGGTCCACAGCTGGAGCTTTTGATAACTTTGTTTATAAAAGAGAGGTAGTAGTTGTAAATGCTGCATGTTTAAGTTTTGATGGCTTTAAAAATGTACATTAATTTTTGCCAAGATCAATTGTCCTTTACAATCGATAGAATTCTTACGGGACCTTTGTGAAGTCCTTCTCTTCCTGCTGCTTCCTGATGACGACTTCCAGAGCAGAGGTCTGCGTTACATTGCTCGGGTGCGTACATAACACACTTGACCGTCCCTCATTTCTTGTCCGCTAGTCTAGATGTGTCTACTTGTTCAAAGTGAACACAATTTAAATGCTTGAGTGATGTGCTAATTTCCATATCAGAGAGAAAAAAGGAGGGTGGAAGTGTTGGAGAAATGTATAGAGAAGAGAGAGGTGAAAGATGAGAGTAAGGGGGAAAGCAGGGAAGACATATACATTGAAGTTATGTAAATGTTTTATTTGTTTATTTATTATCTTAAAAACAATGGATTGTTGCATAAATACTTTTCAAAAGGTTGTAGGTCAAAATATAAACATGTATTGTGTTACATCATTGCGTATTAGGTTTCGGTTTTGAAAATAATCTTCTTCAAATTGTCTCACCCAGAAGCAATGCAAAAACGTAAACGGTTTTTGTATTCTTCATGTCCCTGTCGTACTTTTTTATTGTTTATTTTTATTCTTTGTGGGCTCTACAGTTTGTGGAGGAGCTGCAACACAAATCACACATGCACGTAGACAGATACATGACACAAGCGTAACTTGACTTTCTCACAAACGCAGCCACTGAGGTTTTTGTAATGGGCGAGGCCAATTTTGTTCCTTTGTGGGGTTTTTTTGTCCTTTCAAATAGAAAATTTAATAAACTATAGAAAGTACTCTGGGACTTTTATGATCAGGAGATCTTGCAGATGAAGAAATGTCACCATAATCTTAGAGATGCTGTGAAAACACAAGGGTTCTCCCATACAACTCAACAAAACACAGGCTGCATGGGATTTTGCCCCACACTCTTGAAAGTAAATGTTCTTCAAAGGAAGGAACCGATTATGTAACTTGGAACTGGGAACGATTCTAGCATTTGAACAAAACCTTGGGCAGTGAACAATGCATGAGCTTAGAAACAAGAAAGTAAAGCTCTGTGACACACTTTCTGTAAACAGCACACCACACATGTTTTGATTTATGAAGAGATTTTTGATGAAGCGACTGGGGATTTTCTGAGCCCCAAAACCTGCATTTCTACTTGTTAATAAACCACTCATTGCAAAGTTTGCCTCATCACTCATCAAGAGCCAGGAAACATGCTCATCCTAAATAAAGCCAAGTCCTGCTCTCACGACTTTGTTACCTGCTGATTGGCTTTGCGACCTGTTGAAACTGAAGCCAAGATTGATACAACTTAGACCCTTTTTGAGAATTCTTCTGACAAATTCATAATTTGTGCAAAGTTCAGATTGGAGGTGACGTACAGATATATCAGTGCTCGTTATCACTGTGGTGTGTGTGGTGTGTGTGTGTGTGTGTGTGTGGTGTGTGTGTGTGGCGAGCGTGTGTGTGTGTGTGTATATGTACGTATCTATGTATGTGTATATATATATTATATATATTGTTGCGGGCCAGGGGTCTGGCGGAGAACGACCACTAGGTGTGGAAACTACGTCGATTCCCACCAGACTCCCCGGAATTGTAGGCCGTCGCTCACGGATAATTCCGTGACACGGCGGGTCGCTTAACCAACCGTGGACGCCAATACCTCAACCGCGTGACATAGGGTCCTCCTGTCTAGAATCAAGTTACCTAATTAACCATGTGGTTTCGACTACCGGGGAACCACGCCCTCGGTACGCCTTGCCCGAACCGGATCACTCTACCAACTACCGAATACCTTTCTGGATCGGATGCAGTCGAGCGGCACTGCCAAGGACGTATCGGCTTGAAGGAACGGATTATCGGGAATAAAGACCCGGCTAAACTTAATCCGAACCATGCTAGACCAATGGAGGAAAAGACAAAGACGAGCTGGGAACATTTCTACAATTATTTATTTACAATAAGCGGGGAAAAGCATGTGGCAGAACAAAAAGGTTTATTCGGTATGTAATGCAGGGGAAAGATGAGAGAGTGTGGTGCGGCAATTTTACAAGCAACTTACAAAAGCGGACACAGTGCAGACTTGACGCGAGATTAATAAAAGCAACAATTACAACAATGAAGATCTTATACAGGCTTATCTAACGGACAGGCGCCAACACACTCAGACACACACTCAGACAAAATAAACCCAATGAAAGGCAAAGGACTTTTGCAGCCAGGGAGGGGAGGGAGTTGAGGTCACAGTTTTTGGTACCTGAGCGTTTCGGGGAAGGGATGCTCCGTGGTGCGGCACCCGACAAAAGCTGTGCAGGTCGGTCCACAGCTGCACGTGTGGTAATCGTGTCTGGCGGAGTCCAAAGAGGCGAGAGATGAGCAGTGGCAGGACCAAACAAGAGGTTTGGTCGAGGTCATGTGCTCGAGGACCAGTACAGTAGGCGGGCCGTCGATGCGAGACGTAGCAGAGCCAGGCAGCAGGAACACTTTCACACCAATTCTCTTCAACCTCTCCAACTTGCAATTCTCTTCAACGACCAAACAACTCGCAATTCTAATTCGACTTCTCCAACGACCCGCAAAACCAACTCGACCCAACTCTGAGAATTGCTCCGTACTTTATAGATCCGCGAGCTCGGAGAGGAGCCATGGCGAAACCGACGTCATTCGTCCGATCTGAGCATTCCGATTGACCGGGCCTTCATGTGGTCCGCCTTTCTGAGCGGGGTTTTGGCCAGATGCTAGTTTGGCCCGCCCACCTGGGTGCAAAACGAACGTGATTCACCGCCCACGTCTGGTTTGAGTAGACGGTGGAATATTCAAAGCCCGGTCGACTCCATGGTGCACGTTGCGATTTTGCCTCAGAAGCGATCGTTGGGTAGGGTACCGTGGGTTGTCGTGGATTTTGCCTCAGAAATGAAATGGAGTGGGGATAAAATAAAAGGAAAAATGATTTAATAACCTAACTAAAGCCATCGCAACGCACCCGTGTCTTCCCACTACACAAGGAAGGATCTAACTACACGTATATTAATGGGATAATTGACTCGGAACAACTGTATGTTGTATGCATACGGTTCCGAGAACCGTAACAATATATATATATATATATATATATTATATATATATATATATATATATTTATGAATCTGGCAGCCATTTGCACACAAACAGACAGCAGTCCCCACAGTTCAGTTATGTCGATAAGTATGTGTATATTTAGGGTCCCATCCTCTATGTCTAACGGGAATTACATGTGTGCACTGCGAAGTTTCTTCATAGTTAGTTTTTTTACAACAAATCCCCTTCACTTCTTCCAACCACCAACTCCATTGCCCACGTGTTTTTGTCTGAAGGCGTGGGCGGAGCCTCCATCGCTTCAGATCGAGGCTCCGCTCCGAGGAAGGGCATGTGGGAGGGGAAGAAATCCGTCGGACCTGGCAAGAAGTGTAGAGTGGTTCTCAGGACCAGTGTACTGCAGTCATCGTGGCCGATTGCTGCTGGTCTGGCGCGGTCTTATATAGTACAGTATATATGTATTTATGTATATTTATATAAATTATATATATGTATATTATATATATATATATATATTGTTACGGCTGTGGAAATTCACAGAGCACCATATAGGTCCTTAGATCAGTTATGTCGATAAGTCTGTGTTCAGATAGATTTCCCCACCGATGTTTAACGGGCAATTATTCGTGTGCCGGGCTGTGATCTTTGAGTAGCCGTTTTTTTTTGCTATCGTTATTTTGGACCAACCACATTTCAACCACCACAACCGCCTTCAGAACAACCACCTTAACACAACCACCCAACCACACCACTCTCACGACCACCACAAAATGCCAGCCACGCCACCATTACGACAACCACCTTAACCACAACCGCCCAACCACACCACCCTCACGACCACCACAAAATGCCAGCCATGCCACCATTATGACAACCACCTTAACCACAACCGCCCAACCACACCACCCTCACGACCACCACAAAAAGCCAGCCACGCCACCATTACGACAACCACCGTAACCACCACCGCGTTTCCACCTCGGCACACGGTTGCGAGAAGCCTGGCATTCGTTGGGGGAGAACTGACGACGGCCTCACCACCCCCCCCCCCCCCCCAACGACAAACCCTGCGAGCGGAACCAGACGCAATGAGGGCTATGAAAAAGGGAAAGAAAGCCCCGATCCAGAGAATAAACGCCCTTCTTCTGGAAGTTTCCCGCGCGTGCTGGAAGAAGGGGCGGGAAGCGAGGGCGGGGCTCCTGGCTATAAAGCGGGCGCGTGGAAACGTCGAGTTGGAGTTGTGGAGGTCTGGAGCGGAGTCGAGCTACAGTCTGGGAGTTGCGGTCTGGGAGTTGAGTTGTGTCAGTCAGTCGGTGGAGGGTGGTGGAGTTGGAGAGAAGGAGTCGCCAGCAGTAAGAAGAGTGTGGAGAGAGGGGAGAGAAGTTGTGGGCAGTGTTTGGAGCCACGGTGAGGAGCTGGAGAGATCGGAGCGCAGCGGAGCCAAGGCGCGCGGCCTGCCGTACCGTGCCTAACTGTGGGTAGCTGGAGAGGGGACGTCGAGGGTCGCGCTAGCGAGTCACCACGAGGGTGAAGTAACCAGCCCGGCCTCTCGGAGCTTTTGCGGTCTACACAGCTCCGTGATTCATAAAGACCCAAGAGGTCCAGTGTCTTTGATGGGGTTTTTCCTTTGTTTCTTTGCATGAATGATGTGGCGCCATGTCTACTAAGTAGTAAAAACTGTTAATGATTGTGTAGAACGGTTGTAGTTCTCCTGTCATGCGTGTTTGCCTTGTATAATTGCATACGTGTTTTGCCTTGTTTAATTGCATACGTGCATGCCTGCATACGTGCTTTATTATAATAAATGTCCTTGTGTGAATGTAAACCTGTTCGTTGCGTCCTTTCCTCCATTGAACTGCCGTATTGCATTCGGAATAATAGTTGGTTTAAATAGCCGATAATAGAATCGGGTTCCAACGGTGCCTCGCATAATACCCCGCTCGGTTATCCAAAACGAAGCGAGCTGCTAAAGCGGCTCGTTTCAAGCGGGCCCCGTTTAGGTACAGTCTCTCGGTAGTCTGCCCGCGCATTAATTAGGTATATCGACATTTCGGCGATTGACTCTGTAGCGTGGGTAGAGTGTTGACTCGGCTTGGTGTGCATCCAAAACACACCCGTAGCAGCATTTCGGCGTTGTTCCGGAAGCTGCGATGAGATTGTCTGTTCGGTGGGTGAGAGCGGCCGCCATTGGCTAGAACGGTCGTCCGCATGCCGGCGGCGAGAATGTACAACAAATATATATATATATACAGTCATCCCCCGTTTATCGCGGGGGTTACATTCAAACCCCCCCCCCCCCCCCCCGCGAGAAGTGAAAATCCGCGATGAATGGATGCCTCCAAAAAAAATCGACTAGTCTGGTCCGCTCGACTTGGCAGTGATCGGGTTCGAGGTGCCGGAGATCGACTCGTCTGGTCTGGTCGCCTTGGCAGTGATTGGGTTTGAGGTGCCGGAGATCGACTCGTCTGGTCTGGTCGGTTTGGCAGTGCTCGTCCAACCGCGGCAAACCTTTTTCCTTCCAGAAGCATATCGAGCACCTTAACCTTCTCCTGGAGCCTCAGGACCTTCCTCTGGCGCTTCGGTTCCTTGCCAGAAGCCTTAGAAGGTGCAGTTTGGGTGGCATCGTAGGGCTTGGAGAAAAAATGTAGAAAATATTCGAAGTTCACAAGCGAAACTTTGTCTCGTGCGTTGTGTGACTGGTCGAGTGCCACGCGTTATAATTTATTGCTTAAATAATTTATATTTATATATATTATTACCGCGATATACCGGGGAATCCGCAGAAAAATTAGTTAGGCTTCCAAGGGAAAACCCGCGATGAACCGGGGGCGTGATAGGTGAACCGCGATATAGCGGGGATTACTGTATAATATATACATATATACAGTGGGGAGAAAAAGTATTTGATACACTGCCGATTTTGCAGGTTTTCCCACTTACAAAGCACGTAGAGGTCTGTATTTTTATCATAGGTACACTTCAACTGTGAAAGACGGAATCTAAAACAAAAATCCTGAAAATCACATTGTATGACTTTTAAATAATTAATTTGCATTTTATTGCATGAATAAGTATTTGATACATCAGAAAATCAGAACTTAATATTTGGTACAGAAACCTTGTTTGCAATTACAGAGATCAGATGTTTCCGATAGTTCTTAACCAGGTTTGCACAGACTGCAGCAGGGATTTTGGCCCACTCCTCCATACAGATCTTCTCCAGATCCTTCAGGTTTCGGGCTGTCGCTGGCAACACAGACTTTCAGCTCCCTCAAAGATTTTCTATTGGGTTCAGGTCTGGAGACTGGCTAGGCCACTCCAGGACCTTGAGATGCTTCTTACGGAGCCACTCCTTCGTTGCCCTGGCTGTGTGTTTCAGGTCGTTGTCATGCTGGAAGACCCAGCCACGCCCGCATCTTCAATGCTCTTGTTGAGCGAAGGAGGTTGTTGGCCAAGATCTCACGATACATGGCCCCATCCATCCTCCCCTCAATACGGTGCAGTCGTCCTGTCCCTTTGCAGAAAAGCATCCCCAAAGAAATGTTTCCACCTCCATGCTTCACAGTTGGGATGGTGTTCTTGGGGTTGTACTCATGCTTCTTCTTCCTCCAAACACGGCGAGTGGAGTTTAAACCAAAAAGCTCTATTTGGTCTCATCAGACCACATGACCTTCTCCCATTCCTCCTCTGGATCATCCAGATGGTCATTGGCAAACTTCAGACGCGGCCTGGACATGCGCTGGCTTGAGCAGAGGGACCTTGCCTGCGCTGCAGGATTTTAATCCATGACGGCGTAGTGTGTTACTTATGGTTTTCTTTGATACTGTGGTCCCAGCTCTCTTCAGGTCATTGACCAGGTCCTGCCGTGTAGTTCTTGGGCTGATCCCTCACCTTTCTCATGATCATTGAGGCTCCATGAGGTGAGATCTTGCATGGAGCCCCAGACCAGGGAGATTGACTGTTATCTTGAACTTCTTCCATTTTTCTAATAATTGCGCCAACAGTTGTTGCCTTCTCACCAAGCTGCTTGCCTATTGTCCTGTAGCCCATCCCAGCCTTGTGCAAGTCTACAATTTGTCCCTGATGTCGTTAGACAGCTCCTGGTCTTGCCCATTGTGGAGAGGTTGGAGTCTGATTGATTGAGTGGACAGCTGTCTTTTATGCAGATAACGAGTTCAAACAGGTGCAGTTAATACAGGTAATGAGTGGAGAATGGGAGGCTTCTTAAAGACAAAACTAACAGGTCTGTGAGAGCCGGAATTCTTACTGGTTGGTAGGTGATGAAATACTTATTTCATGCAATAAAATGCAAATTAATTGTTTTAAAATCATACAATGTGATTTTCAGGATTTTTGTTTTAGATTCCGTTTTTCACAGTTGAGTGTACCTATGATAAAAAAAATTACAGACCTCTACGTGGCCCGCTTTCCTCTATATGTATCTTTGTATGTTTTTTTTTTTTTAATTGATATTTGTTGGGCGCTTTGCTTTTTTTCTTATTTTGTTGACTATTTTTTATTTTGGTTTTCCTGTATTTCTTTTTCTTTGTGTTTTATTTTTTTATATTTTTTATTCTCCCGCTTTTTTTGTTTGTGTTTGTATTTTTTATGTGTTTTTTGTGTTTTCTTATTTTGCTTTTTTTCGTTATTTCTGTTTTTTCTATGATATGAATTTTGTTTTTTCTTTTTGTGTGTATTTTTGATCGTTTTTTTTGTTGTCTTTATTTTTTTTGTTGTTTTTCGTTTGTCCCCTTTTGTCTTACATTGTGTTTTGTTTTTTTTTTTTGTTTTTTTGTTATTTCTTTCTTTTATTTATTTTTATTTTTTTTTTTTTCATTTTTTTCTTAGTGTTTTTTATTCTTTTGTTTGTTTTTTGTATTGTTTTTATTTTTTTTTTTTCATTATTTATTGATTCCTTTATTTTTTTGTTATTCTGTTTTTTTTTGTATAATGTTCTTGCTTTCTATTTTATTTATTGTTATTTTATTTTAGTGTTGATATCTTTGGTTTGATTTTTTTTTTTTGTTTTTTTGTTTGTTATTTTGTTGTATTTATTGTTTTTTTTGTTATTTATTTTTTAATTTTGTTTATGTTTTTTATTGTCTTGTTTTGTTGTTTATTCTTTTTGTGTGTTGATTATTGTTATATTTATATTTTTTTACAGCGACAACAATCTATTTTTCTTTTTTTTTTGTTGCTCTTTATTGTCATTTTTTTATGTTTGTTCGTTTTTTTTTATTTGGTTTTTTCTTTTTATTGAATTTTTTGTTTTTTTTAATTTTTTGTGTTTTTTTCTTGTTTATTTTTTTTCTTTTTTGTTTTATTTTTTTGTTTTGATGTGTGTTTTTTTTTTTTTGTTGTTTAGTTTCTTTTTTTTTTTGTGTTTGTTGTTGTTGTAACTTTTTTTGAATTGTCTGTTTTTGAGTTTTTGTTGTAAGGGGGAAAAACCTGCCAAATCGGGCAGTGTATCAAATACTTTTCTCACCCCCACTGTATATTAATATATATATATATATATATATATATATATATAAACAGTAATCCCCGGTTTTTCTCGCGGGGGTACTTTCCAAACCCCCGCGGAGCTAAGTGAAAAATCCGCGAGAATGGAATGCCCCCCAAAAAAAATCGGACCTCGTCTGGTTGGTGGTTTGGGGAGTATCGGGTTTGAGGTGCCTGAGATCGATTTCGTCTGGTCTGGTCGTTTTGGCAGTGTGATTGCGGTTGAGGTGGTGCCGGAGATCGACTCGTCCTGGTCTGCGCGGTTTGGCAGTGATTGGGTTTGAGGTGCCGGAGATCGACTCGTCTGGTCTGGTCAGTTTGGCAGTGATTGAGTTTGAGGTGCTGGAGATCGACTCGTCTGGTCTGGTCGGTTTGGAGGTGCTGGGTACGAGCAGTGCTCGTCCAACGGCGGCAAACCTTTTTCCTTCCCGAAGCATATATCGAGCACCCTATTTCTCCTGGGAGCGTCAGGACCTTCCTCTGGCGCTTCGGTTCCTTGCCAGAAGCCTTAGAAGGTGCAGGGCATTTGGCCGGCATCGTGGGGCTTGGAGAAAAAAACGTATAAAATATTCGAAGTTCACAAGCGAAACTTTGTGTCGTGCGTTGTGTGACTGGTCGAGTGCCACGCGTTATAATT
>CM068959.1:59217448-59240798 GCA_035128595.1 Eptatretus atami | reverse complement strand
AAGAAGAGAGATTGTTTACCCCACCACCACCTCAGTCCGCAGTCCACCCACGCGAGATAGGATAAATCGACGAAAGTCGATATACCTATGGTACTCGAACGGGTAATCTGCCGGGATGGGACCATGCCACAGGCCGACTGCCGGACACGAACTGCTTAAGCGGTTCGTTCCGTATTACAGGGTAACCGAGCGGAGTTATCGACGGCCTTGACGGTTCCGATTAATTACGGGATGTGAAACCACTACGAATCCCTTACGTGATGCAGGATGGAGAGTCAATTAAAAGGAGACGAAGCAAAGCGGAACATTGGACACACATTTATTCCGCACCACACGGCAGCACGGAAGGGCACGTGTAATAAAGTAATACACTCATCCCCCGTTTATCTCGCGGGGGTTACGTTCCAAACCCCCCGCGAGAAGTGAAAATCCGCGATGAATGGATGCCTCCCCAAAATGCCATAAAATGCCTATTTTTTTATAAACGTGGTGTATAAGCACGATTGGGTTTGATTCTATATTGCGATTGTAAACTCTGTGCGGTGTATTAACCGATTGGGTTTGAGTTTATATCGAGTGAATATTAAAACGCTGGGCAGTGTGTAAACACGATTGGTTTGATTTATATCGAGTGAATATTAAACGCTGGGGGTGTGTAACCACGATTGGGTTTGATTTATATCGAGTGAATATTAAACACTGGGCGGTGTGTAAACACGATTGGGTTGATTTATATCGAGTGAATATTAAACGCTGGCGTGTGTAAACACAATTGGGTTTGATTTATATCGAGTGAATATTAAACGCTGGGCGTGTGTAAACACGATTGGGTTTGATTTATATCGAGTGAATATTAACGCTGGGTGGTGTATAAACACAATTGGGTTTGATTTATATCGAGTGAATATTAAACGCTGGGCGTGTATAAACACGATTGGTTTTGATTTATATCGAGTGATATTCGTTGGGTTGGAGAAAAAACTAGAAATATTCGAAGTTCACAAGCGAACTTTGTCTCGTGCGTTGTGTGACTGGGTCGACGCTAGCGTTATAATTTATTGCTTAAATAATTTATATCTTATATATTATACCGCGATATCCGGGGGAATCTGCAGAAAAATTAGTTAGGTTCCAAGGGAAAAACGCGATGAAGCGGGGGCGCGATAGGTGAACCGCGATAATAGCGGGGGATTACTGTACACCAAAAGCAATACACAGGAATACAATAAAACCAAAGAAAACCAACGTCATGCAGTGGTAAAGAAACAAAAGCAATGTGTAGAACGCAGATCTACTACCGAATAGGACTACACACAGCAACACTTACACAGTTTTACTTCACAGACTGGCGCCACCCACAGACATTTACACACAAAAACCCCAAAAGAAAAGAAGTCGCGACTTCCTGGGCGCGTCGTCCACCTTGGCGACCGCAGCCTTGAGTCCCTCCGCGTGGTGCACCGAGCTCGTGCGCGCGTAGCTCGCGTCGTCCGCGCCGACAGCTCGGACGGGGTTTTGGGGAACTGGACCGGGTTTCGCCGCTATCTCGGTTGCGGACGGGGTCGGGGAATGGCAGGTGCTCCGTCCAGGGACTGCACCGACCGCTTGAGAAGCCCCGTGCTCAACCGAACCACGAACAGAACGGACGATGCACACAGTACGATCCTTGCTCCGACAGTCTCGAGCCTCTCTTCCTAGTTTCGAGCTTCTCCAGGGCGATCCGATGCACACACAGAGCAAGGACTCTCCACCCTCGACAACCGACCAAACAAGAGCCCAACTGCGAACCGGGACAAGGGAACAACCAACAACACGACTCTTCACGCTCGACAACCGACCGAACAACCAAGAGCAGGACTCTCCAACCTCTCGTCAACTGACCGAACCAGAGACCAACTCGAACGGGACAAGGGAACACCAACACGACTCTTCACGCCTCGACAAACGACGCGAATAACAAGAGCAAGGACTCTCCAACAACTCTCTCCTTTTGTAGGGTGGGGCTCCGCCCTTCGCTCCGCCCCATTTATGGCTCCACCTCCCCTTCTGGAAGCTTCCCAAAAGGGCGTGCCCTTCTCGTTCCCCCCCTCCCCGCGCCGTGCGGGGGATGAGGAAAGCCAGTTTGGCTCGGGGCCAGGAATTATTCCCCCAAATATCAGGCCGCACTTTTCACCTTTGACCTCTGGCTTCAAATCGCACTCCCCATGCCAAAGCGCGGCGTTTTGGGCGGGAGATCTTGGCGGGAGATATTTAAGCTGCCACTTCCGCTCCGTTTCATCCGTCCCGCAGAGATCGTGACTGCACGGTGCTCGTTGAATGGCGAGTGCGAAGATGTGGTAGCGTAGTGTGTGGAAGGTGCGTCGTGGTGTGAATTGGGCGGTGATTGTTTGGCGTCGTGTATGTGAATGGCGTATCGTTGAGATGTTGTTATGGCGATGTTCGTTGTTGTTCTTGCACCAAATTACGACCAGCAAAAGAAAAACGACTAAACTGAAGAATCGCAGCCCGACTGGATCACAATATTTCCCTCTATACAACGGGTTTTGGCTAAACTACACATGAACTTACCGATATTCTCACCTGAGACCCTTTTATGGTGTAATGTGATTTCCACAGCTGTAACAATATGTATGTATATATATATATGTATGTATGTTATGTATATATATATATATATCTGGATATATATATATATATATATATATATATATATATAATATATATATATATTAGTCCATGAGCTACTGGCCAATTCTGGAAATTGCTACCATGAGAGGGCACCAGATTTTTTAGTTATTTTCTGTTACCTATATGTTCTGTAACTCAAACAGCATGATGGACATTTCTGAGAGTGCTTAGTTTCTGTACAGCTAACTGTGGAGAGAGGGGTAGAAAACCAGAAAAAAAGACTGAGGAACATGTTTAAAGTACAACTTTATCAGACCATTTAAAATTGTTTCTGAGACTCATTGTTATATTATAAATGTACAGTTATGAAATACATGTTAGAGCTCAAACTAATATACATTCTGAAGTTTTCTCAGAGATTTGAACCATAATTAACTGATTATTCTATTATTGACCCATGCCTTGACGCAAACAGCAACAACAGGTTTCATACTTGCTGTTTTCATACACACATTTCTCACATACTTCATGTACGTGACTTATTTATATTCAGGACACAATATATGTATAATTTACAGAGCTAAATCTTTCCTATAGTTGCCTGTCAGTAACCAAAGATCAGTATAGCAAGAATAACATTAAATTGACAATGGTGACAAACAATATGATATCTTTCAAGTACATTTTTGTTGGAAAGTCATTGGTGCAATACATATACTTCTCTTCCCAGACATAGTAGTTCAAAGTAATACATGATCAAAAATAAAACATATACTTCCAGTATAAATCTATGAATCAGACAATACTAAACATCAAATACTATTACAGTTCACATTCTTGTTCGTTCATTCATCATCACTCTCTGAACTGTCAGATCCGTGAAGTCATTCATTTTCCTCATGATCCTTCATGTTGTCACATGTTTGTAGGCTGCAGGCATCTGTGCACTTAAATCCATTCACCATGCACTGACAAGATGCAACTGGCAGCTTCTCTTGCACTTGCAAGACAGGAACTCAGACAACATCGGGGGCTATGGGACCAGTCATCCAGTTGACTGTGAGCTGTCCCACTTCATCCAAGGTCCACTCATTACTGTCAATAGGATTTTGTATGCTGGCTTGCTGGTCAGGGATCTCTGCCAAATGCTGCTTGGTAGATTGCCCTCACGAGCAGTATCTCCCAGGCATCACTTCAGCAATCCTTGCATGGAGGCAACTGTGAAGAGTCTACGTTTCCGTTCTTGATTTGAATAATTGGTAGTACGCATTTCATTGACTTCTGAGATGTCTGTCTGAGCCACGTAGAAGACGACAAGTGAAACCTCCAGATTTGTCAGTAATTCTGCAGACAAATGTCCATCTTGACCTAGTTTCTGAATGCCTCTTGACTGGACCATTCTCCTTCAGAAGTTTCAGAGCAGCCATTTTTCCTCGTCCACTGAATGCGCTGACTTGTCTCTGATGTATAGCTCGAGATGGTTGATGAATTCTTTATCCATTTGTAGACTTTAGTTCCTGACCTTATCCTTGAGCATAAATTATCTGTAGGGCTTGTGCAAGTGATAGATTATCAGGATATACGAAGACCTACCATTTGTCCTAGTGATGAAGTGGAGAGACTGACAAATTCTGCCTCCCAACTTACGGCGGATGATTTTGGTCTGTTTCTTCACATCTTGGAAGCCATATGTTCTAATGAACTCTACAAGTTTTGTCAGTTAAGATGAGTCAGCGAATAGCCTGAGGATTCGTGAAAATAGTGTCCCTTAGTGCTTGAACAACACATGTATGATTCTTGTTCTGCTTCTTGGTAGGCCACATCTTCGTTTGCCATAGTTGCAGTCACAGCTTTGGGTTTCTCCTCCCTCGTGTAATTTCTGTAACAGGTCTTATGATAGTGGCCTCTGCTGCCACGAGTTCTCGTGATGTTATGGCAGAATTTCGTTGTCAATTGCCTAATGGCTGCTTGTCGACATTGTCATCAGAACGGAGCTCTAAGACTGCATGAGTGGTTCAGGGTTTTGGATCCTGTGATGTATTTGGTTTTCTTGTCACAGAAAATACAAATTTTATCCATAACACGAGATGAATTAGGGCCATCCAGCAAGGATTCCAGGGATCTGTGCCAGCAGAAGAGTCTTCTTTGGATGAAAGGCTGGCAAGTGTTTTTCTTGTGAGTGAAAGAAGAATGACAGTTTCTATGATACCATAGTTTTGAGTCATAATCATATTCACAGAGAATTAAGGATGGCATCAAAGTTTTGTATCCTGGCAGCATTCTGAAGCGCTTCTATGGACTGTGGATCCTTTGGTTGGTGAGCTCACTGATTGGCGCACTCACTGCACAGATTATACAGGTCCTCTCCTCAAATGAGGCCTTTTGGGTGCTTCTGAGATGCATCCTTATTTATTCACCTGCAATGATACAGAATAGAGCAATTATTTATCAATTGGAAGATATAACAATAAATGCATATATTTTCGACATTGTTAAGTGTCACTTGTGGCATAGCTGTGTGCTTCGGAGTCAATTTCTAAGGTTAATTGGAAGAAATATTAATTACCTTAAATAATCATACACACGCTTACAAAAAATATTTATCAAATTGAACTTAAATATGCATTAGAAAGGAAAAGGTTAATCAAACCCAGCATCGTCAAACATGAGAAGAGTTGTGAATCTCAGCTCCCTGGATCTCATCTTGTCACTCTCTGAGGGATTCATGTTAGTGAACACTAAATGAATAATATTATTCCGGATTAATGATTATATTTAATATCACCTAAATAACACCCTTTACTAGGATGATTTTCATAATGCCAAGAATTGTTCCTGAAGCTTTTTTCATAATCATATCTAAAGTCGACCTCAATGCCTATCCAATGCCTCAGGACCAACTTAGGCTCTAAATTATCAAATTGTGAGAAAAAATGTTTTGTCAACCAAACATACCTTGTTCACATGCGCACAATAGAAACAACTCATAAAACAAGTGTTTTTTGTCTTTTATTGAAAACATATTCATGGAATGTGCAATTTTTAGGCTCAGTTTGGCACCCGCTTCACCATAAAATCATGATATCTTCAAAGTCCCATACAAAACTTGAGCTACTCCACTGAGAAGTCCATCATACTGTTTTGTTATGTCCATGGGCATATACATAAGATAAAACAAACAAAGTCTGGTGCCCTCTCATGGTAGCAATTCTTGGATGGTCTCATGTACTATGTATATGTATATATATGTATATATATGTATTAATGTATATACATGTATATATATATATATGTATGTCCATATGTGTGTATATGTATGTATATATGTGTAATATATATATGTGTATGTATGTATATATATATATATATATTATATTTATATATGTATATATATATATGTTTGTATATATTTGTTACGGAAATGGCCTTAATGGACGACTAAGTATAGGATTAGCTCAGATCCCCATTAAATGCCTGTTTCGATAGGTTGTTTGGTATTTGGGACGATATGTGTGTCGGGAGGTGTAAAAGACTTTATGTTCATACGGTGGTGAAACGAGAGATGATTCTTCTCCTCTCCTGTACGAACGAGAGAGGAGTGGCCTAGAGAGAGAGAGAGTGTGGCCTGGAGAGGAAGTGACGCGAGGGGGGCGGAGCCTTTGGTGAGGCGTTCGCCGAGAGAAGGGAGAAGAGAAAAAGGAACAAAAGAGTGCTGTGTGTGAAGAACAGCCGGGTTCTCGAGGCGTGCTCAGAGTCGCTTCGAAGCGAGGGAACGAAGAGGCACCGTGTGGATCTGCCGGGAGAGACACTGAACCGACTTGCACGTCAGTGATTCGACCGAGAGAGGAACTGAGAGGACGAAGCCGGAGTCGGGCTCCGAGGCGGAAGGCGGAGAGGAGACGCCGGACCTTCGGACGGTCCCTGCTGACACCAACGGCGCGCACGTTTGTCGATCTGCCTGTGGAACTCGACCTCAAACTTGGGCCTTGTCTGAGAACAGCCAGGCCGGGATTTGGGTGCTGAACCTGGAGAGAGATCGGCGGTCTCGCATCGTCGACGTTGCGCGGAGCCAGACAACGCTGAGGAGAACGTGCGCACGGCGGGCCTTGCGGCAACGGGAAGTGCTGCGCCGCCATTTCTTGCGCGCGCCTGCACGCTTCGAGCGGGAGTTCGAACCTGTGGACACCCGCTTGTTTGTTACGAGCGACATTCGTGCCTTTTGGACACGGTCCTCTCGTCCATGACCCATCACCAAGTACTCTGTCTTGTCCTGCATGCATGCTGTTTTGTTTGCACGTGTTGTATAAGGCATATTTCGTAGTAATCCCCTCAAAACCTTTAGACCGTGGTCCCGTAGTTAAGAACGGGTTGATTGTTAACAAAACCATTGTCGTGTGTATTGCTTGTGCTGTGATCCCTGATGTCCCCAATAAATCTGGTTAATTCGTATGCAGTTGCCGCTATGGATTAATGCGTGCCGCGTCGAGGAACGATCCGTTCAATTGGCATATAAAACCAAAGTGGTTACAGACTGGTAGACTCCGCTCGGTCTCTGACAAAGCCAGTCTGTAACTAGGGGTTCTATCTCCCCAACTGGTAAGGTACAGGATGATGTTGGTATCGCGATTGAAGATCCGTGACCCGAGGCCTGTGCCGAGCCGGCCGGCGTTATAGACTCCCGGAGACGGCGGTGGCGAGGCTGGCACCAGGGACCAGGTCAGATTCCCGCCACCCCGGATCCGCAACAATATATATCACGATATCTCAAAAAGTTGTGGACAGATTTGGATGAAACCTGGTGGACAGGTTGTGTGTGTGACAAGGAAGAAATTATTCGATTTTGGTGGAGTTCCGAATCCAGATCTGGCTGGGGGCGAGAATTCATTAATTTTTAAAGTGATTCTTCACCATTGAGAGAGAGATTGGGGAAAAAACATCTCTGTTGAAGTTCATCACCTGTCTCATTCTCCTGCCTCATTCTTTTTCTTTCTGCATCTTGTGCAAGTCTCTGTTGAAATTCATCACCCGTCTCATTCTCCTGTGTCATTCTTTTTCTTTCTGCTTCCCATGCAAGTCTCTGATGATGTTCATCAGCTGTTTCAGACTGTTTCCTCATTCTTTTATTCATTTTGGAAATGGCAGTTCCAAATGCAACGTGTCGCATCCTCGGGCTTAACATCCCCTTGATTGTTGCCTTCCCCTGCATGCCAAATGCCAGAGTGGTAGTTTATTGCTGGGTTGGGATTCCAACCCTGGCAAGGAAGCTCAAAGCTGAATGTGCAATCCTTTGAGAGTCTAAGCTATCATGGCAGGCCATAGCATAACAAATGCAATGCGATTGATTATTTGAAATATAACTTTACTTTTACTGTGCTTATGATGTGTGATGTCATCATGTCAATATCATCCTGCTTCCTGCAGGAGTTTTATACTTGTGTGACTCTGGGATCAAAGAGTACCGAAGACTTGCACCTTTTTATTCAGACGACGTCTAAAGAATGAAACGTTTTATTGTGACTGTCGAATGAATGCAGCTCAAATGGAAAAGTCTCTGGGAAAAAGTGTTGTGGGAGGTGTGTATGGGCATTACACACTTCTGTCCAGCGAAACCCGAAATTACTCTTTTCGATCGTGTACAGCATACAAAAGGACATTTTTAAAATTGAAGATTTAAAATAAACTTCTTTAATTATAGTGTGCGTGTACATAACTTGTAATATAAGAACTAAAAAATATCTCTCGGAAATTTTCCTTCTAATGTTTATTTATTTCACATGGTATATGTGAATTACATGTCCATGCACATGTGAAATACAGTTTTTTTTTATAAATGCTGTACTTGCACACAATTCAGCATTGAAAATTTGTGCGAAAACGAAAAGTTGTTTTTTTTATTAAAGACTTCACGATTTTCTTTCCTCTGCATAATGAAAACGTACCTTCTTTGGGCGTTGGATAATAGACCACTGCTGCGATCGCTGACATGCATTACTTTGTGTTTTCTTTGCATGAATTGTAATCAAAATATACCTTTGTTTCTTCAAAGGTAACTATGATAAAAGGGTAACTTAATGATAACTCCACCTCCCCACATCACATCTGACAAGGCTCATTGAAAACGGCTATTATAATGCATTTTTGTGTATAAATGCCAATGTTTGTCCTTTTTTCTCACCTTTTGCTGCAACTGAAACTTGAACCATCTTAACAACTACAAAAAATGAAATGAGAAGGTGAATTTGAGTTAAGATTTAGCCATGAGGGAGTCTGAATGGACTTTATAATACAGGCCTTAATCTCAATTGTCATGCATTTTTGTCTAAAAACGCAAATTCCCTTGCTGTTTTTTGCATCCGAAACTTACACAATCGAAGCGACTGCAAAAAAAAGAAATCGGATATGGAATTAGAGTTAAGATAAAGCCGTGAGAGTGTAAGAAAGTGCGAACCTTACAAAAGAGGCTCTACGGAGTGAACAAAATGGCAGCAATTTGATTTTGAAGCCCCTTCTTGAATGTTGGAAGTCACACCCTGAACTGAGAAGCGCTTTCCCAAATGGACAGACAGACAGATTGGTGCAGATTATACATACATATATATATATATATACATATATATATATATACATATATATAATATATATATATTTTTGTATATATATATATATTTATTCAACTTTGCATGAACAGAAATTGCTCCTGTGTCTCAAGCCAGTTAGTTATTCACCTTGGACATATGATTTCTGAATTTATTGATTCCATCAATGGTTGTAAATCACTATTGTCATAAATGCTGGAACCAAAGACATTTCAAAATACACAACATTTATTTACTTTTTTGTTTTAAAAATATCAGATTTTTTTTTTCAGTACAATAATGACCAGGAACTTTTTTTGCTGTTGTTCAGGCTTAATGGTTACATTGTCTGGTGTTGCAGCCTTTTTCCCCATAAAAATCATGCATAAGATGATTTCTTGGTTTTATGTGCTTTTTCGATAGAGAGACATCCAAGGCTTCATCGATGTAACAAGTGAAGAAGTAACTTTATCGATGCTGTTGGAGTTGACAAAAGGTGTAACAGGAGGCTTGTAACTGTTGCACATGTGATATCTGCAACTGAACTCGGAGGACTGGCAGGGATAGGCTAGTTGTGTGCACACTTGCCTCTGAGCTGTCCAGCATGGATTCAAACCCAGCTATAAAACTGTCATCCTGGTGCTTCGTAGTTATGGTGAGGCATGGTTGTGTTGCCGTTCCTCAGATGGATGTTAAATTGGGTGTCCCATCTGCCAGCATTAGTTGGTGAGCATTAAAGATCCCATTGTGTCCTTCGTGAAGAATCTGCAAGCTTTCATTGGCACCCTGGCAAAATTCCAAATTCCTACTCGAACCTACAGGGGGCACTGCATCAGCCACAACCCCAGCAAATGGTGCAACAAGCAGTCATGTGCTGCATCCAAAAGGAAAAGCTAAAGTAGATGTACAGCAAGGAGGTTTTATCTTGTAGTTGGTGAAACTAAATGCATTGAGTGTTTAAATGGTGGTTTGTTATATTAAAGGAAGGACTTGATGTACAAGGTTATAATGCGTAGTTATGAGAGTGGTATAATGGTGGTATTAACAGAGGTAGGCATCATTTGTAATCTCATTCAATAGTGAAATTGTTTTGTTAAATGGTGATTTGGTATATTAAAGGAAGGACTTGATGTACAAGGTTATAATGCGTAGTTACGAGAGTGGTATAATGGTGGTATTAACAGAGGTAGGCATCATTTGTATGTAATCTCATTGAATAGTAAAATTGTTTTGCTGCACTTTTAAAGTTTTTTTTGTCTTGGAGACATTTTCTCGACAAGGGTTATTTTAAAGAATCTGTGCTGCAGGCATATTTGTACTCATCTTTTATATAAGAGGCCAGTTTGAGAGAGCTTTAACCGAACTTTTATTTGGGTTTTTCTGACGTTATTTTTATGGTGGTGCAATTCTAATTTTGCTTTGTTTGATGTCGTGTATGACAGTCTGCTACCTGATGCAGAACAAGGGCCACAGATGAATGGCTCAACTAAATTTTGGTTAACAGTGATATGGGACTCAGTGGCATAATGTTTAAAGCATCTGCTCTGAGTCTGTGAGGTTGGCCATTCTAACCCAATTCTAACCAGCATTTATTGAGTAGAGTACAGGGGAAAAAAATAACCCATAGGTTATGGTATCCACGGGGAGGAGGAAATTCCTCGTTTACCCTGTTGAGTGTGGTGAGAAAAGGGATGCCATAAAGATGATGTCGCTGGAACCCAAAGTGCTGTGGGAAGTTTCACTTCAACCCAATCTCAGTCGCTGTGTTTGTTTGAAAGTGTAGTCTGGTGTTGTCTCGTGTAGCTGTCTGCGTGTGTGTGTGTGTGTGTGTGTGTGTGTGTGTGTGTGTGTGTGTGTGTGTGTGTGTGTGTGGTGTTGTGTGTGTGTGCGCGATTAGTCACAGCTCCTTCACGAGCCTTAGAGCCTGTAAAAAATGAGTGACTTTAAATTTCGACACTGGAGCTGTCCATGATATCTCACAAAATTGAATGAGGTTTTTTTAATTTACAATTTTTTTCTGCTTTATTTTAAAATATGCAGTTATTTCCATATTCCTTTCTACAATATGTTTATATTTGTCAATTTCATTATTTATGCCCCTCTTGTAGGAAATCTTGGTGTCGGGCATCCTGCTTCCTGCCATCGAAACCTTGGCTGACCCAGATTACATCAACCAGTATGTAATATGGATGGTAAGAATCTTCCTGCAGCTTCAAAAATAGATGTCCAGGAGACGCTTGTTAAAACAAATGGTTCTTGACAAATTTTGGTGACGCAATTGGGGAAAGTTTAAAATTATTATTTACTAGCATAACCCACGCTCTGCGTGACATGTTGGGGTGGGTGTGTTTGAGAAAGGAACTGATGCAGAGTATCAGTAGTAATTTTACTTTAATGCAGTAAGTGGAATACGATTTCACTGTTTCAGAACCATTTTATTCACTTTTTTTGTACCATGCACCTCATATGGTCTTTGAGATAATGTAAGCCGAATATCACGTTACTCGAGCGCAGAACAAAGTCGAAGATAGCGCGACACGAAACCACAAACTCGGAAATAATATATAAGATTTGCTATTATTTTCTCAAAATTAATCTGGAGGACTGTGTTAGTTTTTATGAGTCTACAGTATTTATTTATCAGTGGGAGAAAAACTAAGTTGAGAGAAACGTCTCACTCGGAGGATTAAAATAAAAATAACTCGGTGCGGGTTTGAGGTGCTGGGGGTCGTGAGGGGAGTTCTCGGACCCACTTCCCAGCCGACGAACTGCAGATAACTCCGCGGCACGACAGGTTGCTAAGCAACCACAGACGCCATATGAGACGCTTGATTTAGGTAGGGTCCAGTGTCCAAATCCTGCTTTACCGTACTGGCAAATTAATCACTCCAGATAAGGACCCTGCTGTTAATAAAATTGGCCTAGCGATACCGCAAGTGGAATGTTGACTGGCTGACCACAACAAAATGGCAGGGCTGAACTCCCTGTCACTAATCACACACTTTCTTCTAACCAATGGAAAATGACAATTTTCATTTGACAAAAATGACAATCGGGCATTTTGGTAAACGGTTTATAAAGTTTAGCAAATAGGCACGTATTTACAAGGCAAACAGTGTCACAAAAGAAAACTCTTACCCCTTGCAGAGAAGCCCAGTCTTAGTCACTTAGTCACAGGTTCTATAATGCAAGTGCCTCAGTCATTCTGGGGAAAGAAGGTAAGGAAGAGGTAGAGAGTTTGAGGCATAGGATCGGCCTCTCGCTTACCCAGTGCAAGCAGGTGGGCTTACGTTGGTCCCAACGAAAGAAAGGGGAGGGGAGAGGATGTAGTATGCAGTGCAAGGAGATGTGAAAATGGTGAAAGAATGTCATGCTTTAGAGGAAGGCATGAAATGCAAGTCAGTAACCCAGCCCTAAAAAGGACGAGAGCTTTTTGTTGAGGCACTGTGCATTCAAAGTGAACAAATTAGATTCAGAGAAAGAGAGTGTAAATCGGTGTGTTCTGGCTGACACATCCAGGGAAACTCTGCCGTTTGGTCCCTTTGTCAGCCCTCCGCTGTACTGCGTTCATCAGCTCATTATTCCTCGCAGGTTCCATCTTTGCTCACGAATTCCCAAGACTCGCCAACCTTGCAGCCTTCAAATCTCCTAACTTTTAATGTCGCTGAGGGAGGTGCGGCTCGGGAACTGAGCATCTCCGAGCTGCACTCTCGAACGCTGCTTCAGCCACTTGGATGGCTATCTCCCCATTGGCCCATCCTGTATCCAGGCAGTGTTCATTGGGTGAGTGCAGCCACTGCAGTGCCGCCGCCGACCAAGGCGGGGTATCAGTAGTTTAGGACATCATTGGAAGTTCACCAATCTGCCACTGCGTGGGTCTGCATTGCTTTATGATGCTGAACCATTGGATTTGTAATGGTTGTTTTTAAATGTTGGTTTTGTAATGTTGATTGTCAAGTTGTGCATGGATGTCTGCAGAGGTGTGGAGAGAGAGAGAGGGGGGGGAGAGGGTGTTAGAGGTGAGAGAGATGTGAGAGGTCAAGAGAGAGGGAGGTGTGAGAGGTGAGAGAGAGGGAGTGGTGATGATGAGGAGAGGGGGAGAGAGAGAGAGAGAGGGGAGAGAGAGAGAGGGGTGAGAGAGAGAGAGGGGGTAGAGAGAGAGAGAAGAGAGAGGGAGAGAGAGAGAGAAGGGGAGAGAGAGAGAGGGAGAGAGAGAGAGAGAGGGAGAGAGAGGAGGGAAGAGGGAGAGGAGGGGGAGAGAGAGAGGGGAGGAGAGAGAGGCGAGAGAGAGAGAGAGAGAGAGAGAGGGCGAGAGAGAGGCGGAGGAGAGAGAGGCAGAGAGAGAGAAGAAGAGAGAGAGAGCGAGGAAGGGAGAGAGAGAGAAAGAGGGCAGAGAGAGAGGGGGAAGAGAGAGAGCGAGAGAGAGAGATAGAGAGGGGCAGAGAGAGAGATAGAGGGGCGAGAGAGAGATAGAGAGGCGAGAGAGAGAGAGAGAAGAGAGAGGGAGAAGAGAGAAGAGAAGAGAGGGGCGAGAGAGAGAGGGCGAGAAGAGAGGGGCGAGAAGAGAGGGCGAGAGAGAAGGGCGACGAGAGGGAAGAAGAAGGAGGAGAGAGAGAGAGGAAGGGAGAGAGAGGAGAGAGAGGGCGAGAGAGAGAGAGAGAAGAGAGAAGAGAGAAGAGAGACAGAGAGAGGGAAGCGAGAGAGAGAGAGGGCGAGAGAGAGAGAGGGCAGAGAGAGAGAGCGAGAGAGAGAGAGAAGAGAAGAAGAGGAGAAGGGGGAGAGAGAGAGAGAGAGAGAGAGGCGAGAGAGAGAGGCGAGAGAGAGAGAGAGAGAGAGGGGCGAGAGAGAGAGAGAGAGGGCGAGAGAGAGAGAGAGAGAGAGAGGGGCAGAGAGAGAGAGGGGCGAGAGAGAGAGAGAGAGAGGAGGAGGGGGGGAGGAGAGGGGAGAGAGTGAGGGGGAGAGAGTGAGGGGAGAGAGAGGGGGGGAGAGAGAGGAGGAGAGGAGAGAGAGGAGAGAGGGAGGGAGGGAGAAGAAGAGGGGGAGGGAGGAGAGAGAGAGAGGGGGGGAGAGAGAGAGAGACACAGAGACACAGAGACACAGAGACACAGAGACACAGAGACACAGAGACACACACCTCACCATGAGTTGTTATTCTTCATCAACGTGATGGTATATTTCCAGTACGTTTAGGCAGGGTATTAATTTAGCTCGCTGTATTCGGTACCCAATCTTTATTGCTGCTGTGCATTTTATGCTGGTACTTAATCACCCCAGGAGATCTGAATAAATATCAACTTCCAAGAAACTTTTTGCAATTGCCAATGCATCTCGTCAATCGTTTTACGACCTTTTCGAACAGTTTGCAGCTTCACCATGAACATAAACTGTGATTTTGTCTTATTATGTGTTTAGGAAACCAAGTATCACTGCTCTAGCAGCCAGTTGGCTTAACAAGATCTGAAAACACCCGTCATGCTGTGTACGTCATGGGCCGGTTCTCCATGGCACATTTGCTGGCATGTGTGGTCTGTCACTTCGACAGATTTCTCACTTGATCCCTTTATAAAGCCGTCGAGCGTCGACTCAAATTTTATTCAGCCATGCAGGCAGCCTCATAGGGTGCGAGTAATTCTCCACAATTACACTGATTTATGCCGTGCTTCGTTCAGAAATACGACTTGCTGTTATTTTGTGCGGTCTTCAATTGTGCATCAAAACGTTGCTTCGTATGTACTCATGGATTAGTTTGGTTTGTATGTTCGCATTCGAGAAGCATCCATAATTGACTGTTTTTTCCGAAGTGAGTGGGTGTTTATTACTGAAAATTATGATATGCTCACTGGATACTGAAAGGACTATTTATCTTGTTTATTTGGGAGACATCAGTGTACTTTCACTTGATTTAAAAGGACAACAGTACGTTTTGGATAAACATGGTATATGTTCTGTGATTTGAACCTTTCTTCTCCCACATGAGCCAGGGATTCAGACGGGAATGCTAAATGAATACACCCATTTTCCTAAAAGGTAAATGTTTAGCTTGCTGATGATTTTACGTTGCTCTTCCCCAAACTTTTTTTTTCCGATTGCGATGCGAGGCTCATGGAGGAGCTTGCACATTTTGAGATACAAGATCAGGATATTTGGAGACCATGTACTAATCGGCACAGGATATGATGGGATTTGAACCTGTGGTGCTTGCTAAGTTGTGAACACTGTGCCGTCCATCTCAGCACTTATACTGGCCAAGTAATTATTGGACGTGCTGATGTAAATGACCTTTCATGTTGTCCATGTGGAAGGCACGAAGACCATTCTACGTTGCACTTTCAATGACTGTTGCATGCCGCTCGTCTTCATTCAGGGTGGTTACTGTGGGGCATATGCTGAAAATTTCACCACTTCTGGTCCAGGATCACCGCTTATCTCAGCACTAATGAGTTCCTCTTTTCTCTCGCCTGTGAAACTAGCTTCTTCAGTCTGTTCAGTTTTGCTCCTCCCTCCATGACTTAAAGATCGCTGTTCACCTTCTCAGGTCATCCCCCATCTATACTCGATGATTTGTTTCCTTTTGCAGGATGGTGTACATCAATGTCAGATATAATTGCCACTGTTTCCTCGATATACACATTACTTGTCTTTTCTCCATGCACCATGCATCCAATAAATGATTTTCCTGTAAAAGTAAGCAGATTGTAATTATAATCGATTACGTTCTTGATTAATTGGTCATTGACATTGATTATACAGATTAATTGGTTGACGAAAAAATATTTTCACAAAAAAAAAAGTGACCACTATATTCGTTATTGGTGTGTGTCTGTCTGTCTGTCTGTCTGTCTGTCTGATCCCGAGCATAGCTCCGTGGGTTTTGATCCGATCCTGATAAAATTTTGGTGGGAGGTTTATATCATGATCTAGTTGTGTTTCCTGAGAATGGGCATGGTGCGCCCATTATGGGCGGAGCCACGCCCAAAAAACGTGTTTTTAGGGGGTAGCCAATTTCAATTTGCATCTTCTCCTCGGGGTTTGTCGTATCTGACAGGGGTTTCGGTATTTGGTTAGCCCAATGGCACCTGCATAGCCCCATGGAGCTCGATTTTTCATTTTCGTCCCAAGGTCAAGGCCACAAGGTCATGAACTTAGAAAATTGCGAATTGTGTTTTTAGGGGTAGCCGATTTCGATTTGCATCTTCTCCTAGGGGGTTTGTCGAATCTGGCAGGGGTTTCGGTATTTGGTTAGCCCAATGGCACCTGCATAGCCCCACGGAGCTCGATTTTTCATTTTCATCCAAGGTCAAGGTCACGAACTTAGAAAATTGCGAATTTTGACATAAAAATCATACGACCGCCCAAACTTTGAGAGCTAGGATGACAATATTTTTTATACATAATCTTGAGGTCATTCCCCACCTAAAGTCTTGAAACCATTTTGCTCTATCTCGAACACCTTGCCCGTGCGCCCCCTTCAAGTTTGTTTTTACGCTGATTTCATCAAAGTATGGATAATCCGAGGAGTGCGAAATGCCATATAGCCTATATGACATTATATTGTTCCTGGAATGTTCCAGAGGAAGTTTTGCACCAAAGGTCATAATCCTTGACCTTTGACCTTTAAAGTTCACAAAGGTCAAATTTTCAAAGTTGTGGGAATCGAACCGGGTTTTCGACCTTCTTCGACGAACTAACTCCAATAAGCTATAGCACGTATCCTGTTTCCTTATTTTAATGTCCACAACATTGTTTTGTGACCTTTAAAGGTTATGCAAAGTCAAATTTTGAAAGTTGTTGACGAAACCGGTTTTCGACATTTTGCAGCTAATAACCTGTCACTCGTACCACATCATGTTGATCATTTTTATAACTTGGTCAAACATTAATCACATTGTCTCATCCTTGACTTCTGAAACAATCTACATCGTCAAATACCGCTTGTGAACCATCGTCGTCTTCAGACTTGTGGTTATTATAACGTTTTGAATATGTGTGATGATTAACGGTTGTTTCTCCTCCTCTTCCTTCTCCTTCATTTCCATTTTTTGTTGCATTGCTCTTTCATCCCCAGTTTACCTTCCTCTTCTTTCATGCCCACTTTTTGCTGTGTTTGAGCTTGTACCCAGCTTATGCACCCCCATGCACTCTCTCCCACCCCACACCCTTCAGTTCCAGAGTCTCCATGACCCTTGACTTTGTACGCACAACGTACGATACATAATGGGGAAGACTATAGGCATTCAATTGAAGCATAATCCTCAATCTTTTCTTGTTTAGCTTATTGATGATTTCATTACCCTGTGCATGCGAAGCGAAAAGTGGGGTTAAGCAATTGGTTCAAGTCTGTCCATCCATTTGTCTTATCAGTTTGTGATCAAGGAACAGTGTATTTAAATTGAATGTTATATTGTGAACAGGAATCGGAACATGAATAAAATGACAAGTCTGTCTTTTTAACGTACCTTGGCTGAGAATTCATCCCTCCCGCACATGCACAGAGAGGATTGAGATATTTTTTACCCCGTGGGGTCTTCACGCCACTCGCGTTCTCTCTTTTCTTGTGTACAGTTCATTTAAATGTCTATTTCTCCATTATTCGTGAACAGAATTCGATGAAAATTGACAGGCATATACTAGACACATGCGCAGGCATTAACTGAACCCAAAGTGCGATTCGGGCCCTTTGGGCCGAGAAACGGTCCTTTCGGCCCATTTTCTTAAAATTGTTATTTCTCGGTTATTAGTGGACGGAACTGAACCCAACTTGACAGGTATATTCTAGAGACCATTCCCCAGGCATTAACTCAGGCCAAAGTGCGATTCCCGCCCTTTGGGCCGAGAAACGGCCCTTTCGACCCATTTTCTTAAAATTGCTATTTCTCGGTTATTCATGAAAGGAACCGGACCAAATTTGACAGGTATATTATTGAGGTCACTCTGCAGGCATTAACTGAGCCCAAAGCGAGATTATTGCCCTTTGAGCCGACAAATGGCCCTTTCCGCCCATTTTTTTAAAAATTGCTATTTCTCGGTTGTTCGTAAACGGAACCGAACCGAACCAATCTTGACAGGTATATTCTAGAGACCATTCCCCAGGCAGAATCTGAACCCAAAGTGCGATTCTGGCCCTTTGGGCCGAGAAACGGCCCTTTCGGCCCATTTTCTTAAAATTGTTATTTCTCGGTTATTAGTGGACGGAACCGAACCAAACTTGACAGGTATATTCTAGAGACCATTCCCCAGGTATTAACTGAGCCCAAAGTGCGATTCCAGTCCTTTGGGCCGAGAAACAGCCCTTTAGGCCCATTTTCTTAAAATAATTAAAAAATATATTTTATGCACTGGGCGATGCCTAACGCAATATTAAGTCGCAAATGATGACATGAAACTAGCCTCACTCTTGTGAGGTGTTCTGGTTTATTTTTCTGATGCGATGAAAATCTTACCAAATTTCAAAACTATCCGTCGTCCGTGCTATCGCTCACCTGAGAGTTGTACAAATGTACTCCCACAGGGTATGTTTGCAATTCAAACTTGTTTTGTGTCTGTCGGCGTGCCAGTCAAAAAAAAAAGGGAATATCATTCCAAACAGGAAACCTACTGTTTTTTAAGGGCGTGATAATGGACACAAATCACAGGCATGAATTACTAATGTGACGTATTTGATAGGGTAGTGTCATACCTGCTGGGAAAATCGCGGTAAAACCCGGAATTAAAGTATTTATATGCCTTCATTAAAACCTCTTTAAAACCTTTACTTAAATTGAATTGTATACTTGAAGACTGCATGAAAAAAATCGCCTTCATAATACTTCCAAGAACCATGATGTGCACGACATGGGCAGAAGTATGTGGACACCTGCTCGTCCAACATCTCATTCCAAAATCATGGGCATAAATATGGAGCTGGTCCCCCTGAGCTGCTATAACAGCCTCCACTCTTCTGGAAAAGCTTGCCACGAGATGTTGGAACATTACTGTGGGGGATTTGCTTTCATTCAGCCACAAGAGCATTGGTGAGGTCAGGCTCACAGTCAGCATTCCAATTCATCCCAAAGGTGTCCTATGGGGTTGAGGTCAGGACTCTGTTCAGGCCAGTCAAGTTCTTCCACACCAATCTCGACAAACCATTTCTTTATGGACCTCGCTTTGTGCACAGGGGCATTGTTGTGCTGAAACAGGAAAGGGCCTTCCCCAAACTGTTGCCACAAAGTTGGAAGCACAGAATCATCTTGAATGTCATTGTATGCTGTAGCATTAAGATTTCCCTTCGATGGAACTAAGGGGCCAAGCCCGAACCATGAAAAACAGCCCCAGACCATTATTCCTACTCCACCAAACTTTATGTTCTTAACTTTTATTTATGAAAATAAATAGACAAACTGATTAGATTTTGGTGAAGATCCGGATCTGGATCTTGCTACGAGAATTCTAAAAGTAATTCTTAACCATTATCTAAAATAGCACGATATCTAAAAAAAGTTGTGGACGGATTCGGATGAAACTTGGTGGACAGGTTGGGTGTGTGACCAAGATGAATTGCTTCGATTTTGGTGAAGATCCGAATCCGGATGTGGATGCGAGAATTATTTAATTTTTAAAGTGATTCTTCACCATTGAGAGATAGGGCCAAAAACGACAAAGTACTGTGTATCATGAAATTTCAAAAATATATTGGGACCGATATGTTCCACTGGATCAGGCATTACGTGGTGGAGGTATGCGCTCCACCGAGTGCCCTTCTTGTTTTTACTTTGTTTTTCAAAATATGCAATCGAAGGCCCTTAATAAAACTCCTTTCTAGTTATTAGTAAATCTCTGTTTCACAAAAGGAGCTTGAGCAAAACTTGCTCAGGCCGTTAAAACACAGCAAGTGACCTTGTAATATATATCGCAATTATAAGGTCATATGCTATGATTGTTTGTAAGTGAAGGTTGGTTGTTGATGTACTAAATAATTTCCATGAGTAAAACCTGTTGCCCTAGCAATGTTGGTGGATAAGCTGTAGTTGCTATTATCAGGGATATCATTCAGTGTTGTCGACTGTTTTGGCAGAAGTTGTATATTATTACTACTACTACTACTACTACTACTACTACTACTACTACTACTACTAGCACCACCACCACCAGTACTGCTTTATCGACCCCGGTTATTCCCACCTTGTTTTGGGGTTGGCCGGAGGTTTTTGCTCAAGTCTTTCACAAACCAGCTGGTCAGTCCTGACAGTGATTTGGGCACAAATATGTCACTTGTTCACGGTGCCAGTGATAACTGGCCTCCCCTTCATGAAAGAGACTGTGTCAAACCTTCACATCCACCAAGCAATGTGGGCAGGCGGGCCACCCTGCTTAATGTCCATCCAGTGGACGGCGCACTTTGCGATGCAATGCCCCTACCCACGATGTATCAATCTGATAGTTTGTACTCGGGTTGGAAATAAAACACAGGCTAGACGGCCACAAGGTAAGGGCGCTCGCACTACGCTGTCCTGGCAGACATGCGACCGCAACTATGCACTTAAAAATGAAGATGATTTTATGATCACAAGGTACCATGCTCAAATTCCACTTTTATTTTTCAGCTCCTGGAGTCTCCGTGCTCTGTCGAAGCCTTTCTGATGATTCTGAAAAGCACTGACGTCCCTGAAGAGTTGAATGCAGTGAAGGAGCGTGCCTGTGAGGAGCTCCAGCGATTGCGTTCGCAGGATACAGTCGGTGACGGTAGGTCGATGCTATTGCATTTACCACATGAATACCAATGATAACTTTTGAAGGTTCTTTTATATGTACTAGCATGGGTCTGCACGCTTCGTGCACCTCACCGCACGTCACTAAAGAGGCATCGGCATCTATGACCATGCCAGCTTTCTCTGGGATTGAGGGAAAGGGGGGCAGGGGTGGTGGGTGTGGATTTGTGTGTGTGATGGTGTGTCGTGGGTTGTGGGGGGATGGGGTAATGTGGGATGGGGTGGATGTTGCTTGGGGTTGGGGGGGGGGGAATTGTTGGGGAGGTCAGCCAAATATATTCTGTGGTCTGATTGAATAGATACTGTAAATCAGAAGTCAGAATCCAACACAGACAAATAAAAAGGAACTGAGCATAAATTTATATTTATTTTAAATTACCAGTTCGAGCTGGATGGCAAAGACAACACAATATCAAAAACCGGACAGGAAAGTCGAACTGTCTGCAGTATAGAGCAGACTTCCCTTGGACTTGCGGCTGGGTTTTTACATTGTACGTTTTCTTTTGCCCATATCTCAATCTCAATTAATCATGTCAAAATAACTAAAAAAAATTAGCGCTGATTAATACAGGCAAGTCACGAATGTGTTTCTTTGGTTAGATATTTTTATATATATATATATATATAACAACATAGTGGAATTTGTGAAAGAAAATTTGAAGAAGAAGACGTTTTGGTTACAAATATATACATCCATAACCAGATATGTTTGCTCGTTGTTAAAATAAGATTTTTTGGGACAAAATCCAAAAGTGCAAATAAAACATTTGTTGTTCATTTGGTGTTTTCCATTCCTCCACGCTCTGTTTGACCCCCGTGCTAGTTTTCTGGGGAATGTTTTGAGGACCGTTGGTTTTTGGGGTGAAATACTCTCGTGGCAATGATTTTCACGATTATTTAGAGGGGTGCACTTTTGCAGCTAAGACGTCAGTGTGAGAGCCGCCACATCGTCTGCAGGACTCCATAACGGCTGCTATTAGGCTCCGCCTCCACATACTTTTCTTCGTTGTGGTTAACTGGGATGCAAGCATAATTTTTACTTCCACCACCGAAGGTGAAGGAGGTTATGTTTTCACCCCTTTCTGTCTGTTTGTCTATTTGTGTCCAGGATATCTCAAAAAGTTGTGGACGGATCCGGATGAAATTTGGTGGACAGGGTCGGTGTGTGACAAGGACGAACTGATTAGATTTTGGTGAAGATCCGAATCCGGATCCGACGACTAGAATTTTTTAAGTGTTTCTTCACCTTTGAGGGATCGGGCCAAAAATGATATATAGCACGATATCTCAAAAGTTGTGGGGGGAAAAAAAGGCCATTCAGCCTAGTTGAAAAAAAGAAACACCTGAATCTATTTTATTTATCGCCTTCATTATATTAAAGAGTAGCACAATCTTGGTTCCTCTTCAATACTGAAACCAAATCTGAACACAATCTAGGTGAAGCTTCACTAAAGGGTGGAGGGCGGAGGAGCTCCTTGTGAGCCAACGGCCATCCATATCGAGTACCCAACTGTGTGTGCGGACGTCCTTCTGCAGTTGGGTTACTTCTTATTAGGAGGTTGGTGGCATGATTTGCACTCCGGCCACCATAAAACCCTTCATTCCACAAAACACAAAAACGCAAAGAAATCTGAAAACCCACTCCGTGGGAGTACCTCCTGTGCAGCTTCCCTTCGCAGGGCAGCTCACTGGATGACGGGATTGGGCAAAGCCTTCGGACCCCAATCTTTGATGATAGGAGGGAAATCATGGGGTAACATTCCCGGGGTCAGATTGCGGCAGAGTGTGTCGGAGTGGTGCTGAGGTGTCGTCCACCAGACGGCGGTCTCCTTGGGTTGACCTCAGGCGGTCCCTTCGGGTGGGTGCCGGGAATGTCCTACCCTAAGAGAGGATGATCACCTGTCTCTGTTATCATCTGAGCTCAATCGTTTGGACATCACTATTGCAGCACTCTCTGAGGTTTGGAGACCGGATTGCGGCGAGATCATGGTGGGTGGTTACACCTACTTTGTCTGGTCGCTCTGATGGTTACCATGTCCAGGGAGTTTCTGTAGCCGTGTCCAATAAGCTGACTCCAATGATAATTGAGATAACACCGGTCAACGCTACTATTGGTCTGGTCGCTCTGATGGTTACCATGTCCAGGGAGTTTCTGTAGCCGTGTCCAATAAGCTGACTCCAATGATAATTGAGATAACACCGGTCAACGAGCGTATTATGAGACTAAGGATTCGTCACTCCTTCAGATGTCATTTCCCTGGTCTCTGTTTATGCTTCGACTGAGGCGAGTGATCTCACCGTGAAGGATGCATTCTACGCTACGCTGGAGTCTGTGGTTGATCAGTGCCCCAGACGATATACACTTCTTGTCTTGTGGGATTTCAATGCATCGACTGGAACTGA
>CM068959.1:59204037-59216144 GCA_035128595.1 Eptatretus atami | reverse complement strand
GAAATATGGTGAGCAGGATCAGCGTCAGGAAAACGAGCCACATGTCCATACAGCCGCAGCTGACGCTCACGGACTATGCAGGTAACAAATCCCATTTGAGTCTCTGTCAGCAACCGCTCGTTGGACACAAAGTCCGACCAGCGATAGCCAAGGATTCTGCGAAGAGACCTGGTACCAAAGGAATTAAGTCTCCATCTCAGATCCTTGGTCAGAGGATCAGCGAACCCAATCAAGAATATTCCGAGCAAAGACCTTGCCCGGCACTGAGAGCAGCATCACCCCTCGGTAGTTTGTTGCAGTTTGGCGATCACCCTCCTTTTCCAAAGAGGGACAACAAGGCCCCTTTTCTAATCAGTTGGGATGATGCCTGTGTTCCAGGCAGAGCACAAAACTGCATGCAACGACACGAGTGCAGCATTTCCACCAGCCTTGAGATGTTCAGCATGGATGCCACAGATCCCTGGAGCTTTACCCCATTTCAACCGGTTCACCGCAGCCTGTGTTTCCACAAGCGAAGGTAGACCACAGTTGATTGGAGGGTCAGCAACAGGGATTGTAACACCCCTGACGTCCAACTCGACAGCTGGTGGATCAGCCTGGGACAACCGCTCAAAGTAACAGGCCCAGCGGGCCTTCACTTCGGACACCTCTGTCAAGAGCCTTCCACCATCTGCTCTAACTGCAGTACACAGAGGGATGGGCTTGGATGAAGCAATGCGCGAATTCCCCTGTAAGCAGGACGAGAATCACTTGACCACAGGTGATGCTCTACTCCCTCACAGATTCTTCAAACATAGACCTCTTTGTCCACCCTTAGCGCACGTACAGTTTTACGCCTCAGCTCCCTGAACAGCTCAGCTCTGCCACTCAGCCTGGCCCTGCGACTCTGGTCAATGGTATCCAGTGTCCCTTGAGAGACAAAATTCTTCTTTGCCCTATGGTGAGTTCCAAGACATCCACCAGCAACATCAAGGACGGTGGTCTTGAAGGCACTCTGCAACTCTTCAGGACCTCCCAAAGCACCCAGACCCCCCAAATCTCCACTCAGCTTGTTCGCAAACTCCTCAGCTACCCTCTCATCCTTGAGCTTGCCAACATCCAGCCAAGGATGGGATGGTACCATTCTCCTGGATTTAAGGTGCAACTTCAGAGTTGCACAACAAGCCAGTGGTCAGCGTTGAGGAACTGAGCACTCCGGTAGACCCTGCAGCTCTGGATCATCCTCCAGCGACCGTCAACGAGGACATGGTCAATCTCCTTTGCCACACCGCCAGCGTTGGAATACCAAGTCCAGCGATGAGCTTGTGGACGCTGAAACCAGGAACCAGCCACCCCAAGTCCATGACTTCTTGCAAAGTCAAGGAACTTAGTGCTATTCTGCTTAATAGTTCCTGACCCATGGGGACCAACACACGTCTCATAACCATCCCTATCAGTTCCAGTCGATGCATTGAAATCCCACAAGACAAGAAGTGTATATCGTCTGGGGCACTGATCAACCACAAGACTCCAGCGTAGCGTAGAATGCATCCTTCACGGTGAGATCACTCGCCTCAGTCGAAGCATAAACAGAGACCAGGGAAATGACATCTAAGGAGTGACGAATCCTTAGTCTCATAATACGCTCGTTGACCGGTGTTATCTCAATTATCATTGGAGTCAGCTTATTGGACACGGCTACAGAAACTCCCTGGACATGGTAACCATCAGAGCGACCAGACCAATAGTAGCGTTGACCGGTGTTATCTCAATTATCATTGGAGCCAGCTTATTGGACACGGCTACAGAAACTCCCTGGACATGGTAACCATCAGAGCGACCAGACCAATAGTAGGTGTAACCACCCCATGATCTCGCCGCAATCCGGTCTCCAAACCTCAGAGAGTGCTGCAATAGTGATGTCCAAACGATTGAGCTCAGATGATAACAGAGACAGGTGATCATCCTCTCTTAGGGTAGGACATTCCCGGCACCCACCCGAAGGGACCGCCTGAGGTCAACCCAAGGAGACCGCCGTCTGGTGGACGACACCTCAGCACCACTCCGACACACTCTGCCGCAATCTGACCCGGGAATGTTACCCCATGATTTCCCTCCTATCATCAAAGATTGGGGTCCCGAAGGCTTTGCCCCAATCCCGTCATCCAGTGAGCTGCCCTGCGAAGGGAAGCTGCACAGGAGGTACTCCCACGGAGTGGGTTTTCAGATTTCTTTGCGTTTTTGTGTTTTGTGGAATGAAGGGTTTTATGGTGGCCGGAGTGCAAATCATGCCAAACCTCCTAATAAGAAGTAACCCAACTGCAGAAGGACGTCCGCACACACAGTTGGGTACTCGATATGGATGGCCGTTGGCTCACAAGGAGCTCCTCCGCCTCCACCCTTTAGTGAAGCTTCACCTAGATTGTGTTCAGATTTGGTTTCAGTATTGAAGAGGAACCAAGATTGTGCTACTCTTTAATATAATGAAGGCGATAAATAAAATAGATTCAGGTGTTTCTTTTTTTCAACTAGGCTGAATGGCCTTTTTTCCCCACACTTTTTGAGATATCGTGCTATATATCATTTTTGGCCCGATCCCTCAAAGGTGAAGAAACACTTAAAAAATTCTAGTCGTCGGATCCGGATTCGGATCTTCACCAAAATCTAATCAGTTGGTCCTTGTCCACACACGACCCTGTCCACCAAATTTCATCCGGATCCGTCCACAACTTTTTGAGATATCCTGGACACAAATAGACAAACAGACAGAAAGGGGTGAAAACATAACCTCCTTCACCTTCGGTGGTGGAAGTAAAAATTATGCTTGCATCCCAGTTAACCACAACGAAGAAAAGTATGTGGAGGCGGAGCCTAATAGCAGCCGTTATGGAGTCCTGCAGACGATGTGGCGGCTCTCACACTGACGTCTAAGCTGCAAAAGTGCACCCCTCTAAATAATCGTGAAAATCATTGCCACGAGAGTATTTCACCCCAAAAACCAACGGTCCTCAAACATTCCCCAGAAAACTAGCACGGGGGTCAAACAGAGCGTGGAGGAATGGAAAACACAAATGAACAACAAATGTTTTATTTGCACTTTTGGATTTTGTCCCAAAAAATCTTATTTTAAACAACGAGCAAACATATCTGGTTATGGATGTATATATTTGTAACCAAAACGTCTTCTTCTTCAAATTTTCTTTCACAAATTCCACTATGTTGTTATATATATATATATATATATAAAAATATTTCTAACCAAAGAAACACATTCGTGACTTGCCTGTATTAATCAGCGCTAATTTTAAGTTATTTTGACATGATTAATTGAGATTGAGATATGGGCAAAAGAAAACGTACAATGTAAAAACCCAGCCGCAAGTCCAAGGAAGTCTGCTCTATACTGCAGACAGTTCGACTTTCCTGTCCGGTTTTTGATATTGTGTTGTCTTTGCCATCCAGCTCGAACTGGTAATTTAAAATAAATATAAATTTATGCTCAGTTCCTTTTTATTTGTCTGTGTTGGATTCTGACTTCTGATTTACAGTATCTATTCAATCAGACCACAGAATATATTTGGCTGACCTCCCCAACAATTCCCCCCCCCAACCCCAAGCAACATCCACCCATCCCACATTACCCCATCCCCACAACCCACGACACACCATCACACACACAAATCCACACCCACCACCCCTGCCCCCCTTTCCTCAATCCCAGAGAAAGCTGGCATGGTCATAGATGCCGATGCCTCTTTAGTGACGTGCGGTGAGGTGCACGAAGCGTGCAGACCCATGCTAGTACATATAAAAGAACCTTCAAAAGTTATCATTGGTATTCATGTGGTAAATGCAATAGCATCGACCTACCGTCACCGACTGTATCCTGCGAACGCAATCGCTGGAGCTCCTCACAGGCACGCTCCTTCACTGCATTCAACTCTTCAGGGACGTCAGTGCTTTTCAGAATCATCAGAAAGGCTTCGACAGAGCACGGAGACTCCAGGAGCTGAAAAAAAAAGTGGAATTTGAGCATGGTACCTTGTGATCATAAAATCATCTTCATTTTTAAGTGCATAGTTGCGGTCGCATGTCTGCCAGGACAGCGTAGTGCGAGCGCCCTTACCTTGTGGCCGTCTAGCCTGTTTTATTTCCAACCCGAGTACAAACTATCAGATTGATACATCGTGGGTAGGGGCATTGCATCGCAAAGTGCGCCGTCCACTGGATGGACATTAAGCAGGGTGGCCCGCCTGCCCACATTGCTTGGTGGATGTGAAGGTTTGACACAGTCTCTTTCATGAAGGGGAGGCCAGTTATCACTGGCACCGTGAACAAGTGACATATTTGTGCCCAAATCACTGTCAGGACTGACCAGCTGGTTTGTGAAAGACTTGAGCAAAAACCTCCGGCCAACCCCAAAACAAGGTGGGAATAACCGGGGTCGATAAAGCAGTACTGGTGGTGGTGGTGCTAGTAGTAGTAGTAGTAGTAGTAGTAGTAGTAGTAGTAGTAGTAGTAATATACAACTTCTGCCAAAACAGTCGACAACACTGAATGATATCCCTGATAATAGCAACTACAGCTTATCCACCAACATTGCTAGGGCAACAGGTTTTACTCATGAAATTATTAGTACATCAACAACCAACTTCACTTACAAACAATCATAGCATATGACCTATATTGCGATATATATTACAAGGTCACTTGGTGTTTTAACGGCCTGAGCAAGTTTTGCTCAAGCTCCTTTGTGAAACAGAGATTTACTAATAACTAGAAAGGAGTTTTATTAAGGCCTTCGATTGCATATTTTGAAAAACAAAGTAAAAACAAGAAGGGCACTCGGTGGAGCGCATACCTCCACCACGTAATGCCTGATCCAGTGGAACATATCGGTCCCATATATTTTTGAAATTTCATGATAACAGTACTTTGTCGTTTTTGGCCCTATCTCTCAATGGTGAAGAATCACTTTAAAAATTAAATAATTCTCGCATCCACATCCGGATTCGGATCTTCACCAAAATCGAAGCAATTCATCTTGGTCACACACCCAACCTGTCCACCAAGTTTCATCCGAATCCGTCCACAACTTTTTTTAGATATCGTGCTATTTTAGATAATGGTTAAGAATTACTTTTAGAATTCTCGTAGCAAGATCCAGATCCGGATCTTCACCAAAATCTAATCAGTTTGTCTATTTATTTTCAATAATAAAAGTTAAGAACATAAAGTTTGGTGGAGTAGGAATAATGGTCTGGGGCTGTTTTTCATGGTTGGGCTTGCCCCTTGGTTCCATCGAAGGGAAATCTTAATGCTACAGCATACAATGACATTCAAGATGATTCTGTGCTTCCAACTTTGTGGCAACAGTTTGGGGAAGGCCCTTTCCTGTTTCAGCACAACAATGCCCCTGTGCACAAAGCGAGGTCCATAAAGAAATGTTTGTCGAGATTGTGTGGAAGAACTTGACTGGCCTGAACAGAGTCCTGACCTCAACCCCATAGGACACCTTTGGGATGAATTGGAATGCTGACTGTGAGCCTGACCTCACCAATGCTCTTGTGGCTGAATGAAAGAAAATCCCCACAGTAATGTTCCAACATCTCGTGGCAAGCTTTTCCAGAAGAGTGGAGGCTGTTATAGCAGCTCAGGGGGACCAGCTCCTATTTATGCCCATGATTTTGGAATGAGATGTTGGACGAGCAGGTGTCCACATACTTCTGCCCATGTCGTGCACATCATGGTTCTTGGAAGTATTATGAAGGCGATTTTTTTCATGCAGTCTTCAAGTATACAATTCAATTTAAGTAAAGGTTTAAAGAGGTTTTTAATGAAGGCATATAAAATACTTTAATTCCGGTGTTTTACCGCGATTTTCCCAGCAGGTATGACACTACCCTATCAAATACGTCACATTAGTAATTCAATGCTGTGATTTGTGTCCATTATCACGCCCTTAAAAAACAGTAGGTTTCCTGTTTGGAATGATATTCCCTTTTTTTTTTGACTGGCACGCCGACAGACACAAAACAAGTTTGAATTGCAAACATACCCGTGGGAGTACATTTGTACAACTCTCAGGTGAGCGATAGCACGGACGACGGATAGTTTGAAATTTGGTAAGATTTTCATCGCATCAGAAAAATAAACAAGAACACCTCACAAGAGTGAGGCTAGTTTCATGTCATCATTTGCGACTTAATATTGCGTTGGGCATCGCCCAGTGCATAAAATATATTTTAATTATTTTAAGAAAATAGGCCTAAAGGGCTGTTTCTCGGCCCAAAGGGCCAGAATCGCACTTTGGGCTCAGTTAATACCTGGGGAATGGTCTCTAGAATATACCTGTCAAGTTTGGTTCGGTTCCGTCCACTAATAACCGAGAAATAATTTTTAAGAAAATGGGCCGAAAGGCCGTTTCTCGGCCAAAGGGCCAGAATCGCACCTTTGGGTTAGATTCTGCTGGGGAATGGTCTCTAGAATATACCTGTCAAGATTGGTTCGGTTCGGTTCCGTTTACGAACAACCGAGAAATAGCAATTTTTAAAAAATGGGCGAAAGGGCCATTTGTCGGCTAAAGGGCAATAATCTCGCTTTGGCTCAGTTAATGCCTGCAGAGTGACCTCAATAATATACCTTAAATTTGGTCCGGTTCCTTTCATGAATAACCGAGAAATAGCAATTTTAAGAAAATGGGTAAAGGCCGTTTCTCTGGCCCAAAGGCGGGAATCGCACTTTGGCCTGAGTTAATGCCTGGGGAATGGTCTCTAGAATAACCTGTCAAGTTGGGTTCAGTTCCGTCCACTAATAACCGAGAAATAACAATTTAAGAAAATGGGCCGAAAGGACCGTTTCTCGGCCCAAAGGGCCCGAATTGCACTTTGGGTTCAGTTAATGCCTGCGCATGTGTCTAGTATATGCCTGTCAATTTTCATCGAATTTGTTCACGAATAATGGAGAATAGACATTTAAATGAACTGTACACAAGAAAAGAGAGAACGCGAGTGGCGTGAAAGACCCCACGGGGTAAAAAATATCTCAATCCTCTCTGTGCATGTGCGGGAGGGATGAATTCTCAGCCAAGGTACGTTAAAAAGACAGACTTGTCATTTTATTCATGTTCCGATTCCTGTTCACAATTCTCTCAGCGAGGGAGTCTCGTGAGTGGAAGAGGCCAATGGGCCGACCACGTGCCTCGTGGTTGCAGCAGCTTGATCGGCATCTCAATGAGATGGGGATGGGCCAGGCATCTGCCTGGGGGATGGCCAGACGTCGGCCCCTGGAGTACCGGTGGAAAGTGGACGCAGCGACCCGCTGCTCTGGTGCATGCTCCCATACCTGACCTGACCTGACCTGACCTGACCTTCACTAAATTCCTGTGTAATGTGAACACCACCTCCTTCAACCTATGAACTATCCCCCAGCAAATGGAACCGAACATCCTGTTTTCTTTCCTTGTTGCTGCCTGGCAATGCACTGACTGCCTGGGCCCCATATCTACAACATCCTTTAGAGTCTAGAGTCTAGACTCTAAAGGATGTTGTAGATATGGGGCCCACTCTAGACCCTTCCACTGAGTTGCATGCTCCAAAATTGCCTCTTGTATCCTGATGTATATTTTTCCTCACCCATTGCCAACACCTTCCATTCACCAATATTGATCTTCATCTCCCATTTTTCTGCCCATGTTATGAGAACATGTAGGCTTTCCTGATTCTGATCACCCCATTCTTTACCATCTACCTTATCTTCAAGCATTCTCGGTATCATCTGCGAATTGAGAAAGTGTACTGTTAACTCCACTTTCCAAATCATTGATATCACTGATTAAAATTATTAATTAGAAACACTGCAAAGTTGAAATGCTTTTGAAGAACAATTCCAAGATGAAAATGCTTTAACAACAAAAAAAACAAAAAACAAAAAACACGCCTTGGCAGCAGAGATCCATCCTCACCACAAGTGGTGCAACCCTAAAGTCATACCTGTATCTCTCCATCTTGCTGTGGCGAACAATGTTACGAGTCACTGCTGAGTTTCCGGCAGCAAGACATTCCCTTGATCCCCTGCTGGACCCCGACGCCCTCGTTCCTGCAACAACACTTACCGCATTATTTTCTTTCCCTGGTACGTGAAGGGTTAAAGCCTCCATATGTGAACTTCTTGCTTTGGAGATGCACAGAAAGCACGTGTTTAGGTCGAATAACCACTCCACCTCCTGGTGAATCCTACAGGTGTCTTGGCTGTGGGTATTTCGGATTGCAGAGGTTGGCTTCTTCATGCGAATGTTGGCTCTTTGTTTTTTTAATGCATCAGTGTTTTCTTTTTACGTTTTTGTATGCATGAAAAGCAAATGTTTTTATTTGCAGATGTAGTTGTAAAAAGCCAAATAAGCAGTCTGCAATTCCTGAAGAAGCTTTGTGAAACACGGGTGCAACGCTTGAAAAGTGGGAAGGTAAGATATATTGCTCCTTGTTTCATCACCGGGGGATTATCCAGTGGGAAACGTGGGCGGTTTGCTGTTTGTCTTGACTTTGAACCACCACTTGCAATGCTTAACTTGCATGGCTGTTCGAAAAATGTACATTGCCAGAACTTGAATGCTGTGACACTTTCTTTTGGAACTCTGTGATGATGTGCTGCTTTTTTTTCTCTGAAAAGTCGACGCTCACTTGAAAACGTATCGGCATGAAAATTGTGAATGTAAAAAATAGGCTCATGATTCATGTTGTCCACAAACAATGTAGAGTACCAACCATTTTTCCCACCATCACATGGTTTACTCAGTTTGGTCTGTTTTCCAATTCCCTATCCTTCATACATCCTGTATGACTGCACTTCACACCTATTCAGTCATATCTTCACTCCCCTCCCCTCACCTCTTAACTCCACCACCACCACCGTTGCTCATTGCTCATAATTTCACTCCTTCCCCAACAATTACTTCGCCTTGCGTTCTCCCCATGATATTGATGTCCACTTAATATATATGTATGCATTACCTCATGGTGGCTTTTATTTATTTATTTATTTATTTACTTCTTCATGGCAGGTCCCAGAAGCTTCACGTCTCCCTCCAAATCCAGATAAGCTGTGCGTCATTGCACTAGATGACATATTGGGCAATAACGTGGCTCTGCAATGTTTTATAGGTACGGTTGAGGGTACTGTTAAATATTTTTATTGGTGCGGTTGATTCTGTGCAGTCTGTTGAAAAACAAACAAACACATGAAGACCACAAGGGGAAAACCAGAGATGTCACTTTTTATAAATTTCAGGGTTATTGCACCTGCCAATAGTTGGCACATAAGCTTTTCCTCCACAATATTACTTTAACAAATAACCAGGGGTGTCACATAATTTATATGGAATAAAGTTTAGCCGTGCAATGAAAAAACAAGTGTTGTCAAAGCTGAACAAGTAGAAACCAGAGTTGTCAGTACTTTACTCCTGGTTATCTCCCTTTCATTCATGTTAACTGTTCCACCATAATATTCAGAGTTGAGAAACTAAAAAATGAAAGGTTGTAAAACTTTCACAGCATAAACTCTGAGCACTACAATGGCCTATTTGGTTTATATCATGGGCTCCGTAGTTGGTGCATATCGTGGTTCAAGCCTGGTCAAACCTTTATTGTGACTTTTATGGGACCCACGCCGTGGCTTAATGGTTAGCGCGTCTGAGTACCCATCCTCATTCGATGTACCCACCGCCCAATCAACCTGCTTAGGTGTATGAGGGATGTCACTGAGGTGACTTCGGCTATCGCGGGGGTGGTTTATCCTTGGTTTCCTCCCGGTTTTCCATCATATTAAGTAGTACGGAGAAAGAAATGGAGAATCCGTCGTCATATAAGCGAAATACCCTTGAGTATGGCGTTGAACACCAATCAAACAAAAAACAATGACCGTTTAATGTTGAAAAAAATAATCTGTGATCACCAAAGTCATGTAATGTATGCTAATAACCAACAAGCATGAATTTGCTACACATACTGGGTTAAAATTGCATGGCAATTATAAACAAGGGAATAACCAGTGATGTCAGTTTGCAACATTGATTCGTTCTTGCTCTTAAATGAAAATACACAGAAGCTTGGCAAATGCTACATGCTTATTTGATCGGCCAATGATCACTCTTCCTTTTACTGGAAAAGAAATCTATATGACAGTTATTAAACAGTCCACCAAAGTCTTGAAACTTTGTTTTTCAGTTTCTTCAAAATTGACTTATCCTGACATCTCTGGTTTTCCCCTTGTGGTCTTCACATATTTAACAATGTTTTATATGCATGAGATTAAAAGTTTATCATTAAAAATGCTAATTTCCTGCACAATGTTCGGGCCAATTTCCTGTCCCCACGGGCCTGCAGATTACATGCAGACTGTCGGAGGCCAGCCTCTGCTGTTCTTCTGGCTTATCGTTGAAGGTTACCGAATAACTGCGGAACAACAGCTCCAGGCGCTAAATTTGCGTAGTACAACAGGGTCTCCCCAGGGCCCAACCAGCCAGAGTCTTAGCTCGATGCTCAGAGCTGCTGCTCAGGGTGTCTTTGATCAGTACCTCTCGGATAAGGTACTATTGAAAAGCCATCACATGTTGTTCACCTGGACTTCAATGATTGTGGCATGTTCATATTATTGGCAGCACATTTTTGCTACTTTTTAAGCGATGTAGTATGAGCTATGAAGGTACTTATTTTTGCATTACTGTCGTAGTTTTTACATTCTGTAGTATCTTAACATACTTTACTCGATTTTATAATTAATGTTCTGTGTTGTTCGCTGAGATTTTTGAAAAAGGTTTTTGCATTTTTATCTCTCTCCCCAAAAGAGGACCCAACCATGATATCTTGCTTAATTAAATTGTTGGTGGGTGTTTTTATTTTGCATCCTTTTTTTTTTTTTTGGCTTGTAGAATTGAGGTTGGTATTATGGGATTGCGCGTGAGTTTAAAATATCACGAGGTGTTAAAATCAACCTCGTTTTTGTATGCTGTGAGTTGCACCTGTCTATTTAATCGACACAAGCAAATACAACCGTTGCTTTGCTGGCAGGGATATTAAGGGGTGGGAGGAGAGAAAGAGGCAGACGAAGGGAGAGAGGATAGAGGGAGGGGAAGCAGAGAGGATGGCGTGAAGGGAGGGGAGAGGACAGAGGCAGGAGTGGTGAAGATAGAAGGGAAGCTAGGAAGGGGGAAGAGCGAGAAGGGAGGGGGGGGGGGGTTGATGGGAGAGCAAGGCCTCACCAAATGTTGCTATACACTGTGGGAGGGAGGGGTGCAAGGAGGTTGTGTGTGTGTGTGTTGTGTGTGTGTGTGTGTGTGTGTAAAAAAAAAAAAGTGAGGGGTGGAGGGTGTGGTTAGCAAAGGGAATGATATCTTACGCTTGATGACCGAACACAAAAAAAAAAACTTTTGTCAGAACAGCTGTACACACAACGACACAACAGAATTTGTATAGTAATCTGCTGGCACATCTGCAAACCTTTGATTTTCCAGTTCCAGAGAATTTGTGGCAACATGAACCAAAAACAATCACGGAAAACATGGAAGTACCACTCACGGATAACCTAATGGTCCCATCAAGCGTGAACATCGAAAACAAAGCATTGCGACCAGATATCATACTTGGGTAGAAAAAAGAGAAGACATTGCTGATTGAGGTGTTAATAGCAGTGATTTTGGACTAAACAATGCAGAAATCAGGAAAATGACCAAGACCTCAAGCATGAAGTGAAAAAATCCTGGAAGCTGAAGAATGCCAAAGTTGTACCAGTGATAATTGGATCAAACGGGTATGATGAAGAATAACCTCACAGAGATATTAATAATCATCCCTGGGATTATTACTACAAACAAAATGCAGTTGAAAGCTGTCCAGGGCTCAGTGACGATCCTCAAAAGAGCCCTGAGACCAAAACTTTGAGAACAAAACGTCACACCTTGGTACATGATTCATGATTCAAGAGAGTGTGGGAGTTCATTCTAAAGGCAGAGAAAAAGAGGAATGAAAGACTGAAGGTGAGCAGTGATTCATGATTTTGGTCGTTTCATCAGAAGGGATTTTTCGCCGATTTTGAGCGCCCTGCGGAAATATAGAGCACAGACAGAGCGGTGGGGG
>CM068959.1:59179607-59186567 GCA_035128595.1 Eptatretus atami | reverse complement strand
AAACTATTATAATTTGAATAACAAATTTGCACATGACAAAAGATGTAAGAAGCCCACTTAAAAATTAAAGCGATTAGTTGTCTGTACCAGAGAGATTTATCAGTGTTCTGAAAAAAAACAAAGTGCGGACGTTTTGTTCATTTTGCAGTTAAGTGGTTGCTTAGTTTATGCTTCCTGCATTTCCTAAATGTATTCCACTTGATTTGCTCTTTGATTTAATGGCTTGATTTCAAGCTCGTCGTACAATTTCATTCCAATTTGCCAGGAGAAATTGCTTGAAAAAGGAAGGGTTATTTTTCTTCATTCCAGTTGAAGCTCATGACAAAGGTTAGACACTGAAAACTGTTGTGTGAGTAATGATGTGTGTATAGTTAAGGTAGGTTGTCGATTAACATTTGCTGTCGACTATCGACGAGATGCCATTAATAGACGGATTTGGGAAGTTTCAGAATGCTGTCATCTCGAGGCATTTAATGAGGAGCAAGCATGATATTAATAATTTGATTGGGGGGGGGGGGGGTGGAGGGGTTGAAATCCTTTAAACTACTGAACAAAAATCTGAGTTTGGAGCTTTGATGCTGAAATAAGGTTTGTCGCCCAATTCTGCATCGAATATTTCTTTCCCATTGGATATTATGATATTGGTGCGGCCATGGCGGTTAGGTTAATTCTCCCATCCCAATTGTGGTGGACGGGCAGTTAACACCAACCAGGCCGGATCGCCGAGCGGTTTTCCTTGGAGGCGAACACGTGATCCTCGGAGATTATGGCACGCACGGGAATAAAAGGGCGGCACGGACAGAGCAGAGGGAAGCACAGCACAAGGGGTTTATACTCGAGCCTACGACAGATACACGGACACCAGCAACTTAAATAAACAACGCAATTTAATGAAAATAGATCAAATATTTACAAGGGTAATAATTCAAAATACAATAAAAAAGTGAGGTCAATTAAAGCCTAAAGTTGAGGCACCTCTCCACATGGACTTTAATACAGACAAGGGGAAAACAAAATAAAAGAAAATCCTCCCTTTATTCTGGTACTTAGCTTTGTCCAGAGATGGTCTTTATTGAACTTTGGGGTCGAGCAGCTTCGTCCTGCATGGGAAGATGCGCCCAAAATGGTGCCAAGCCGCTCTCTGAGCGGGAAATGTAAGTGAGGTAATTTGTGAGGCGGTATTCAACACCAGGGCTCAGAAACCACTGTGCAGCCTTCTCGTCGATCGCGCTTGCCGACGCCGCTGCTCTCTGCAGAATGGCACCACTCCCTTTGGTGATATACACGAGGATTCGCGGTCCGTCTCACATGACCCAACCAAGAGTCAATGGGCAGTGTCTTGCTCCACCATGCAAGCCAATTTGCCTCAGCACAAATTCGAGAATCGTCCCATCTTATTCATGCGTCGAAGGAAGGCCAGCCGTAATGCCCTGTTCTTACATGCCATCTCCTAGCTCCATCATCTCTCGACCGCACCCCTCACACCAACACTCAACCCACCAAAACCATCTCCTCTTTGTCCTTGCGTCTGATGTCATGCCCATCAATCATCCACCTCCGGCCATGGCTTGTTGGCACGAAGTGGTGAAGGCGGGGCTTCTCACCTGCTTGGACATGCGGCATGTTATTATGGTTCTTGTTATAAAAATGTAATTCATTGCTGGCTTGTAAATGCAAAAACATACGAAAACGTCACAGGGGGCAATTACATACAGGGGGAAGTTGGCCTTAATCCCTATTGAATTAACACAGCACCATCCCCCATGTGGTGACAAGTAATACTTAATCTCACAGTTTCCCTACTTAGTTTACATTGAGATGTCTCCTACACGTCCACGGACCAAGTAACTCTATTCAATCCTCACTTTGCTATGAAACTCCACCATCTACCCCCACAACCATAACAATATTTTTGCTGTCTTTTCATTGTACCGGTCGAATTTTTGTGCCAATATTAAGTTAGTCAGAGGGCATTGACAACTTTGCCTTGTGGATTGATATCCCATGGACACCAGACCAGTGGGAGCAGGCAGATTACCTCCTCCATCTGCATTTTTAATCAACAATTCAGAAGTGACTTGGTACTTCTCCCAAAACCAACTGTTTTCAATAGCTTGTAATCTACATTTTTAACTGCCTTTAGCTGGATTTGAACCCTCGATCTCTGATATGCCAGTCAATTGCCCTCACCCATCATACCAACAAATACAGATGTTTTCTGAAAATACACTCATATGTAGCCCATGGATGATAGAAGCAAGTTTTCACCTCAAAATAGCAACAGCACTACAGAAAAGCCACTTGCTCCAAACCCATCTGTAAAAATTGCAGGATAGCAATTTCAAGGATGCAGATTGACGAGCATCACAAACCTAAGTGCAAGCTTAAAGTGTGGAGTCTAAAACAATATTCCATACTTTTTACTTTATTTCATTTGAAGATATGTACATATATATATATATATATATATATATATATATATATATATATATATATATATATATATAAATATATATTATTTTCAATGCGTGCGGTGTATCGGCGCAGAACACTGGTTTGATTTCTTGATGCCTCGAAAAAAACCAACTGGTTATTAATGAAGCCAAAACATGGCCATTGCTTATGTGCATCGTGTTTATATCGCTTGGATAGATTCCAATTCTGCTGGCCCATGAATGAATTATGCTATAAGCTGGAAGGCTTGAAGCCTGGGGCCTACACAAACTGTGTGCCTCAGAACACTTGTGATGCTGATGGGCTGCAACCTTTCAACATTTGAGGATGTTTTTAATCGTCACTTTTGGTCTTTTTCACACTGAAGAGAAAACTTGTAAGGACGTCTTGGTGATTGTGAATATCGCACTTCTGTTTGAAGCCATTTTACCTCGTTATGTGGAGCCTATTATTTAGGCACTAAGTCACATTTGCTCTACGGCTAGGATACGGCGGCCGTACGCCCTCTGAATTGATGGAAACGTGCGGCGGCCGCAGAGTTTCTGCGGTGGCCTCAGGTGGCCCTACGCCGTTTGGCTATATTTTACAGGTCGTAAGGTCGCCGTGGAATTATAACGCGAGTTATATTTTTTTCATTTCTACGTTCGCCGTAGCAATTCGACAAGCCGAAAAAAAAAAACTGTAAAAAAAAAAAAAAAAATTAACCATTCGTTACCGTCCGTCTGGCCGCACGTTCGCCTTAGGGCCCCCTGCGGTCCCCTGCGGTCGCCTTGCGGGCACCTTGAGGCTACCTTGCGTCTGCCTTGAAAATTCTATGGCCGCCGCAGGGCCCCCTTAAGGTCACCGTGCGACATCAAATCAAAGACCGTACGGCAACCCCACGTTTTCGGTCTCCACAATTTCTAAGACTAGGCCTAAGTCACATTTGCTCTACGGCGAGGATACGGCGGCCGTACGCCCTCTGAATTGACGGAAACGTGCGGCGGCCGCAGAGTTTCTGCGGTGGCCTCAGGGTGGCCCTACGCCGTTTGGCTATATTTTAAAGGTCGTAAGGTCGCCGTGGAATTATAACGCGGAGTTATAACTTTTTTCATTTCTACGTTCGCCGTAGCAATTCGACAAGCCGAAAAAAAAAAACTGGTAAAAAAAAATTATTAACCCATTCGTTACCGTCCGTCTGGCCGCACGTTCGCCTTAGGGCCCCCCTGCTCCCCCTGCGGTCGCCTTGCGGTCACCTTGCGGCACCTTGCGTCTGCTTGAAAATTCTATGGCCGCTGCAGGAACGCCCTAAGGTCACGTGCGACATCAAATCAAAGACCGTACGGCACCCCCACGTTTTCGGTCTCCACAATTTATAAATACCCCGTGCGGCTACCCGAAAAATAAAAACATATGTGACTGCTACATTGTGCGACCGTGGAAATACTGCGGCCGCCGTATAATTGCTAGTGGCCGTACATTTTGGAGACCCCACGGCCGCCGTGCAAATGTGACTTCGGCCTAAATACGCCGTGCGGCTCCCGAAAAATAAAAACATATGTGACTGCTACATTGTGTGACCTGGAAATACTGCGGCCGCCGTATAATTGCTAGTGGCCGTAGATTTTGGAGACCCCACGGCGCCGTGGCAAATGTGACTTAGGCCTTAATGATATTGGGTGAGAGAAATTATGTTCTTTTCCGAAAAAATATTCTTTGATTTAACTCTAGATTTTGACATAATTATTTCGGCCATGAGTTCCGATCATCAAATATGGAATCAGATTTTGAAGATCAGCTCTTAAAGTCTTGGAAAAAATGCCACAATTGCCCATCTTAACACAGATATACACCTCAATGCAGATTTTGCCAAGGGCGAAAACCCCTTTGTGGATGGGGACAAATTAAATCGCTACAACCTCCATCCTGTGACCCTTAGTCCTCCTGTCAAGTTTGGTTGAGATTGGATAAGTAACGACCGAATGTATCGCAGTCCGACAGACAGACAGACACCAAATTGCATATTTTAATATGATAAAAGTTTAATTAAGTAATGTATTTCACCATGTGAAGAACTACCAATAATTTTGCCACCTTCTCTCGCAAGACACGTTGGCATGACTGCATTTCCATGTTTTGTATGCTGGAGAGCATTAAAGATATACCTGGCACATTGGTGGATGCCCAGGAGATGTTTCGCTTTGGAGAGATGAACTTGGTCATGTGATCAACCCAAAACAAGTCAATTATTTTTGATATATCATTGAAACAATTCAAAAAAAAAATACAAACAATGACTCCTGCATGATTCCATGCTCAAAATTCATGTGCACAATCAGCTATTTGCCGTTAATGGTGATATGCATTTCTCATGGACCTTCTTTTGAAGTTGTGGAAGCAGGCTATTGATACTACACCTTGTAACTTCAATAAGCTGTTGTTGTACATGAAAGACAGTTTACTTTTGAACAGATGGCAGACATTGCAGAAATGCGAAGGTGCTGTTCATGTTTCCTGCTGTTCATTGCCCAGTGTAAGCTAGACAGCACCACCCACAGTCCAGGCATATACTTACACTGGAGCAAAGCCCTGAAATGCCTTGGAAAATATTTTAAGGTTATTCTTGCCCGAAAGGGGTTGTGAGAATTTTTCATGCCCCTGTCTGTCCATCCGTCTGTCCGTCCGTCCGTCTGTCCGTCCGTCTGTCCGTCTGCCTGTCTGTCTGTCCGTCCATTTGCATCTATATATTTTCACTTAAATTTTTTTCTTGACAACCGCTTGTCCAATCTATGCAAAACTTTAAACATGGGAGGGATTCCCCATGCAGAATATTTTATTGATAACTCTGATGTCATCGGTCACATGGTATGGCAACCATGGTATATTGTCACATGATCTATTGGATTAAAGGAAAAAAAATTGGACATTTCTGAAACTGCTCAACGAAAAAAATTAAAACTTGACATATGTCATCAACTTCCCATGGGATATATGGCGTGATAACGATTTCTTCATCGGTGTAGTGGTATTCCAGCCAGAATTAGTTGAATTGAAATCCTTATCCAAAAAATCGGAAACTTCATATATCTGATATACGACCTGATGTGAGTGAAGAATTTAATTTATGACATCTTCTGTCACGTGGTCTGGTGGCCATATTGGATGGAAAGTAAAAAAAATTGTTTCTAGAACCGCTTCATCGACCGATGCGAAACTTCATACATATGATCGACAAGCCATGGGGAGTAGTTTGAATTTTTTTTTTCATATTCATCTTCTTTGACGCAATTTAGCCTTCATGTGCACAAAATTGGTTGTTCGATATTTTAATCTAATAAATAAATGTCATTTTCTGTCTGTGTGTCTGTCTGTGTGCAACACCAATCACGCCAAAACTACTGGGCCAATTGCCACCAAACTTGGCACATGGACCAAGTTCGACCTCGTTGTGAACATGGGCTACTTGGTTTCATCTGTAGTCGTGGGGGTTCGGGAGGGAAGGTCGACAAAAATTCTTTATGTGAATGTGTATCGTGTAGCGCCACCTGGTGGTGGTGGCAGAGGGTATTACAAGTTAACTGTGGAGATCACTTACATTTTTGCACTGCACACATCCCCAGAGAGATGGAAAGCCAAAACCCAACGCCAATCTCCACTAATCAGGGGAGGCAGGGGAAGGGGCTGGGATTTTGGAGGAAGGGGAAGGGGTGGGGTGGGAGTCTAGAGGGAAGGGCATGGGAGGAGGGAAGGAAGGGTGGGGTTGGAGTCTGAAGGGAGTGGGAGGTGTGGAGTGGGAGGAGGGAGAAGAATGCATGGGAGGAAGGAAGGGGCGGGAGGAGGAATCCGGTGTTGCCTGGCACCCCTGCTAGTAATCAATAAAGATATGGATAATGGCAACATATGTGAGATAATAGGTTGCATGGATGAAATGGGTATATGGGCCATAATAGCAGTGGGCCATAATAGTAACGTGTTCAGTTAACGATGGTATTTTTGTTCAGAATGACTATGCGCTCTACCGAGTGCCATTCTAGTTATTGGTCTGCGTCCTTTTGTGAGACGTCTGCTTTCAAGCATGTAAAATATTGAGTGCTGGTTGGCTCTTTTATGGAACGATTTTAGAACCTTTGGTCTTGCTATATGTTAAAAAAAAAGAAAAAAGTTTTTTTTGTTTGTTTGTTATTTATGCATGGAAATTTGTGGATGCTTGCAGTCTCTGGATGATCTTTCCATCACCACCCACACTCCCAGCCCAGAAGATCCAATCCATCTGCAGGCAATAATTACTGATACAGGTATCCTCGTAGCTATTTAAATATTGCAACTCAGTTTCCTCTTTTTAAAAGTTTCCATGCAATATTTTTGCAAGTCATGAAAGAGCTTTCTCTCATTCTCATTATGTTGTTTGGTGAAATGTTTTGGTGGTGTTAAGAATGATAGATGTGCATTATTTTGGTCCAAGTGAGATGTCAGAATTTTGTTTGGAATCGTTGCAGAGAACCAATGATCTTGCATCCAATTCGGACT
>CM068959.1:59153645-59172716 GCA_035128595.1 Eptatretus atami | reverse complement strand
ATTCAAGCTTCTGGGTCTCACTATCTGCCATGATCTTTCCTGGGAAAGCCACATTTCCAAGCTGGCCTGTTGTCAGGTCAGGCCAGATCAGATCTGTAACTTGCTACAGGTATCATGTAAACCTGTACTAACCTGTTCCATGGTCGGGTTGTCGGCGACTAACCGTCTCCCCCACCAGTTTCTGGTGAGGAGGGTTGGATATGGACATCCAGCCGGATTAAAAACAAAACCTGTCAAAGGGGGGGAGGAGCTCCTTGTGAGCCAAACCCCAAGCCCATCCATATCTAGTGCCCAACTGTGTTGCAGTACGTCCTCCTGCAGGTGGGTAACTTGTTTATTAGGAAGTTGGTGGCAGGATTGGCATCCGGCACCGTAAAAACCCTTCATTCCGCAAAAACATTCTCGAAGCATGAAAAAATCTAAAATCCCACTCCGGGGAGTACCTCCTGTCAGCTTCCCTTCGCAGGGCCGCTCACGGATGAACGGGATTGGGGGCAAAGCCTTCGGGACCCCAAGACTGATGATAGGAGGGAAACCAACGGGGTAACATTCCCGGGTCAAGATTGCGGGAGAGTGGTCGGAGTGGTGGCTGAGGTGCGTCCACCAGATGCGGTCTCCTTAGGTTAACCTGAGCGGTCCCTTCGAGTGGGTGTCTGGAAGTCCTATCTCTAATAGAGAGATCTCCCAAGAGAGAATGATCACCTGTCTCTGACATCTGAGCTAAGCGTTTGGACATCGTGTTGCAGCAACTCTGAGGTTCGGAAGACCGGAATGCAAGCGGATTACGGCGGGTAGACACCTACTATTGGTCTGGTCACTCGATGTTACATCCCAAAGGAGTTCTGTAAGCTTGTCAATAAGGCTGACTCCAATGTAAATTGAGATAACACCGGTCAACAGCGTATTATGAGACTAAGGATTCGTCATCCCTTGGGTGTCATTTCCCTGGTCTCTGTTTATGCTCTGACGAGGCGAGTGCCCTCACCGTGAAGGACGCGTTCTATGCCACGCTCGAGTCTCTATTGATGCAGTGCCCAGGGCGAGATAACCTCTAGTCTTGGGGGATTTCAATGTATTCATGGAACTGATGGGAATGGTTATGAGAACATGTGTTGGTCCCCATGGGTCTGGAAGGTGACCTGATAGCACTAAGTTCCTACTTGCAAGAAGTCCATGATTAGGGGTTGCTGGTTCAGGCTCATCACCCACAGGCCTCATCGATGGACTGGTATCCAACGCTGGCGTGTGACAAAGCAGATTGACCCATGCTCATTGATGGTCACTGGAGGATATCCAGAACTGCAGAGTGTACGAGTGCTCAGTTCCTCATAACTGACCACCGGCTTATTGTAGCAACCTTAAGTGCACCTAATCCAGGAGAATGGTACCATCCCAGCCTCGCTGGAATGCTAGCAAGCTCAAGGAATGAGAGGGTAGCTAAGAGTGTCGACAAGCTGAGTGGGTTTGGCAGGTCTGGGTGCTGGGAGATCGAAGATTGTGGAGTGCCTTCAAGACCCGTCTTGATATTGCCGGTGATGTCTTGGACTCACCGAAGGGCGAAGAAGATTGTCTGTCAAGGACACTGATCCATTGACGCCCAGAAGTCGCAGGCCCGCTGAGATGGCAAGCTGAGGTGGTCAGGGAGCTGAGACTTACTGTTAACGTACGCTCAGGGTGGACAAGGAGGCCTAGGCAAGGAATCTGTGAGGGGGAAGCATTACCCTGTGGTCAAGTGATATCGTCCTGCTTACAGGGAATTCGCATTGCTTCATCCAAAGCCCATCCCTCAGTGTAAAACGCAGTCGAGCAGAGGGTGTAGGCTCTTGCAGAGGAGTCTCAAAGGAAGGCGATGCCCAGCTACTTTGAGCGGCTCTACCAGGCCTGATCCACCAGCTGTCGAAGTTGGACGTCAGGGGTGTTTCAATCACTGTGCTGACCGCTCCAATCCACTGTGTCCACCTCGTTTGTGGAAAAATAGGCTGTGGGAGCCGGTTGAAATGGGGTAAAGCCCAGGGATCTGTGCAGTCCAATCGAACTTCTCAGCGGTGGAAATGCTGCACTCGTTCGTACATCAGTTCTGTGCTCTGCCGGAACAGCAGCATCATCCTAACGACTGGAAAGGGGGTCTGTGTTCCCTCCTGGAAAGGAAGGGTGATTCGCCAAGACGCCAACAAGCTACGAGGGTGAAGCTGCTCTCAGGCCGGGCAAGGTCTTTGCTCGTATAATTTTTGATAAGGTCGCCACCATCGTGCTAAGCACCAGCGCCAGAGCAGCAGCTTACCACCAAAGAGATCAATGATTGGACCGTATCCTTGCTCTTCGGTCCCACCTGAACGCACGAGAGTTCAGCAGGGCTGCTTGCAGCCTATGTTGTACTCTGTAAGCGTTGATTCAGTAATTCGGGATAATGCCCTGGAGGATTCTAGTCTCGTTGGGTGCACCAAAACTGATCGATCTGATGTCCTGAACTCTACTCTGGACTGAAGTGCTGTGCAGAGTGGTTGTACCATCTCCAACTATTTCCAAGTGTTACGGAGTTCTTCAGCAGTGTTACTGGCTTCAACACTTTCCAGCCATTGTAGGACGGATTCTGGGAGGTGATGTCAGAGAGATCAAGCTGCGGTGCATCATTTGGCGAATGTCAAGACCTCTGACCTTGATTTCGCAGATGATGCAGTCATCTTTCGGACTTTGGATACCTTTTGGGAGCCCTCGAGGTCTGAATGAGAATTCGGAGCCGCTGGATTACGGTTTCTGGTAAAAACGAAGTCCAGCCTTTCATTGACATCTTGATGCTGCTGTTCTGTCTGTTCCTGTGTGGTGAGGATGTTGAGTCGGAGAGATTCACTTAACCGGCAGTGATATTCATGTCTCTGCTGGCTGTGAGTCAGAGATCAATAGACATCTGGGTCTGGCGGGAGCATCGATTTACTGAACATCGGGGTGGGCGCTGCCGTACCTTTGCGGTTAGACAAATCGAGTCTTCCAGGTCCTGTGCTTCAGTCTTGCTCATTGGATGTGAGACTTGGACTTTGACCAAGGGATCGCGAGTGGAGACTTAATCCTTGTCAGGTCCGTCGGAGACCTTGGCTTTGCTGGTCGACTTTGTGTCCATGGGCGGTTGCTGAGAGAGACTCAAATGAGATTTGTTACTGCATAGTCGTGAGCATCAGCTGTGCGATGGACATGGTGCTCGTTTTCCCTGACGCGATCCTGCTCATAGATTCTCTCAGCGAGGGAGTCTCGGAGTGGAGGGAGGCCATGGCTACCACGTGTCTCGTGGTGCAGCAAGGTTGACGGCATCTCAAGGAGTGGGGATGGCCAGGCATCGCCTGGGGGATGGCCAGCCGGAGGCCCCTGGAGACGGCAGAAAAGTGATGCAGCGACCGCTGCTCTGGCGCATGCTCCCATACCGACTGACACCCAAAGCCAGCACCGACTGGGGAATCCCCTTGCGCAAAGTCCTCCTTGGCACACTGAGCGCCTGACCACGACAAGCTTGTTTCGCAGCCTGATGGAGTACTGCTCTCCACTCTGGGCTGTTCTCACTCGCCTTTCTCGGCTACACGCTGTGGAAATCAAGCCATTTAGGATCATTGGTATTGCCCGCGTCAGGCTGGGCTGTGCCTCTCACTCTTACCCGCAGACAGGCGGTGGTCTTCTGTCTCACTGTCTCTCTCCGTCTAGCCCCCCCCCTGTTCTTTTGAATATGTCCCCGCAATATTCCCGCATGGCGCTCAAGGTCTGCCAGCAACGCCTTCGGTAAAAAACTCCAAAATCACGAACCACTGCTCACCTTCACTCTTTCATTCCTCCTTTTTTTCCCCGCCTTTGGAATAAACCCCTCTCTCTCTTCAATCGCACTCTCCCTTCAGGTCCTTCAAAACAGTGTCATGCATCTCTATCTTCCCATCATCCAAAATTCCACGATCTTTCTACCCCCATCATCCACTCCAAACCCACCCCTCAATTCCCTGCTTTCCTTCCTGAAAGCCCTCACGTGTAAGGACCTGAAAGTCCCTGTGTGTCATCTTCTTGCCCTGGACCCCCACCCCTCCTCTCCTTCACAATATCCTCATGTTCTGTTCCCCACAGTTTCCTTTCCTCTCCTGCCCTTGTACTTTCGTCACTTGTCATCGTCTGAAGTACTGACTCATTATCCAAGCAACCCGACGTTTGGGTCCGCCACACCAGTCTCTGTGTGTCGCTTCTCAATACGAGCCCGACAGTGTATACAAAAAAAAGTTACTGTGGAGTTAATTAGCACTTGCCTATTAATCAAAAGTGGTATAATGGTTAGATCAACTTCGCGGTGATTTAATTGATTCGGTGGCATAATGGTTAGAGGTACACCACCAAGTCTGGATGGTCAGCATCAACATCAGTAGTCCATATCAAAAGACCTTTAAAAAATTCCTTCTGCTTCTTTGTTGGACATTCAACATTTAACAGATGAGCAGTACAAATCCCCATAGGTGGCATTCATGGGATGAGGAAATTCCTCCTGGAAATGCCTTGCATAATGTAATGAAAGGCGGTGCCATTGTTGTGGGCATTGCTGTAACCCAGAGTGCCCCGGGAAGTGACGGCACTTCCCCAAGCTCGTTAACCTGTATTTGTCTATCCACAGTCCTGTGTTCATGGTATTATCTTTGCTGATGTGTACATGCGTATTGCGATGTGGCCAGCTCCAGTACAAGCCTTGTATCCTTTAAAAAAACAGCTCAAATGACTAAATCCTCGCCCTTAAGATGACGTCATAAAAACGAATATGAAACATCATGGTGATATTCAGGTTGCGATAAATTATCTGTGCTAATCCACGGCTTGGATTCCGCGCAAACAAAATTCAAATAAGCTTGCAGTTTCGAGATAATGGTATAGCGATTTGCATAGTGCGATATTATGACGTAACTTTTTTTCTCGGAAGAATTTCCAAAATCGGAAATGGTTACGCCTGGCCGTGGGGTTCGCAATATACATGGCAAGTTTTCATCGAAACCCGATGAAAAACTCTGGGTTGTGAAACAAAAAATGTCAAAAAAAATAGGAATGACGTATAAAATTGAGGTGAGACGTCATAGTGAGTATCATATGTGTGGTAATTCATCTCTGATAATGCCTGTTCGATCCCTCAAAACAGAATTCACCAAGCTGCCTAGTTTTGGAGATAATTTTTTCGGCCGATTTCCATTAGCGGAGAATTTTTTGCTGTCATAAACTTTTTTCTAGAAGGAATTTCAAAATCGGAGATGTTACTGTCTTGCGCAGGGTATTTACATATATAACAGTGAAAGTTTCCGATGAAAACTGTAGGCTGTGAAACAAAAAAGTCCACAAGAAGAACGATGAGAACAACAACGTGAGGTTGGACTTAGAGATCCTCAACGAGGATCCTAAAAATTAAAAAGTGGGTTTCCCCATCTTTGACCATTGTTGCTTGGAGGCATTTGCTCTTAATGAAGGTTTCCTGAGTTGAGAGACGCTGCTCATGATTCCTGGGGAAAATGCTACAGGCATCTCTCTCTTGAAGACTGACTCAAATTCTCTCAAGCAACCAGACCTGGTTGGTCTCCATCATCATCTCCTGAAAGCTGACAAAAATTTTCCATGAGTTCCAAATGCTCCACCAATGTCTTTGTAGTCATTGTTGCTCACGGGCTTGTCCAGAGGCCATTGGCAGTGAGAATTGCTTCTGGAGTTTTGAAAGCACACATAACTTGTGAAGCTTGTTCTTAATGCCATCAGGAATTGATTAATGTCATAGATAGGATGGAAAACCAATCAGGCATCGTTACAGTGATACAACACAGCACCAGAGACTGTAATGGCTTGACCCCAGGAGCTCGAACAAAGATGAGGACGTAAATTTCCAACTCATGATAATGCCAATACTGCAACATGGGTGGGCTCTTTTCACATTCATTTTCCAGGACTCAGAGTTTGTCCATCAAATGGAACCAATCCGGAGTTGACATCCTTGCGAAGCTTATCAGAGCTAGTTGGCATTGAACGTTGACCACGTCTTGTTTCTCGTCTTGTAAGATAGAACACCTACAGCTACATTAAAGAGTTCTAGTACACCTGATACTATCTATGTTGGCTTCAAACAACAATACTGTTGTTCCAAGGCATGTGACGAAAGTAAATTGGCCAATAGTATTCCAGAGCCATTTCAATATGGAGGCCACCCAACATGACAACATATTACCTGCCTCTGTGTGAGTTTGTAAGACCAAATTTCCTCTGGACAATATTGGCAAGAGAAATCACACCAGCTGATTTGTGATCTGCCATTGACTACCAAATACCATGCTTCACCATCAACAACGATTGCAGCTTTCTTGTAGAAAAGAAAAGTACAATTGGCATTGAGTGAAGTTTGGATCTTCAGTTTGTGGCTGTTGCAAAGCATGAAAGCAGCCCAGGTGATGTAATCATCCCTGTACGAGGAATTTAATGACACAGTCAGCGCTGAGGCGGTCTTAGGGAATAGCCAGATGAGATGTTGACTCTCACACCATGTGTCAGATGAAACCAATTGGAACAGAGGAAGAACAGGAAGAATATTTGTGGGGAAGTTTGTATCATCGCCAAAGGAGGATTTGCCAATTGGGAGAAATCAAGGTCGGAAAGCTTCACAAATGAGTCAGTTCCCATGGAGTTACAGAATCCTGCGAAGTGCCATGGCAGGTGGGAGAGGTACAACACCCAGCCCAAGTGCATGGTGACAATTGAAATCACCACATACGAGGAAGAGAGGTTGGGAAATGAGTGGTTAAAAGTTTGTTCCATGTTGTCTGAGAGAGATAATGTAGATGGAGTCGTCACTGTTTGGAGACGCGTACAACACACTGACAAAGCAAAAGGTATTATCAGAGCAGTCGTCCACAGTCAAAGGTACGCTGGGGGTTTGGAGGTGTAAGATAAGTACCTGACAGTGAGAAAATTGAGTTATTGATGTAAAATGCATCTCTGCCACCAGGGCAGGGTTCAAGCCTATCAAAATTGGGAGGAGGCAATAGCCCGGGGACTCTCGCTTTTCTTTCAATAGCATTCTCAAATGTTTACCATTTTGATCAAAATAGTTGAGTGGCTTCAGCCTCGCAAGAAAGCTAAAGCCTCCTTGAGAATTTCTTAAATTCTCGTTAAACACCATAAGTATTTTCCAATGCCTGCTCTTGGCCTTCTTCTAAAAAATGTCCAGAAGTTTTTGGTCTGATCTGCTCTTGTTTATGGTTTTATGAACTCCCAGTTCTTTTAGCCGATTTTCTTGAAGACTGTGGTCCGTCAGACAGCATAAAAAGGTGCCATACACCCTGTCCCTCCAATCGCATTAATGTAAATCCATGCTGGATTGACGTCATGGGTGTTCAGTGGGCAGTGTGTTAAGCCTAACCACAAGGATGCGTTGTGCTTCCCTTTTTCGTTTGTCTTGGAATTGTTGTGATGGTATCCTATCCGATGCACCATGATTCCCATTCATTTCCATCATCAATCCTTGACTGTTAATATCCATCCAACTGTATTGATTAATCTTGCACTTATCTTTATGAGTGAATCTTCCCAATGGCGATGCACAATAATTTGACATTTTAACACCATCTTCTCCCTTCTACTCTCTAAATTATACATTCCCCCTCCTTCCTCCCCTTCTCCTTTTCTTCTCTCTTGATTATTTTCCCACTCCCCACATTCATAGAACACGACCCCCCTTTGCCTTCCAATTGTCCTCATTCCTTTCTCAGGTACATCGCAATATAGGAATTTCGAATTTATTTCGAGTTGTGAACAGATGGACATTAATCCTGCCTCTTGTGTGCAATGAACATGTTTGGTGTTTTTTTTCTTGTTTTTTTCCGTAGTTTGAAAATTTTGCAAGCAAGCTTCGTGCTGGGAAGAAGACTTTCAACATATGGACAAGGAATTTATGGATAAGCGGAAGAAGGAAATTGAATACCTACTTGCCAGGTACACAGGATAAACCTTGAGTTTATTGTGGGTTGTGTATCAGACATTGTGACATTTTTCCAAGTTATTTTTGAGGTTCATTGTTGTTGTTATAATGCTGAATATCAGGTTATAAGGGAAAGGAGATCAAAATCAGGGAAATAGATTGAGTATCTGGGGTAGAAAGTGACTGGAGATGTTAATCTAAGGGCAGAGGTAACGGAGGCAGATTCAGGTGCGTGAATGCGGTGGAGAGGGGAATAAGGTCTGGAGACTGTGTGCCACTGACAGAAGAGACAACCACAGAAGCTGCAGTTTGTGAAGAACAACTGGAGTCAGGAGGATTTGCAGGAGTGAAGAGGGTGGATTTGAAAGGAGATTGGTGTACAAGATAGTTGATGGGGAGATTGTTGAAACCTCTGCTGACGATTGGCTGGACCACTTGGTGCAGATTGGTGAAGAAGAATGGCAAATAGGAGCGACAGTTGCGTGAGCAAGGTAGAGAAAAAAGGTAGATCTGCGGATTGATATTGGAGGATTGTGTGAAGAGGGATATCTGTAAGGTGGGGGTAGTGAGGTGAACAGAGTTGCGAGGACAAGGGTGGGTGGGGGGGGGAGGGGTGGGAGAAGATCGTGGTCACGGCTGGGCAGAAGCCAATGGTACCATCAGACATCACCCCTTATAAAGGGAAGAGGAGAGAAGATGAAGAAGACAGTAATGTCTTATTCACCGTTGGGACATGAGTTGTATATGGTTGAATGTGCAATTACCAACTGCTTTCCTTTATACGGATTTTTTTTATTTCTTTGAAGGGCGTACTAATAATGGATGATGTCATGTGTGACCTTTGCCATCTTTCAATTTGTAATCTTCTGAAACATGCCTTGTCAGCGTCTATGTTTGCTGAAAACGCTTCATAACCACCCAGGCCGCTGACCCAAACAATCCTAGAATTTCGTGAAAACAAGCCATATAACCGGGAAAAGGGGAGTTTGCAGGAAGGTGAGGTCTTCAAACAATCAGCGTTAGATGGAGGAGCAGTCCTGATTTACAGAATTACTTCAGCGATGCAAGTACTCACTCTATTCCAACCCATTTCCTTTCATTCTCTTCCCGCCACACATGATCCTTTATGCAGATGGATCACTCTGGTGTACCCGCTGCGCACCTCTGTACGAAGTGTGTCCAAATGCTGCGTCCGCGCCTTTCGCCGACAGTCTGGTCGAGGGAATGACTAGTGTCTCGACAATGTCGGCAAGATTCTGCAAGTTAGGCAATGAAATAAGGTCCTTCCAGTATCAGGTGAGTGTCCTAAATTTCTGGTGCAGCAATTTGGTGAAGAATTTCAAATAATTTTTCACATTAATATTTGCCGACACTTAAAAGACTTGGAATAACTTGTTTAATTGGAAGATACCCTAACAGACTGTTAGCCACAAAAGCGTTTTAAAAAACCATTAATAGCATTGAGTGTTGTTTGTTTTTCTTCAATTACAGAGTAGTTTTGTAGCTGAAATCGACAAGCCAAGTGTTGATTGTGTGTTGGGGAGAAAGAGGGGGGGTTTGGGATGCAGGAGTCAATATTCAGCCATGTTTCAATGCAACTGCCCATTCTTAGGGAGGTTCAGGAAAGGAAGAGGGGGGGGGGGGTGTTTAAAACTTTTCTCCCAAAATGACTTGTGAGTTCTACTTTCTTGCGGCTAGTCCAATCATCATCAAAGAAGCAACAAAAAAAGGCTTGTATACATTGTAAATAAATAAATAAAATAAAATCACCTTCTCTGCACTTTCCACAAATAAACATCAAGGAGATCCTCCAAATTCAGCTTGTGTGTACATTGCCAGCACTGCCAAATGTGAACATAATGGCAGCACATTGAGGCTACTTGCAAAACAAACACATGGAGAATAATGCTCGATGCACTCAAACATCTTCGCTTACATCCCAGACAGAGCTCTGTGGACTTCCACATTAAACCATGAATATAATGTGAGAAACCCTTCCTTCTAGACTTTTATTTGAAATACGTATGAAACTCGAGTGGTTTGAAGAAAAGTGGTGGTAATTATTTGGTGAGAATGACCTCATGAAACCATAAATAAACAAAAATATTTTATACAACCTCTCCTCCCCCCCCACCCCCCGTCATTATAAACGCACACATATGGGGCCTATATAATAGTGTATGATCCCTGTAGCAATGCCCTGATCCATGCTAATAATATACAAAATGTGCGGGAGATAACTACCATCTCCGCATATACCACTGCCCAGATACCTTCGGGCAGGAAGTGATTAGCCACTACAGTAATGGACGAATAACAACAACATTATTATTATAAACAGCTACCAAATGAATGTGTCGGTAAAGAAAATTGGCTCTGTAATTTAGAAATACACGTTATTATGGCAAATGGCTCGGAAATTGGGTGTTATCAGCCTTGAAAACTCAAAAGAGAAAACTCCATAACGTTCTAAGCAAAACCCGGTTCTATATTAAGATAAACAAACTGCTTTAGAAACAGCCACGTAGACAAAGAAAACGCGATCGCGCGTACCTGCTGAAGGTTAAAAAGTCAAAACCAACTGTACCTGTACGGCTGTACATGCCGATCCTCGCCGTACCAAGGTAATGTTACCCAAGCATACCAAGGTAATGTGTTACCTGAACATTTAATTCCTTGAATCATATGTTCCAGGCATACCCGACTCCATTAAAGCTCTGTTAAATTTGTTTTTTTCACATTTAAAGGTAACAGTTGGTTTCTCACCGTAAGCTTGTTAATCACCGGGTGGTAGCCTCCCACTCCTGCGTGGCAAACACGCCTGTTCAAAGGTTCCGTACAAAGTTCCGCACAGATATAAAGTACAACGAAGGAAGAACCGGCAAGACTTAACTTCAATATAGTTCTTTATATATGGAATCAAGTGAAAATTAACAAAACTCAATTCAAAATAATATTCAATCCAGAGAGAACACAAAAATGTCAGTCAAGCGCTTTTCAAAATGCTCGAAACCAACATGGAGAACTGCGGAACATGAGGTTGAGGAGGGTTTTTTTTTTTGTTTGTTTTTTAATATGTTAATATGTCGAAGTGAGGTAGACAAATGAAGGACATTAAAACAAAGACAGTTTAAAGAAGTGATGTCGCTTAAAAACGAAATAGCACATTTTCAAGCCAAAGCTCCACTGAGGGCGCATGTCACCGCGGGCCCCAACACAATCGGTTGCTGTGAGAATGTGTATGTTTTTTTGCTATAATATATAATAAATATATATATTATATATATATATATATATATATATATATATAATATATATGTTTTGTGAAGATTTCGATAATATGAGTGAAGGAAAGTGAAAAAAACAACTTTATTGTTAAGGAAATCATTGCGGCCTGTTCCAAGCCTAGGCATGGTTTGAGCAAGCCAAAAAACATGGTGGCATCAGACTCCAGGAGGTAACCAGGACACGCCTTAAGGCCCCAGAGAGCTAAGGTGGCCGATGAGCGCCTGATGAAAGGATATAATTAAATAAAGCAGTTAATATCTTCAAAGAGGGGTGTTTTCATAACCCAAACACCAATTTCCACTCTTCTGCCACTTCCTTGGAGTTTTTCTTCGGTATGCCATGCAAAGATTTTTCAGGCTGCTTAGATTCAATGGTTTTGGAGTTACAGAGGAGACAACGCACACCCAACTCGACATTTATTAGTGTAGATTACAAATAACTGTCTGAACAAATAAATCATCTGTTCCGAGAATGGATGTTCAGTAAATTAAAAAAATTCATCCCCAAATATCACTTTCATTTGTGATGTTTCTTTTTGTTGTTGCAATTTTGCAGGATCAAACCCCAAAATGCATATTTTGGACAATTTTCCCCAAAATTCCAGGGGGCATGCAACAGACCCCCCAACCCCTAGGGTAGTTATTTTTGCTCATTACTTTCCTTTTTTCAAAAAGTTCGCATTTACCCATTTGATGACTGATTCTTTATTGTTGAGTATATTCCCAAAGATTCAATAAATTCCAAAAGGTAAAGGTAATACTTCAACATCAACCAGCCCTGCATTGTTGACAATGGTATGCCAAATATATATTTTTCGGACTGGCTTACATATATTACCCTACCCGACGCACGAAGCGAAAAGCGGGTGAAGCAATTGTTTCACTTTTGTCCTCCTCTGCTGTCTCTACAGATGTCAGTCATGATATCTCGAGAAACATAACCTGAGTTGGCGTTAGCGGTTTAGGGTAGTGACTTGGGATCCTAGGGTTCCTGAGTTCAAAACCCTGTGGCTGCTGAATTAGCACCAGGGAGTTGAACCTCGGCCTGTCACCTTACCGAGGTCAGCAAAAGAGTACCAGTGTCGCAGCCAAAAGGCTGCACACGAAGGGAAGGCGTAATTGATGGGATTAATAAAAATCTGGTATTGGTGTGGCACAGGCATTATGGGCTGAATGGCCCTCCTCCTGTTGCATCATTTCCTTGTAATCCTTGTAAAACTATTTAAATTTCAATTGAATTTTTTTACATTTTGAACATGTTGAGCAGACACGGAACATGACCTGCAGTTTAGCAACATCTTTGGCTCCAAACTTGGCAAATGTAATGGAATCGCATCCCCGAGCCAGCGCATTCACCAGAGGAGCAAACTAATTTTAAAGGCACCTGGAACATATTTCCCGGGGAGCTATGGGATGGCAGCCGTCCGTCATCCGTCAAAAACACTTGCAACTTCTTTCAAAACTACACACACACAATTTCAACGAAACTTGACCACACCTTCATCCCCATGATGTACCCAACTTTGTTCAAGAATTAAAAATATATATATAATATATATCTGGGTCCAAAGAGGTATATGGGGGTGGCCCCCAAGAATTTATTTCTTCTTCTCCAAAACTACACACCCATTTCGATGAAACATGAACACAACTTCCTCACCTGTGATGTACCCAAGTTTGTTCCACCATTTAAAAAACAGGGTATTTAAATGGGGAAAGGAGGGTTGTCCTCCAAAATCAGGTATTTGCTATAACATTGGTGCATTGGACATTTTGCCTGAATTCCGTTCCATGTTAACTCCTCCTCAGTGTCATTATTCACTGGGTGAGCGCTCAGGGTATGCCCAAATTTTTTTTCGTTGTTTGTCAGTCTCCGTCAACAAAATTGAATAACATTACAAACAGGAAACTTATTTTTTATTGATGCCCATAAAAGGAACAAAACACAGCATGAAAAACTAATGTAACGGGTGGTGTAAAATATGCTTTATCAATTGTGATAAATTCCGAAAAAAAAAATTTTCTAACATTTAAAATCTTATATTTCATTAATTGTATACTTGAACACTGTAGAACACAATGGCCTTTTTTGACATCTTTCCAAAACCTTCCGTTTCAGCTTACTGAACAGAATATTATCCAATTTTGCGCCATCTTGACCATCAGATTTTTCAGCTCATGCTTTCCCGCTATCCTTGGTGGGGGAATATTCAGATTCAACAAAATGGCATGCTCGTAGGAAATATAGATCGTGCTCAAGAAATGCAAATCAAGAGTTAAAAAAGACCCTCCCATGTCCTGTTTTATCAAGACTACGTGGGGTATGTGTTCTCTGAACTCACTAGTTACCTCCGTCACTGGAGTTGGACGGAGCTTATGTTTCACCCTGTTTGTCTGTCTGTCTGTCTATGTGAACAGTACATTTCAGAAAGTAATGTACAGATTTGGACGAAATTGTGGACAAGTTGGATGAATGACGAGGACATTTTATTAGATTTGGTGAAGATCCGATCTGGAATTACGAGAGTTCGAAATGATTTTTTCATTATTGAGAGATTGGGCCAAAAATGAATCTATATATTACTAAACTCTCATCTTGCATATATATAGTAATATTATATATAAATATATATGTATATATAATATATATGTAGTATGTTCCCGAATACAGCAAAACGGTAACACGATAACGCAAAAATTTTATGGCCACTTACTCACCATTCCGCTCAGGTGTTCAGTGCCCAAGTTCGTTCAAATCGGGCAACGAAAAATTATTTAAAAAAATCAATTCCATGAGTCCGTCAAGTTTTGGTAGACGATCCATAAGCACAAGGACAAACCATGGAGAATGTGTTGATAATACTCGAGAAACCGGTTGGCGAACGATGAACTCCTGAGGTAAATGCCAAATTTTCTACAAAGTTTAAAGTTTGACCCTAAAATAATATAAAATTTTGTCTTTTTTTTTTTTCATCAACTGCTGCACAACGGGAACCAATGGTTCAGTGGGTCGTACTCGTATAACATATATATTCGACAAGTTGTGTGACGGATTATGAAACTTGGTGGATGAGTTGTTCGGTGACAGAAGAATAAGCTGTATAACGATTTTGATTAAGGTCCAGAGGGTGATCCATGATAATCAGTGGGATACAAAAACGTAAAGTGTTTCAAGCCCTGGCGGAGGTTGGCGCTCTAACTGAGTGCCGTTCCAAGTTTATAATGCAATAGACTTCCACTTAAGCTAAGACTGGCCGTTATATCAATTCAATAAACCAAAAACGCAATTTATTTGGTTGGTCCTGCTCGTCATATCTGTTGAAGCATTTCCTTGGGCCACGGGAAGAGTGGGATACAAACCGTATTGTACAGCTAATTCCACACAATGTGTCATGTGCAAATTATTATGGAAAGGAGAAAAACTGCCAATATGAAAGGCAAAACAACGCCTGATAAAAATGCATTCCTTGGAAATAAAGTTAAATTCCTCATAAGGCAGTTATGTGTTCCATATGGTACTTGTGATTGGTTTCATGCTAACAATCAGAAAATGCACACCTTAAGGAAGGATTATATAAGTACAAGGCAGTGAATCATTGATACCATTGTAGTGTGGTGATACTGTATTGTAGCTCATGGGAATGAAATACCAAATGAAACAAACATGCTCGGTTTGTTGGGGGGAGGTAGATACTCCCTTAGGAATACATAGAAATGTATAGAGAGTGGGTCCGTTTCGAGTAGCTGTAAATCCTCAAAGGTCTAAGCAGGGAAATGTTAGCTTAATATTGTCTTGTTTGAATGTGCATCAATAAACGGGGAGGGTGGGGGGGGTGAATTGGTAAAATTAGGTTTAAGGTCAGGAAAACTCCTATGTGACCTTCTGTGATACCCCTGTGGGACGCCGAGGTGGGGCCCTTGCAACATCAGAAAGAAGAGAGTGGGCAGAGTTTGAATTCGCCTCCCGAAGGTGGAGTTTTCGTTTCCACCAAGAGGGCAGAGTTTTGGCTCGCCTCGTGAGGGGGCAGGGTGTTGAGTACACTGGGAGAGGCAGTGGGAGATTGACGAGGAGAACAACGGGAAGTTGCTCGCCCGGCCCGAGAAAGTTATCTGCTCGTCTCTTGCTTCATCATCCTGCCTGCCTGCTCCTGTCCTGCCTTCTACTGTTTCCTGCTTTGCCCTGTTCCTGCTTCGCATCACTGCTTGCCTGTTCGTCGCCCTGCCAAGTGTTTCGTTGCCTGTTCATGACGTGCCTGGCTCGACTCTCCACAAGCCAGAGCTTAGGCCCCACCCGGTTCTTGTTAGCCTTCCCTTCTATGAACAATTCTGGTGTGAGGCGCCGTAAATTTATCCCCTCATTGTATATAATTATTTATTCATAGAATCGTATTTTCTTCCTCCCTCTCATGCCTGCATCTCCCCATTGATCGATCCCGTTTTAATTTTGTGTGGGGAAATAACCCCGCTTGAAAATATCCTATGGTTTTCGTGTGCTTCTAGCGTTCCCGCATGCAAAGCCTCATTATCAAAACGCCTGACTCATGGAGTTTGAAAGCTGTTTGTCCATCTGTTTAGCGTCAGTGTTAATTGCATGGACACGACATTATACGAAAGTGAAAAAGCTTCATTGGGACAGGTATTCATTGGCATATTGTCGCCAGACTTCATGTTTCAGCAAGGAGCGTACGCAAGACTCTGTCAAGGATCCGTTAAACTGGTGTGGTGGACATAGGCATTTGAGGAAGAAACCTAGACTCTCCAAAAGTGATGTTACTACCTCCTGGTATATTTCTCCATGTGAGAAATGACGATCCCATTGAATCTTGGAGAATAACGCTTGCTGAAAGTGTGGGTGTTCATGTTTCTTCAATAACAGGAAGATGCAACAATTAGCACCATGTGGTCTCAAAATTGGATAGTAGCTGCCTGAAAACCTTGCTGACTTCCCCCTCCCTTTGGCTTCACTTCTCAGACATGGAATAGGAGTGAGCTGCATCCTTTGAACAATGGAAGGAGTAAGTTTTGATGGGACAAACAACCAAATGTGTTTTTTCCCCATTGGTGAAAAAGAAGACAGACAAAGGATTACAAGCAATGAAGAAGTCTAGACCATTGAAGGATTTGATCCTAAGGATGTTTCCTGGATGAATCCTTCACTTGAGTAAAGCTGGAAAGTACTGTAGCTGAAACGGCTGAGGGGGAGAGAATGGTTAAAAAAATCTATCTATTGAAGCATCATCCCTTGTTGGAGGCTTTTCATTTGTGATATTGATGATTTTGAGTAGCCTTGACTCTCCACAGCCCTCCAAAGGGCAAGAAGCAGGATGTACTGGTAGGTGTGGTAGCCCCACAATTGGAAGACAAATATTCATTATGCTTTGGAGACCTGTGGGACATTCTGCAGAATTAAGGAAGGACATTGGGAAGCCGAACTCTCAGGATGTGCTTGGCTTTTTAGTGGCCAGCTTGGAAGATGATTGCTTGCTGAAGAGCTGTCACGGGTAATGGATAGTCCAAGAATTCCTTTGTTTGAGTGTATAATGCAGCCATGGCTGCCTGTTTCATTTTTTTTGGGTGGGGGGGGGGGGGGGGATAGAGAGGGGCTCAATACCACTGATGCATTTACCCCTGTAGGTTAGGACAAAAAATTTTGCCCAAGGTACCAGCAACTAACTGAGTCCTACTTTTTTGCCCAAGGCACCAACGATAACTCATCGTACTGTTGAGGAATACAGTGGGGATCATCAAAAACCCACCGTGAAAGCTAAGCAACCGGGAATGTCACGACTCATTAATGGAAAACCCCTGCCTGTGAAACACCAGGGTGACATTTGTATCAGGGTCGGAACCTGAATCCAGACGATCAACCTTTAAATGTGAGTTTACGAAAATGAGCTATCCTATGTGCCCAAAAGGTGAGGAACAAATCTCGAAATGTTCATTCAAGAAGTAGACTGAAGATGCCCCACAGACTGGGCATCTTTCTGTTATGCAAATCACTCCTTCAAATCCTCCTCTCGTACTCACTGGGCACCTCCATCCTCAGTCTGTTTATATCCTACCTTTGCTCTAGGCTTTTGGTTGGCAGTACAAAACCACTCAACTCAGATCTTCCTCATCCCTACTGTGATATTTGTTCTCCTCTGGTAACTTCCCTCCTCTCCTCCCACTCCTTACCTCTCAATCTATTTGTAGTTCCCTATGTTCCATTTTGTCCTCCTCCCTGTCCATGTCATCCCCCTTGTTTGTCCATCGTGTTGTCCTATCGCTCCTTTTCAATTTTGCATTACTCTCTCTCACTTGCTCTTCTTATGTACTTGAGTCTCACCTTGAGCTAGACTTTTGCAACAAAATTAAATCGCTTTATGGTATTGTATAACCCATTTAATGCCATCAATGTCAGGTTCCAACCATCCTACCACGGAAACACGAGGCGACAGTGTTGAACCACTGCAAAGTGTCTGCGGCTTAGATGAGAACGTAATTATTTCTCTTTTAAATTCTGGTGTGATTCACGCAACATGCAATTACTATTAATGGTGCATCTTTCATGTTAGAATGTCAAAGGGAAAAATATAACGATCTTGGGTTGTAATAAGTTTCATCTCATTTGCCTTCCGACCTTGAGGTTTTTTTGTTTATTTTCATTCAATTTTTCTTTTTGCACAATACAAATGTGGAATTTACCTTTTTATTTTTATTTTACGTTTTGCATTTGGTGCAATTCAAGCAGAAAAGAGCAATCAGAGGATTCAGCCCTCGCCAGGCATTTGTTTTGTGTGGTATTTGTTGGTAGTTTTGTGTTACGTAATTAATAATAGCCAAACTAGAACTGTCACTTTATAACTGTTGGCAAGGATGACCCGGGTACAAAGGTATCCCACTTTGATGCAACCCGCTTTGAATGGGCACTTTGAAACCCATGACAGTTTATTATCATGCAATTTAATTCAGATGGGATGAAAATTGAATTTCATCGCAATTCAAATCAATTGGAAGACCAAATAAGATGCAGTCCTGCATTGGAGTGCATCAAGAAGGAACCCGAACAAGCAAAAAGCAAAGATTAAGTCATCAGGAGGAACCTGGATAGGATTTCATTTCAGCTGCTGCTCCTCTACCGTTCAAAACCCATGCCCAGGCACAGCCAAAAATGAGTCCTTATCAAAAAAATGAAAAGAAACCAGATCAAATATATATAATATTCTGGCTGCCAGAGTAAGTCGTTTCCGATCAAGTGAAATTTGAAACATATACTCTATCACAACTAGATCATAATGTGAGTTTCACTTGATCGATAAAGCGGTTCAATGAGAAAGAATTTTTTAAAATTATTTTAGCTTCATCCAATATGGCTGCCAGACCCATCTGACATCAATTATTCATGATTTCCCCTGTTGTATCCAAGGCATGGGGAACATATCTGTGGAGTTTCCCTCAAATCTTGTCCAGTCGTATCTGGAGAAACATTTTTTTATATGTTTGAGGGAAATCCAATATGGCTGCCAAGCCATGTGACCTATGACGTCATAATGTGTGAAGGTTGTTTCCCAATGGATAGCAGTTCATACGTGTAAAATTTCGCCTTGAATCTCTCTTCAGCCATTTCCGATAAGCAAAGATTTTTTGAAGGGTTTAAAAAGAAAATGCAATAGTGGCTGCGAATCAATGTGAACCGATGATGTCATCAATTTTTTCCTGCTGTGGACCACTTTATTCCCGAGATAACCCCTCAAAAATTTTCACCTGATCGGATGTAACGTTCTACTTCGCAATTATGACGTCAATAACAAAGGCACCTATGACGTCATAAAAAATCAAACTTTA
>CM068959.1:59113326-59127640 GCA_035128595.1 Eptatretus atami | reverse complement strand
TATTTGCATTTTCGTTCCGGTTGCTAAATTGGCCCATAGCTCGTGGCATTCATTCACATTTTTGATAAGGAGCCCAACTTTGATAAATATATCTCTAATCATAAATGGAACTTGGACTTAATCCAACCAACTGGGGTCGGAGTGGGGGTGGTGTGGAAGCGGAGGGGGGAAGCTGGGCGATTATGAATTATGGTGTGAGAAAAATGAAAGTCACCAATCCTGAAAATATATGATGATGTTAATGTACTGTACTCTTAACAGAGCGTTTGTGTTGCCGAAGCAGTTTCTTGGCAATGGTTATACTCAGACTCAGTGGTTTGACATTGCCTTCCCAGCATTGTTTGTCCATGCTCTATCATTTTAAATACTGTTAGTCAAGCAAGGAAGTAGCACGTACCATTTTTAAAGTATTTGGTATGACTCGGCTAGTGCTTGAACCACCGATCTACCAGACTCAGAGCAGAGGCTCCAACCACTACGCCAGTGAGTCTGGTAATATAAGCATAGTATGCTCTTATTTCTCTTTCACCTGATCAAAATACTTCATAAAGCAATTTGATGAATGTTTATGCTGTCTTTCACGATTGTCGGCTTGAATTTTGGTGACGCAGATCACAACTTTTCTTCCTTTTCAAAATGGTGCATCTCCTCGCTCTCCCTTCTCCATTATGGAATTCCTTTCTGCAATAAATCAATTCTACCGGCAATTAAACTAATTTGAGGAGGCCTCACATGATTGTCTTACGCTGTAAACCAATAACACCAGACGCAGTGGCATTGTGGTTGGTATCTATTCCAAGTTTGGTTGGTTGGCATTTGAATTCTCTCTGGCTAAGTTGTAGCAAAGACCAAAAAGAAGGGTATGTGCTGCCCTCTTGCATGACACTCAGCATTTCAAGGATAGAATGTGGATAACCCTGTTGGTTTACATCCCATGGGGAGGTGGAAATTTCTTCTTAGTTGCCCCAATGACTGTGGAGATAACAGCGATATCTGCATAATATGGCGTCGCCAGCACTCAGAGTGGTCTGGTAGTTATGTGACTTCTCCCAAGGTCCCTGGCTGTTTGTCTGAAGTCGTCACGGTATTGTCTAATGTTTATCTCTGCATGTAACAGGTCCTCCATAAGCCTTGGAAGCTGTCTAAAAATTTTTTTAAGAAGATCTTTTGTGGGATGTTCTTGATGCCAATTCTATGCTCAGAGCATCTCTGCCCACCATGCAGGCGGATGAGAATCTTCCTCTACGCATTATGCTGTTACTTATGGATGAAGTGTTTGAACTTAAGGATAAGAACCAATGGCTGCGCAGAAACATCAAGAACCTGCTGCAACAGTTTATACGGGCAACCTTTGGTGACATGATCAACCGGTGAGTTACTCTGTACAGAAAAAGAACCATGCTTAGCTTGAATGATAGTTGCCCATCTTTCACAAAAACTTGACTGACTTTCCTTCTCCTTCTCCTCAGACAGACCACAGGGGGGATTTCACAGAATACATGAAAAAGAGTGGGAAATGGGGTCAGACACAAACATTGGGGGAAGGGATCCAAGAGCTTCCAAACACTTCATTAAACACTGCTTCACCGATACATTAATTATGCATGCTTTTGCTAAACATATGCCTGGTGTTGGATTAATGGCTAGGGTGGCAGGCTTGGAATCCTTAGGTCCTGAGTTCAAATCCTGCTCTCCAATTGAATTAATACCAGGTGGGGTTGACTCAGTCTGTCATCCTTCCGAGGTCGGCAAAATGGGTACCAGCTTGCTTGGATGATTGAGCCATTCAAGTATCCTCTGTCGGATTGGCGACCCGTCCAGGATTGTGCTTAATAGCCATAGGAGACTGCTTTTGCAGCACCAAAGCTCTGCACAGAGTATGGTCCTAATATATGGATGGATGTACTATGAAATAGCAATTATAATTTATTAATCAACTATCCCTCAAGCCAAAGCTGTAACAATACAATTGATTCACAGGGTGAGATGATGTTTGTGTCAATCAGTATAAAGCAGTTGGGCTTTTATGATTTAGTAGGTGTAAGGTTTGTTGTAAACTTTGATGGAAGTGGTAATTAGTAATTATAATGTTGTTTTCACTTTTTATTTTATTTTACATTTTTCAAGAAAACAACATGTTGTTCTCCTTTTACTTGAGTATAGTTGCAAAGTTTCCTCTGGAAATATTTTTCCTTTATTGGAAATGGTTTATTTCTTTGAAATTTGAAAATGTTTCACTTTGCACAACATTGATGATTGCTCATTGCTCTGCATTGCTCTTTCCATCCACAGAAAAATAGTTGATCATGTTGACTACATGACTTCACCAGAACAAGTTGCAGACCACGTTAAGAGATTCCGGTAAGAGTTTTGAACAGAGAAGGGTGCAAAGTTCCTTTCAAATGCATAAAGTTTTTATTTTTATTTTTTAATACTATTTTCTTTTTAATTTAAATCATTTAAAAAAAATAAAGTTGGTATAAGCTATATCATTCATCACATCTGATCGAGCGAACTCGGAACACCTTTCGATTGCTTGCCGCTCAATTTTATTCAAGTCGCAACACGAGCGGTCACAAACTCCTGATAGTGTGATATATATATATATATATATATATATATATATATATATAATAAAATAATATATAATATATATATAATATATATATATATATTATATATATAATATATACAAGTCAACCCCTTCATCGCGTTCACATCTATCGCGCCCCCGGTTCATCGCGGGTTTTCCCTTGGAACGTAACTAATTTTTTCTGCGGATTCCCCCGGTACATCGCGGTAATAATATATAATATAAATTATTTAAGCAATAAATTATAAGCGTGGTGCTCGACCAGTCACACAACGCACGAGACAAAGTTTCGCTTGTGAATTTCGAATATTTTCTACGTTTTTTCTCCAAGCCCCACGATGGCGCCCAAACGCCCTGCACCTTCTAAGGCTTCTGGCAAGGAACCGAAGCGCCAGAGGAAGGTCCTGGGACGCTCCAGGAGAAGGTTAAGGTGCTCGATATATGCTTCAGAAGGAAAAAGATTTGCCGCCGTTGGACGAGCACTGCTCATACCAGCACCTCAAACCAGACAGACCAGACTAGTCGATCTCCGCACCTCCAACCCAATCACTGCAAACCAACAAGACCAGACAGTCGATCTCCGGCACCTCCACCAATCACTGTCAAACCGACCAGAACCAGACTAGTCGATCTCCGGCACTTCAAACCCAATCACTGCCAAACCAACCAGAACCAGACTAGTCGATCTCCGGCACCTCAAACCCAATCACTGTCAAACCAACCAGACCAGACTAGTCGATCTCCGGCACTTCAAACCCAACACTGTCAAACCGACCAGACCAGACTAGTCGATCTCCGGCACCTCAAACCCAATCACTGTCAAACCAACCAGACCAGACTAGTCGATCTCCGGCACTTCAAACCCAATCACTGTCAAACCGACCAGACCAGACTAGTCGATCTCCGCACCTCAAACCCAATCACTGTCAAACCGACCAGACAGACTAGTCGATCTCAGGCACTCAAACCCAATCACTCCCAAACCGACAAGACCAGACAAGTCGATTTTTTGGGGAGGCGTCCATTCATCGCGGATTTTCACTTAGCGCGGGGAGGTTTGGAACGTAACCCCCGCGAGAAAATGGGGGATTACTGTATATATATATGTACGTACATACATGCAACATACATACATACATACATACATATATTGTCACTAAAACTGGTGTCTCGGGCATTATAAGCATTGAAATGTATATCTGCAACGACAGACCAATCAGCCTTCTCCCAATCATCAGCAGGGTTATGGAATCTATCTCGCTTCAGAACATTAAATCCTTCCTCTTCTCCAATGGCCTGATTTTGATCATCAGTTTGGTTTCAGACCAGGTCACCTACCCTGGATATGCTGCTTCTGCTCTCCCAACAATGGATGGAAGGTACTCAATGCCAGACATGAACAGAGCCATATGCCCAGACATATCAAATATTTTGATATGGTCTGGCACCCCTGCCCTGCTCACCAAACTCTCTTCCTATGGTATCCAAGGCCAACTCCACTCATGGCTCGCAGAGTTCCTCTCCTGTCGCAGCAATTTGTGGCCATAAATGGAGTTCTCTCATCCCCTCTTCCGGTCCAGGCTGGAGTTCCTCAAGGCAGCGTTCTGGGCCCTGATCTTTTTCTGGTTTTCTTCAATGATCTCTCCGACTCTGGAAAATCCTCTTTATCTCATTGCTGATGACTCCACCCTCTGCCGTACCAAGGTACCATCTGTCATCCCTCAGACCGGCAAGCAGCAGCTTTTTCGCTCTCTGCAGATCTGGGTAAAATCAAAAACTGGTCCAACACGTGGAACATGTCTTTCAATCCTGTCAAATCTCACACTCTCACTATGTCTCTCTGAAAGGACCGTTTGGAACCCCCCCTCCATCTACTTTCACAACAATCCGCTGGAAGAAGTCTTTTCATTCAAGCTTCTGGGTCTCACTATCTGCCATGATTCCCAGGAAAGCACATTTCCAACCTGGCCTCCAAAGCCAGTCGCCGACTGGCATCCTCCGTTGTGCAAAAGTCCTTCCTCGCCCACCTGAGCTCCTGACGCATACAAAGCCGTCGTCCACAGCCTGATGAGTACTGCTTCTCCATGGTGCTCCTGCCTCTCACCTTTCTCGGCTTCACGCTCTGGAAACCAAGGCATTTAGGATCATTGTTATCTCCTGCGGTGAGGCTGAGTCTTTGGCCTCTCACTCTCTCACCGCAGGCAGGTCGGTGGTCTTTCTGTCTTCTACCGTGTCCTCTCTGGTCTCGTCCCCCCTGCTCTGTCTGTGATATGTCGCCCCCATATTTCCGCAGGGCGCTCAAGGTCCGCCAACAACCCCCTTCTGGGAAAACTACCAAAATCACGAATCACTGCTCACCTTCACTCTTTTATACCTCTTTTTCTCCGCCTTTGGAAATAAACTCCCACAAAACAGCCTTTACACACCACCTCTTAACTTCTCCCATCCAACACCTCAATGTTTTCTACCCCCGTTAATCACCCCAAACCCACCTCCTTCAAATTCCTGCTTTCCTTCCTGAAGTCCCTGTACATGTCCATCTTCTATTCCCTGTTCCCCATACCATCGCCCTCCTTTCCACAGAACTCAAAAGTCTCTGTTCCCCACTGTTTTGTCCTTCCCTCTCCCGCCCCTCTTGTCTCATGCTCCCCTTGCTGTGCGTTGTGTTAGCTCTCATACAAGCCTTGACAATGTATACCAAAAAGAAAAAAAATGTATCCAGAGATTCGTAGATATGATTATCAGGCATTCCATGATAAAGGTGAGGAAAGTGTAGGGGTGGGGGAGGGAACTTTATCATTAAGAAACCATTGCTGCCTTTTCCAAGTCAAGGTATTGTTGATCAGGGCAAAAAAATGGTGAATTAAGACCCCGGCAAGGGATAGCGAGGTGATTAAGGATGAGCCTTCATAAAGGATGATTAAATAAGGCTGTTAATTTTCTTTGAAAGTGGTGTTTAAATGAACCTAAACTCCCAGTTTTCATTCATGCACTCCCTTGGAGTTCGGAGTGGTGCTGAGGTGTCATCCACCAGACGGAAGTCTCCTTGGGTTAACCCTTTGGGTGGGTGCCTGAACTATCCTATCCTTCAGAGAGGATGATCACTTGTCCCTCCTATCATCTGAGCCAATTTGAACATTGATATTGTAGCACTCTGAGATAGATGGAGAGCACGTCGTGGTGAGATCGTGGTGGGTGGTTACACCTACTATTGGTCTAGTCACTCTGATGGTTACCGTGCCCAAGGAGTTGCTGTGACTGTATCCAATAAGCTGACTCCCATAATAATTGAGGCAACACCAGTCAACAAGTGTTTTCTAAGACTAAGGATTCGTCACTCCTTGGGTGTCATTTCGCTGGTCTCTTTATGTGCTCCAACTGAGGCGAGTGATCTCACCGTGAAGGACGCATTCTTTGCCACACTCGAGTCTGTGGTTGATCAGTGTCTCAGGCGAGATACTCTTCTCGTTTGCGGGATTTCAATGCATCGACTGGCACTGATAGGGATGGTTATGAGACATGTGTTGGTCCCTTTGGGTCTGGCACTGTGAACCAGAATAGCACTAAGTTTCTTGACTTTGCAAAAAATTGTGGACTTAGGGTGGCTGGTTCATGGTTTCAGCACCCACAGGCTCATTTGCTTGACTTGTTATTCCAATGCTGGTGATGCAGCAAAGGAGATTGACCATGTACTCGTTGATGGTCACTGCAGGATAATCCAGAACTGCAGGGTCGACCAGAGTGCTCAGTTACTCAATACCGACCACATGCTTGTTGGAGCAGCTCTGAAGTTGCAGCTTTTATCTGGGAGAATGGTACCATCCCAGCCGAGGCTGGATGTTGGCAAGCTCAAGGATGAGAGGGTAGCTGAGGAGTTTGCAAACAGGCTGAGTAGGGATTTGGGGGGTCTGGGTGCTTTGGGGAATTCTGAAGAGTTGTGGAGTGCCTTCAAGCTGACCATCCTTGATGTTGCCGGAGGATGTCTTGGAACTCACCGTAGGGTGAAGAAAAATTTTGTCTCTCAAGGGACACTGGATACCATTGACCATAGTCTCAGGGCCAGGCTTAATGGCAGAGCTGAGCTGTTCAGGAGTTGAGGCATAAAACTGTACATGTGCTGAGGATGGACAAGGAGGCATCTGTGCGAGGAATCTATGAGGGGGTAGAGCATCACTAGTAGTCAAGTGATTCTCGTCCTGCTTACACGGGAATCCATGCATTGCATTTTCCAAGCCCATCTCTCGGTGTACTGCAGTTAGAGTGGATGGTGGTGGGCTCTTGACAGAGGAATCAAAAGTGAAGGCCCGCTGGGCTGCCTACTTTGAGCGGCTGTACCAGGCTGACACACGAGCTGTTGAGTTGGATATCAGAGGTGTTACTCTCCCTATTGCTGACCCTCCAATCAACTGTGATCTACCCTAGTTTGTGGAAACCACTGATCTCTACTACTGGATTGGTCACGTCCACAGCGATTGTATACGGAGGAGTGGTCACCGGAAGTTCACTTTTCGCCATCTTGTCTCCCCAAAACATCACTGCAGCGAATACGAAAACAGCAGACTGGCAGTAAAATCTCCAAATGCAAGCAATAAACTTTGCATGTAACTCATGCAAAGTTTTATTAGTTGGTGTAATGAACTTGTGAAAATCACAAACCTCATGTGACCGTGAGAGAATGTCACTTTGCGTGGTTTAATCACCTTTTACGTCTGTGCGCTGACAGGGAACGTTGACATTTCACATTTTCATGTGTTAAGTGTATTTTGTGATGTCATATACACGGTGATTAAACGCAGGTGGTGACCTTTCGGCCCATCATACCTGCACCACATCAACACAAGAAAATTCCGGACTTTTTTTTCCAACTTCCAGAGGAATGGGCATGTCTTGGGTAAAAAAAAAAAAAAAAAACATCAACCACACAACACCCCTTGAAAAGACCACCCCATCAACAACACTCTGCAGACATGCACATATCATCCATCAATGCTCAAACTTGCAAAAAGACCTGCCAACATCCCTCTACCCTCTCTCTCTATCGAGTGCAGCCTGTGGCTGCTGGTTGCATCATTGGTTGGGATGCAGTGTGCCGCTTGATGCAGTGCCCCCCTTACCAGTACACTGGTACTCATTTTGCCGACCTCGTAAGGATGACAGGCTGAGTCAACCTCTGGTGTATATTAATTCAGCGGCCAACGGGACTTGAACTCAGGACCCTGGGATCCAAGCCGCCACCCGAACACTAAGCCAACACCAGGCTTTTTCCTCTACCCTCAATCTCCATAACTTCCAGGTTCCTATCTAATTCCAATTTAAACCATCTACTGTTTCTGTCACCAACTTCTTTCCAGGGAGACCGTTCCATGCATTAACTACTCTTTGAGTGAAAGACCCCTACCTCACTACCTTCTTAACTCGACTCTTCTTTACTCTCAAGCAATGCCCCTGGTGCGATCACTGTGTCGACTCTGCTGAATAATTCTTCTGCACTTATTTTGTCGATGCCCTTCAATACCTTAAACATCTCAATCATATCGCCTCGTAACCTCTTTCTTTCTATTGCATAAAGCCCTGTCTCCTTCAACTGCTCCTCAGCTGAGTCGAGTGAGGCCCGGAATCAATCTGTTCGCCTGCGTTGAACCCTTCGACATGGCACGCTTGTCCTTCCTGAGTTGTGGTGACCAAAACTGCACACAATATTCTAGATGTGGCTCTCACTAAATTCCTGGGCTATGTTAACAACTCTTTTGATATATAATTGATCCCTCCAAATACAACTGAAAACCAGATTTGCTTCACATTTTGCTGCCTGACACTGTGCTGCCTGCTTACCTCCCATATCTCTTACCACCCGAGATCCTTCCCCCATGTGACACACTCCAACATTACCCCTTGTATCCTGTAATCTCTATTTATATTGTTCTTTGGAAGAACTTCTTCCATCCCCAACACCTTACACTGGTCAGGTTAAATTACATTCTCCAATCTTTTGCCCAATCTATGAGAGTATCAACACTTTCCTGAATCTGATCACCACCCCCTCTGCTATCCACCTTCCCTCCAAGCTTTGTGTCATCTGCAAATTTGGAAAACCTCTTCACCCCTCTCTCCAAATCATTGAGTAAATAATTAATAGTAATGGTCCGAGTCCTGATCCCTGAGTACATATAAAGTTGACAACATTAAGAGAAGAAAGAGAGGTGGGATGGAAGGGATCCATGGTGTAAGGGAGGGAAGTGACTGAGGGGAGAGTCTGATGGGGGGGGGGTTTCCTTCCCACTCCTCCAAATGGTAGGGGAATGTTGATTTAACCTTAAGTTTGTACATTCTAAACATTCTTGTGTGCAAAATGAAAGCAGTCTAATCATCTTCTTCATTTATTGATGTAATTTTTCAGTTTTTAACACGTAACTCCTGAATATGTTTTGAACATTACATTGTATAAACACCAAGGAGTGTTGAGATGGGGGGGGGGGTACCCCACGCTGCCTGTGAGAAAAGTACACAGCTACATGATATTATTTACGAGGATATTATATTTATAAGGTTCCAGGATGTGTTGGACATTGAAAGGCAATGTATGGAGTCATTGGCCTCGTCATGGTTACTTTTGCCTGCGAACTTTGGTCTAAAACGGCCTTCAAGCCAACATCTCGTAGCTTACAACCTTGCCCCGAAAACATTAAGAAACGTAGAATAACAAAAAATTGCTTAAAATAACAAAACATATTTTAATAACATAAAAAACATGACTTTAGTTTTGTTTTGTTATTGATGAAGTGACCTGGAGCCGAATGTAACTTGGATGTTACGCCTATGTTTGTTTTCCGATCCAACCCTGTGTCGGGCCTCATAATATGCATTGATCGCCTCCTTGCAATTGCCAAGGAGCTCAAGGGAATTTTCCGGAATTCGATTGAGTAATAGGAACAGTAATTTACTTCAAAATCCATTAAAATATTAGACAGAAGTTGAAATATATTTGAAGAAATTATTTTGCAAAATCGGCGGCCCGGTTCAACGTTGCGTGTTACAGTTCGCCTCTTTTGGGGGAGACAAGATGGCGGAAAGTGCACTTCCGGTGGCTTCACGCACGAGCCGTCGTGACCAATCCAGTAGTAGAGATCAGTGGTGGAAACACAGGCTGCGGTGAACCAATTGAAATGAGTGAAGCTCCTGGGATCTGTGGCATCCATGCTGAACTTCTCAAGGCTGGTGCAAACACTGTACTCGTTTTGTTGCATGCAGTTTTGTGCTCTGTTTGGAACACAGGCATCATCCCCACTGACTTGAAGAGGTGCCATGCAGTTCTGTGAAGAGGGACAAGGATGAACTGATTAGATTTTGGTGAAGATCCGGATCCGGATCCAACGATTATAATTTTTTAAGCGATTCTTCACCATTGAGAGATCGGGCTAAACCGATATATAGCACAATATCTCAAAAAGTTGTCGATTCATTTGGATGAAACTTTTTGGACAGGTTGTGTGTGTGACAAGGACGAATTGATTCAATTTTGGTAAAGATCTGAATCTGGATCTAGATACAAGAATTATTTAATCTTTCAAGTGATTCTTCACCATTGAGAGACAGGGCCAAAAACAATACATTGCATGATATTTTAAAAATTTATTGGGCTCGATATATTCTCGTGGATCAGGTGTTACGTGGCGGAGGTATGCGCTCTACCGAGTGTCCTTCTAGTTTTTTCTGTTTTCTCTGTTTTCTCTGTAACCGCTTATCCGATTGACACGCCATTTTCACCATAGCTGCAACTACTCATGTAGAATGTTGTAATGATAATTATGACATCATAGGTCATGTGTTGTGGCAGCCATGTTGGACTCATGTAGAATGTTGTAATGATAATTATGACATCATAGGTCACGTGTTGTGGCAGCCATGTTGGAAAAAAGGAAAAACTTTGGACCTCTATCTGAAACCACTCCACAGAAAAAATTTGAAACTTTGCACATGTGAATTACTTCTCATGGGAAACAAGTGCGATTTTCTTTTGATGTCACAGGTGGTTTTGTTATGACGTCATAATTGCAGGCATCAAACAGAATGCCTTAATGTTTTGAATCTGGGTTCAGGGATTTAAATCAAACTTGGTATAAGTATGTATAATCTATACTCATAAGTTTGTGTGTGTGTGTGTGTGTTTTTGTGTCCCAGTGTGTGTATGTCTCAGTGTGCGTGTGTCCTCCACAACTCCAAAACCATGAAACTTAGCGGCTTGAAACTTTGCCTGCATACTAAGGGAACTCCAAGGAAGTGCGTGAGTGAAAATTGAGTATTTTGGTTATTAACAACAAACCTTTTGAAGATAATTAACGGCCTTATTAGGTCATCTCTACCGAGATGACCTAATAAAGCCGGACCAAATGTCCGTCCGTACGTCCGTCAACAATTTTTCTTTCCGATCTTGATGAAACTAGTATGTGGGTAGAGGTCGATGAGTCTTGCACAACAATATAACTTTTGGCCGGGTTCAGGTCAGGGACGAGGTCACGAGGTCACGTAAGTTATAAAAATCGCCATTTTCAAAACCTATCTAGTCTGCCATTCTACAAGATATTCGTCAACTGTTTATTGATTATGATAGTAAAAATATTATCTTGTATCCAACCGGACAGATTTTTGAATTTCCTTCCAGTTTGATCGTCACGTGATCTGGAGGATGGCCAAAATGCCGATGCCATTCGCAAAGAAGGAAGGAAGGAGAAATGAATATAAATATAAAACACATTTTTAGCCTTTATATTATACATTTTCCCGAAGGTGCAAAAGTTTCAAAACCGAAATGTAAACGTGGCTATTATTTCAAAATATAATTTCGTGCGCGTGCGCCAAAATGCCGAGTCATCTTTAACCAAACTGCGCAGTTTGAGCTGCTCAGTAGAACTGCGCAGTAGTTTTCGGTCATAACTGAACATTGAGAACTTGTGGTATTATAGAGATGACCGTACCCCCACACGGGGGTAATTTTTTCATTATATCCTTTGTCAGGTGATCCTCAGCCACCTCGCTCTCTGGGGTCTTAAGGCGTTTCCTGGGTACCTCGATGAGGTCTGAAGCTGCCATGTTTTTTGGCCTGCTAACCCTGCCTTGACGTGGAACAGACCACAATGATTTCTTCATGATAAAGTTTTTCTTTTTCACTCTCCTCATTCATATCGATAACTACGAATTGTGGATACATTGCAATGCTTATAAATGCCTGGAGATACCGTGTTCGTGGCTTTTTATTCATTTCCGCACATGCCATAACCTCGCAATCTCTTAAACGAAGCGAATTACAAAATTTAAGCTCCAGAAATGAACTTGCAGCAGTTCTGATGGTAACAAACTGTTCATTTGTCCAATTCGGACTTGCTTGGGCGTTTCTGGTGCATGGGTTTATCGAGAGCAATTGATAATCACCTGCCAAGCCAGGCGTTCCATTGAAAGCTTGCATGAGTGCTAAGCCACTTGACAAGCATCCTACAGCTGATAGCGGTACAGTTCATGTTCCGATGGGATGTATAGTCGGTAGTTTGCTATACAAGGCAGAGTTATGTGTCCAGCACACATAAACGTGGTACGTATTTGCCTGTATTTGCCTCACAAAAGGCAAATATGGGTAGATTGGATCTGTAGAAGTACCTGCCGCGGGTGTGTGGACATGCCATGCTTGTTATGGTGTCGTGCTGGCAAAGTTTCATCCCGTATCTTATGGAGGTTTTATCAGGTTTCCTTTGTCCTCGTGACTGTTTCAAAAAGCAATTGGTTTTGGGTGTGCTTACAAAGGTATATGGTTTCTTTTTGTGAGTTTCAAAGCAAATATGTAGCAGCCACGGATACCGAGACACCAGCTTGTCACTCAGGAATTAATCCCCGGTTGTCCTCGGTAGAGCCGGACCTGGGGCCACCGCTCACAATTAACGTCATGGTACGGTGGTTGTTTTAAAACCACAAACGCCACCCAGTCAACCACGAGATCCAGTATCCGCCGTCTATTCCGTTTAACTCGAGGTCACGTGGTTACCTGAGCGGGGAGCCGCCCTCGGCAAAGCACCAATGTTATCTGATGAGATTTTAATTAGGGCGGCCGAGGTTTTAGTGCTGGTGCGTGCCGACGATTTTTTGTCAAATCTGTGGTAATTACCTCCCATGCTATCTCGGTTCGAACAATGCTCGACCAATGGAAGGAAAAGACAAACACGGACAGGTTGGAAATCGACAATAATTTATTAATAATAAAATAAATAAATAAAAGAACTTTTTTATTTTCTGAGGTGAATAAAGAAGGAATTTCAAAGCAAAATCAATCAAAATGCCAGGAAAGAGACAAGAGGCAGATGCTATCGGGGGTTTACTTACAGATAAACACAGACAAGGGTACCCGCAGATCTTGTGGGGGGGAGAATCGTCTCGCTCACCAGAAGTCGTCGTGAAGCGAAAACGTCCTGAAAATGCGTGCATGCGTGTCACGTCCGTCGTCAGCACCCAGCTTTGCCGTGCACCTTCTCGCGGGGCAGCCTTGAATGCCATTCGAAGTCTGGGAGGCACCGAGATCGTCTGTCGTGGGTTTAGACCCGGTGTTGTTGGTGATCGACCCGAGCCTCACTTGTTGGCGGCGCTGCTCACACCCACACGCGCACCACACGCTCGCTTGCCGAAGCACTCGGAAGGCGAATTGTCTCGTCGGCGCTGGTCAGACACCCGCCTTTTGGTCGCTTTTCTCACCCTTTGCTTTTCCTCTCTCCTTTCGCTTTTCCTCTCCTCACGCTTTTCTCTTCAGAACGCTTTTTCCCCTCCTTTTTTTCCTCACTTTTTCTCTCGGACTTTTTCTCTTCACACTTTCTCTTCCACTTTTCTCTCAGACTTTTTCTCTCAGAATGTCTCTCCTCTCAGAACGTCCCGCTTTCGCTTTTTCTCACTTTTTTTAATCTCAGAACGTCTCTCCTCACAGAACGTACCTCACGCTTCTCTCGCTCGTTTTTATATCCCCGGGCCGTCTCCGTGGGGTGCCATCCGCCCCAAGCTCACCCCGCCCACTGGGGCACGGTTACCATGACGACCCGTGCGCTCTCCAAAGGCGGGCGTCGGAGCTCGCGAAAGATGTTGCTGAGAAAAATGAGGGCGGGCTTCAGAGCTCGTGAAAGAAATGTTGTGAACGTGTCTGTCGTAAAGAAAAAACAAGCTTCCCATAACAGAGAGGATCGATCCTTTACCCTTCTCAACGCATCACATTGAAGATCCCATTAGACATGGGGATGGGGCTAATCTGAACATGCATTTTAGGTAATAACTGTCTGAGGATCTGGATGTGTGGATGCATTCATCAGACCGGATTCTAAAATCCATAACAATATATTTGATTATGCCCTATTTTGCCATATGACGTGTTTTCTAAATTACCGAGCCAAATTTTTTTTCCACCCATCACACACAGCTGTTTATAAATATTATTGTTTATGCACATCTCTTTGAAACGTTGATATAAATGCAATGTTTAAAAAATTTATCAATTGTTTATTGAAATTCTGCCAAAACAACGGTGAAAGATACTCAAGGTTTTTGGGTTGTATACAGTACGCACTGTAGTTGGGAAGCACACTGACTCAAATCAGCGGATTCCCCAAAAATTGCAGATATCGGCCAAGCACTAATGGACATGCGTGTATGTTGTTCACAAAGCATAACATTTTCTCTCTGCTAACTCCCCTTCCCCCA
>CM068959.1:59092907-59106026 GCA_035128595.1 Eptatretus atami | reverse complement strand
TCGAATTATAGACTTGAACACTGTAGAACACAAATCACCTTTTTGACACTTTCAAAAACCTAGTTAGCAATATTTCGGACAATCTCGCCAGTAATCTTATAATCTCCGTCTCCATCTCACCATTAATCTGATGTGATGCCGAAGTAGCTCAACACTGGCAAGTGCATGCTGCTTTGTCTCCATCTCGCTCGTAATCTGTGCGTGATGATGCAGCTCAACACCAGCTTCGTGAAAATCGGTGTCAATTTGTTGCATGTGAGGCAATCAGGAATCTTTTGCAGCAACAACGCCGCTCTGTTCAATCTTTTCGTGTGGCACGGTGATGCAGTCTGGATGAAATTGCTCTTTCTGATCTTGCGGAACATGAGCATATCTGCAGTCGTATGGATTAATCTTGTGGTCACTGTAATGCATTGGTGTGGATAGATGAGCAACTGCCTCTGCGATGACTGAATAAAAGCCAGGGTCAGAGCCTGCGGTGGTGTGGAGTCCTGCTTCCCACCAGTGTTTGTACATATGAACAGCTGTACGTTGCAGTGAGTGCTGTATGTTTAGGTTAATTAATGTACGATTAATTTTTAATAACCGTTACACATCTCTCTGTGATATTGTAGAAGTTGTAATCTGTATCGTGAGTTTGGAGACCATCTACACACATCTCAAGTTCTCAAAAGTCTGTGCAAGGTGGGTCCCAAGAAACTTTTCTTCTGATCAAAAGGCTACCCATATAACGGTGGTCTCTGAACATCTGCAGCATTGCCATAGAGAAGGGGATGACTTTGTGAAGAACGTTGGAATGCACCACTTACGGGAAAGCAAGCAGTCAAGCATCATGGCATCACAACCAAGAAGGTCAAGACCGTGACATCTGCCAGAAAAGTGTTTGTGGTTTGGCCCTGCCAATTAGCGATTCAGGTCTATTTTCTTGACAGTATAAGGACAATAAATGGCCAGTTTTGTACAATGCAACGTCCTCCTACACAATGATTTTCATCGTGAAATTCATCTTATGGCCAGGAATGTTTTGTAATGGTTGAATTTTTACATGACAATGCCAGACCTCGTGCAGCAATTGTCACCACTGCCACACTCATGCAGATGGAGCAGGAGGTTACACAAGGATACACAACAAGCTTTGATGCAAGAGGAGGCCATTCAGCCACTCATGCATGCGCTGCACCAACCACACTCTCGTCACCCATCCACATACAAATTACCTACCGTCCACACAAGCCAATATCCAGGTATCCCATCTCCAATGCATTCAGAGACCGATCTCCTTCATATTTAAACTTACCCACCCCCTCCACTGTCACTACCTTTCTAGAGAGGCAATTCCATATATCAACCACACTCTGGCTGAAAGATCCCTGCTTTAAAACTGCTCTCTCATCTTCTTTACCCTCAAGTAATGAAACCTGGTCCTCACACTGTCCACACTGCTGAAAATCACTGTACCAAAATGGTCCACAACTATCATTATCGTAAACAGCTCAATCAGATCACCACGGAATCGCCTCCTTTGTAATGTATAGAGTCCTGTCTCCTTCAACCGCTCCTCATGGATTCGTTTAGCAAGCCCTGGGATCAATCTAGTCGCCTTATGCTGTACCCTCTCTATGACAGATATGTCGTGCCTCATATATGGCCACCAAAACTGTTCAGAATATTATAGATGAGGCATCAATTTATTCCTACACAGTGTTAACACTCATTTGGCCGAGAACGAGTGAAGCGAAGTCGAGGTCATTTATTCCTGCTAAGTGAAACACCCTGCAACCCATGCTTGCAGAAAACACCTTTTTGTACGCCGGCCACATTTTCCATCTAATCATGATGTAACTTTGTTTTTAAAAAAAAATCTCCATGAGTAGGCACTCCTATGTTGAAAGTTCCTTGTCAATTGCTGAAGCGGTTGTGGAGAAAAGGAATTTAAAAGTGAATAAAGGTGAAAAAGTGAAGGCCTCAGCCAACGTTCCACATCATGGTCAAGGATGGTTGTGGATGCCTGTGACTAGTTCATCTCCCTACGAATACAACCTGAAACCCTGTTAACTTTATTTTAGCTGTCTGGCACTATGCTGTCTGCTAACCCCCCCCCCCCTTGATATCTATCATCACCTCCAGATCCTTCTCCTGTGTGACACGCTCCAAGATTATCCAATTGCTTTATGGTAATCTCTATTTTCATTATTCTTACCCATCCCGAGTACCTAACATTTATTAGCCCCCCCCCCTCCCCACGCAGCAAGAGATGGGATTTTGCAATCACTTGTGTGTGTCTGGGTTGGAACTTTTTTTTACAATTTGAGCTTTGTTCATCATATTTTCAACAAAGCTTTATTATGAGAATATGGAGAAGACAAAGTAATAATTTGGTCAAAAGGTCAACGTCATATTAAATCGTCAATTTTCATCCAATTGACCTGAAATTTAAATAATTTGCATATTGGATCACTGAATTGGTTCACCAATTGAAAGCTTCAAGCCAATTGTATTTTTGTTTTTTTCAGATTAAAAAGGTCAAAGGTCAAAGGTCATTGTTGCATAAACTATCAATATGTCAATGACCAAAAATCATCTAGTGTAATCTGTTCTGTCAAGAAGGTCAAGGTCAAAATCGTCAATTTCCATCTAATTGACTTCATATTTGAGGTCACTGAAGTCTACTGCTTTTGAGGTCAAAAGGTTAAGGTCGCCTAAAAATCATCAATCTTTTTGTATTTTTTAAAGCTGTTCTCGTCATGTTTAGCATACGGAAGAAGAAAAAGTCTGAATACAAAGGAGATGCGATGGGCTTTGCATTTTCAGATGGTTTCCAGTTGAATTTGCATACCTGATAAATACATGGTACTCGTCACCCCTTAAATGTTGACTCGGAGTTCGTGAAAGCACAAAATCATCTCCTGAAGCCCCAACGTGACCTGCTGGGATCCCTGTAACTTGGTGCTTCAGATGAAAGGTGACACGGACTGGTGAGGACGCCACGGCGTTGCTACCTCCACTACTGAAGATGGATGGAGGTTATGTTTTCACCAGTGTCTGTTTGTTTGTCTTTGAGCAGGATATCTCAAAAGGTTATGGCAGATTCGGACAAAATTTGGTGGACAGGTGCGGTGTGTGACAAGAACGAAATGATTCGATTTTGGTGAAGATCTGGATGCAGAAATTTTTAGATCCTCGTGGAGGATCTCTAAGTCTTACTCACGTTGTTGTTCTTCATGCTCTTCTTGTGGACTTTTTTGTTTCACAGCCTACAGTTTTCATCGAAACTTCCTGAAACGTGGCATATATATGTAAAAATACCCTGCGCAGACAGTAACCATCTCCGATTTTGAAAATTCCCCGAGAAAAAAAGTTATGACGTCAAATATCCCGCTAATGCAATCGCCTAAAAAATTATCTCGAAACTAGGCAAGCTTTTTGAATTCTGTTTGCGGAATCTAACAGGGCATTAGCAGAGATGAATTACCGCACATATGATACATCACTGACGTCATATCAATTTTTATGACATTCCTATTTTTGACATTTTTTGTTTCACAACCCAGAGTTTTCATCGATCTTCGTGAAACTTGCCAAGTATATGCAGAAAGCCCACGCGCAGGCAGTAACCATCTCCGATTTTGGAAATTCTTTCTAGAAAAAAGTTGACGTCATAATATCGCCGCTAATGGAAATCGCCTGTACCATTGTCTCCGAAACTAGGCAAGCTGTTTGAATTTGTTTTCGGGAATCAAGCCGGGCATTAGCACAGAAATTTATCGCAAACCTGATACATCACAATGACGTCATATTCGTTTTTATGACGTCATCATTAAGAGAACGAGGATCTTAGCTCATTTGAGCTTGTTTTAAGTGAATCTTCACCATGGAGAGATAGGGTCAAAAACGTTATACAGTACAGCATGATATCTCAACACGTTATGCATTGATTCAGCTGAAACTTCTTGTGAAATTCCGATTGAAAGGAAGGACCGTCGAACGCACCAAAATCCGCCATGGTGGTCACTCGTCAGGAGGAAACACACCAATTTTGAAAATGTTTGGTTTTTTCCACCAAAAAAAACCCCTTCACATACTCGGTACTTGTAACTTTGAACCACCTCCAGAAACCTGAGCACCAATATGAGTTACTAGGATTCTAAATGACGTAATCAATCCCAGACACAAATTCCTCATTTACAAAGTGTGGTTAAGAGGTGGGGGTATCACCTGAGTGTAAGCCAGGACTCAGGTAATACATGCACCCCATACCCTGGGAGTCCTGAGCGGCAGTGGCTATAACTGCCATGAGGCAATGGGTAACTACATTCATTGTGATCAGACTTTGTCAGATCAGATCAGCGGGTATCAGACTTTGTAAAGTATAATTTGTACACATTTACCCAAGAAGTGGAGATTGATACAATTACAAATTTGCCCCCAGAAAAGTTGGCTCGCACCAAGTCCTTCTCAAGATTGCACGGGGTAAGTGTTCTATGATTACCATCGAGTTATACTTTATATCATCATGGAGTACAGTCGTACTCCAAATGGAGGGATGATGCAGGAAAAAAAATGGCCCATTAAAATGTGTACACAACGATACGCTCATAAACTACCACAGAGTGAAGTCATAAGCATTTAATAGCCATAACTTCTATTCTTGAGCATTTTCTGAACTACCAAGATTTAAAAAGATGCCAAAATACATCACTAAAGTACCACAATGAGAGATCACTGAATGCCAATTTGTACTTCGTCTGCTTCTTCCCCACTAAAAACAATGTAAATCTTTAGCCCGACCTACCTCAATAACTGCTGAAACCATGATGGTGATTCCAACGCGCAGAAGTTACTTTGTCTGTGTGCTAGTGCACGAAACCAAAAAAATTTAAAATATATGAAACATTAAATGTTTTATTATAAAAAAATTAATGCAATGTAAATGTGGTCTTAACCAAACCAGGCCAAGATTTTGGGAGGGGGAAGATGGACAGTTCCATTCCAAAAGCGATACATATCCAAACCATCCCACAAATCAACTGAAACAAGTATTAAAACAATTTAATGACAGATGGATTTAATCCATACCAAAATAACAAAATATATATCACATTCAGAATTTTATTATTTGTTTTAAAACAATATTCGCATTGACATTTCCACATATGTGCTAATCCACATAGTGGACTGAACGAAAAGCCATCGTAATGTGGGGTCATTCCTACCTTGTTAGTTTTTTTTTGAGATCTCATCCCTCTGTTTTTACATTAAAAAAAACGCGTACACATCTCTCTGTGATATTGTAGAAGTTGTAATCTGTATCGTGAGTTTGGAGACCATCTACACACATCTCAAGTCTCAAAGTCTGTGCAAGGTGGGTCCCAAGAAACTTTTCTTCTGATCAAAAGGCTACCCATATAACGGTGGTCTCTGAACATCTGCAGCATTGCCATAGAGAAGGGGATGACTTTGTGAAGAACGTTGGAATGCACCACTTACGGGAAAGCAAGCAGTCAAGCATCATGGCATCACAACCAGAAGGTCAAGACCGTGACATCTGCCAGAAAAGTGTTTGTGGTTTGGCCCTGCAATTAGCGATTCAGGTCTATTTTCTTGACAGTATAAGGACAATAAATGGCCAGTTTTGTACAATGCAACGTCCTCCTACACAATGATTTTCATCGTGAAATTCATCTTATGGCCAGGAATGTTTTGTAATGGTTGAATTTTTACATGACAATGCCAGACCTCGTGCAGCAATTGTCACCACTGCCACACTCATGCAGATGGAGCAGGAGGTTACACAAGGATACACAACAAGCTTTGATGCAAGAGGAGGCCATTCAGCCACTCATGCATGCGCTGCACCAACCACACTCTCGTCACCCATCCACATACAAATTACCTACCGTCCACACAAGCCAATATCCAGGTATCCATCTCCAATGCATTCAGAGACCGATCTCCTTCATATTTAAACTTACCCACCCCTCCACTGTCACTACCTTCTAGAGAGGCAATTCCATATATCAACCACACTCTGGCTGAAAGATCCCTGCTTTAAAACTGCTCTCTCATCTTCTTTACCTCAAGTAATGAAACCTGGTCCTCACACTGTCCACACTGCTGAAATCACTGTACCAAAATGGTCCACAACTATCATTATCGTAAACAGCTCAATCAGATCACCACGGAATCGCCTCCTTGTAATGTATAGAGTCCTGTCTCCTTCAACCGCTCCTCATGGATTCGTTTAGCAAGCCCTGGGATCAATCTAGTCGCCTTATGCTGTACCCTCTCTAGACAGATATGTCGTGCCTCATATATGGCCACCAAAACTGTTCAGAATATTATAGATGAGGCATCAATTTATTCCTACACAGTGTTAACACTCATTTGGCCGAGAACGAGTGAAGCGAAGTCGAGGTCATTTATTCCTGCTAAGTGAAACACCCTGCAACCCATGCTGCAGAAAACACCTTTTTGTACGCCGGCCACATTTCCATCTAATCATGATGTAACTTTGTTTTAAAAAAAATCTCCATGAGTAGGCACTCCTATGTTGAAAGTTCCTTGTCAATTGCTGAAGCGGTTGTGGAGAAAAGGAATTTAAAAGTGAATAAAGGTGAAAAAGTGAAGGCCTCAGCCAACGTTCCACATCATGGTCAAGGATGGTTGTGGATGCCTGTGACTAGTTCATCTCCCTACGAATACAACCTGAAACCTGTTAACTTTATTTTAGCTGTCTGGCACTATGCTGTCTGCTTACCCCCCCCCCCCCCTTGATATCTATCATCACCTCCAGATCCTTCTCCTGTGTGACACGCTCCAAGATTATCCAATTGCTTTATGGTAATCTCTATTTTCATTATTCTTACCATCCCGAGTACCTAACATTTATTAGCCCCCCCCCCTCCCCACGCAGCAAGAGATGGGATTTTGCAATCACTTGTGTGTGTCTGGGTTGGAACTTTTTTTTACAATTTGAGCTTTGTTCATCATATTTTCAACAAAGCTTTATTATGAGAATATGGAGAAGACAAAGTAATAATTTGGTCAAAAGGTCAACGTCATATTAAATCGTCAATTTTCATCAATTGACCTGAAATTTAAATAATTTGCATATTGGATCACTGAATTGGTTCACCAATTGAAAGCTTCAAGCCAATTGTATTTTTTTTTTTTTCAGATTAAAAAGGTCAAAGGTCAAAGGTCATTGTTGCATAAACTATCAATATGTCAATGACCAAAATCATCTAGTGTAATCTGTTCTGTCAAGAAGGTCAAGGTCAAAATCGTCAATTTCCATCTAATTGACTTCATATTTGAGGTCACTGAAGTCTACTGCTTTTGAGGTCAAAAGGTTAAGGTCGCCTAAAAATCATCAATCTTTTTGTATTTTTTAAAGCTGTTCTCGTCATGTTTAGCATACGGAAGAAGAAAAAGTCTGAATACAAAGAGATGCGATGGGCTTTGCATTTTCAGATGGTTTCCAGTTGAATTTGCATACCTGATAAATACATGTACTCGTCACCCCTTAAATGTTGACTCGGAGTTCGTGAAAGCACAAAATCATCTCCTGAAGCCCCAACGTGACCTGCTGGGATCCCTGTAACTTGGTGCTTCAGATGAAAGGTGACACGGACTGGTGAGGACGCCACGGCGTTGCTACCTCCACTACTGAAGATGGATGGAGGTTATGTTTTCACCAGTGTCTGTTTTTTGTCTTTGAGCAGGATATCTCAAAGGTTATGGCAGATTCGGACAAAATTTGGTGGACAGGTGCGGTGTGTGACAAGAACGAAATGATTCTGATTTGGTGAAGATCTGGATGCAGAAATTTTTAGATCCTCGTGGAGGATCTCTAAGTCTTACTCACGTTGTTGTTCTTCATCTTCTTCTTGTGGACTTTTTTGTTTCACAGCCTACAGTTTTCATCGAAACTTCCTGAAACGTGGCATATATATGTAAAAAATACCCTGCGCAGACAGTAACCATCTCCGATTTTGAAAATTCCCCGAGAAAAAAAGTTATGACGTCAAATATCTCCGCTAATGCAATCGCCTAAAAAATTATCTCGAAACTAGGCAAGCTTTTTGAATTCTGTTTGCGGGAATCTAACAGGGCATTAGCAGAGATGAATTACCGCACATATGATACATCACTGACGTCATATCAATTTTATGACATTCCTATTTTTGACATTTTTTGTTTCACAACCCAGAGTTTTCATCGATCTTCGTGAAACTTGCCAAGTATATGCAGAAAGCCCACGCGCAGGCAGTAACCATCCCGATTTTGGAAATTCTTTCTAGAAAAAAGTTGACGTCATAATATCGCCGCTAATGGAAATCGCCTGTACCATTGTCTCCGAAACTAGGCAAGCTGTTTGAATTTTGTTTGCGGGAATCAAGCCGGCATTAGCACAGATAATTTATCGCAAACCTGATACATCACAATGACGTCATATTCGTTTTTATGACGTCATCATTAAGAGAACGAGGATCTTAGCTCATTTGAGCTTGTTTTAAGTGAATCTTCACCATGGAGAGATAGGGTCAAAACGTTATTACAGTACAGCATGATATCTCAACACGTTATGCATTGATTCAGCTGAAACTTCTTGTGAAATTCCGATTGAAAGGAAGGACCGTCGAACGCACCAAAATCCGCCATGGTGGTCACTCGTCAGGAGAAACACACCAATTTTGAAAATGTTTTGGTTTTTTCCACCAAAAAAAACCCCTTCACATACTCGGTACTTGTAACTTTGAACCACCTCCAGAAACCTGAGCACCAATATGAGTTACTAGGATTCTAAATGACGTAATCAATCCCAGACACAAATTCCTCATTTACAAAGTGTGGTTAAGAGGTGGGGGTATCACCTGAGTGTAAGCCAGGACTCAGGTAATACATGCACCCCATACCCTGGGAGTCCTGAGCGGCAGTGGCTATAACTGCCATGAGGCAATGGGTAACTACATTCATTGTGATCAGACTTGTCAGATCAGATCAGCGGGTATCAGACTTTGTAAAGTATAATTTGTACACATTTACCCAAGAAGTGGAGATTGATACAATTACAAATTTGCCCCCAGAAAAGTTGGCTCGCACAAGTCCTTCTCAAGATTGCACGGGGTAAGTGTTCTATGATTACCATCGAGTTATACTTTATATCATCATGGAGTACAGTCGTACTCCAAATGGAGGGATGATGCAGAAAAAAAATGGCCCATTAAAATGTGTACACAACGATACGCTCATAAACTACCACAGAGTGAAGTCATAAGCATTTAATAGCCATAACTTCTATTCTTGAGCATTTTCTGAACTACCAAGATTTAAAAAGATGCCAAAATACATCAATAAAGTACCACAAGTGAGAATCACTGAATGCCAATTTGTACTTCGTCTGCTTCTTCCCCACTAAAAACAATGTAAATCTTTAGCCCGACCTACCTCAATAACTGCTGAAACCATGATGGTGATCCAACGCGCAGAAGTACTTTGTCTGTGTGCTAGTGCACGAAACCAAAAAAATTTAAAATATATGAAACATTAAATGTTTATTATAAAAAAATTAATGCAATGTAAATGTGGTCTTAACCAAACCAGGCCAAGATTTTGGGAGGGGAGAGATGGACAGTTCCATTCCAAAAGCGATACATATCCAAACCATCCCACAAATCAACTGAAACAAGTATTAAAACAATTTAATGACAGATGGATTTAATCCATACCAAAATAACAAAATATATATCACATTCAGAATTTTATTATTTGTTTTAAAACAATATTCGCATTGACATTTCCACATATGTGCTAATCCACATAGTGGACTGAACGAAAAGCCATCGTAATGTGGGGTCATTCCTACCTTGTTAGTTTTTTTTTGAGACTCATCCCTCTGTTTTTACATAAAAAAAACAGTTTCTCCTTGTTTCTGCAATTTTTTAAAGTAATAAAATGCTTAATGTTTTAGATATTTTGTTTTTTTGGTATGGATTAAATCCATCTATATCATGAAATTTCACTTCTGGTACATTCTGCCCCCCCCCCCACCTCTCCCCGCACATTTTTTGTAGTGGATTGTGATGGAACAACGTGAATAGATGTTGTGATGCTAATCCATAAGATAATTGTGGCGTTGTAATGTGGTGTCATTCTCATGTATTCTTCATTATTCTTCTTCTTCATCCATCACAAGCCCACAACTTTCGGCATCGTAATGTGGGGTCAATTCCGACCTTGTTTGGTTTTTTTTTTAGATTTCATCCCTCCATGTTTTTAGTTTTACATTTTTTTTAATGTATTTTTTTCTTGTATTATATGTACTAGTGCGGGCCCATAGGTGCGTGCCCGTAGGTGCGTGCCCGTAGGTGCGTGCCAGTATGTGCAGCTTCGTTCCTTCGCTCTCGTAAACGACGAATGGATTGGGGCATTTTTTCAATTAGATCGGACCAACCGTATCATAAATGGCCATAACTTGGGAAACACCTGGGAAACATACTCAGGTCCCCAGCGTCAATTGTGACGTCATATCAAACGAAGAAGAAGGAGAATTGTGACGCCCCTCTCTCTCGCCCCCCTCTCTCCCCACTAGTCTCGCTCCTCCTCTCTCCCCCCTCCTCTCTCACCCCTCTCTCTCGCCCCACTCTCACCCCCTCCTCTCTCGCCCCCTCCTCTCTCCCCTCTCTTGAATTGTGATGCCCCCTCTCTCTCGCCCCTCTCTCCCCTCTCTCGCCCTCACATTCAGTGGCTCTGCCTCCCCGCTCTGACTCACTTTTATATGAATGGTCCCGTTTTTTTTTTTTGCTTCTGGTTTTTTGTTTCCGGTTTTTGTCATGGGGAATGATGCATGCTGGGAGATAAAGGCATCGGCGGAGACATGAAAGACCCAAACCTTGAAAAGGCACATCCGGGGTCCCCAGCAATATTCCTGACAAGTTTCAATCAGATCGGACCGTCAATCGTGCCAAAAAAAAAAATAATTTAATTGTGACGTCATTCGTGACGTCATAGCACCGTGTTTGTCATTGGTTGACAGATAAATGGCCGTAACTTGGGAACCGCTCATCCGATTAATATCAAACCTTGAAAAGGCACATCCGCGGTCCCCAGCAATATTCCTAGCAAGTTTCAATCAGATCGGACCGTCAATCGTGCAAAAATAAATAATTAATTAATTAAATAAATGAACATTAATTGTGACGTCATTCGTGACGTCACAGCACCGTGTCTTGTCATTGGTCGACAGATAAATGGCCGTAACTTGGGAACCGCTCGTCCGATTGATATCAAACCTCGAAAAGGCACATCCCCGGGGCCCCGGCAATATTTCTGGCAAGTTTCAATCCGATCGGACCGGCGGTCGTCGAGAAACTGCGGTCGCATTCAGACACACATACAGACAGACAGACACATACAACACACACACACACACACACACACACACACACACGCACACACACACACACACATAGCTGGAATTATAGATACTAGTACGTGCCCGTAAAAAAAAAATAATAATAATAAAAAAAATATTCAAACCGCGAGCAACAAACAACAACCACACAGGCCGTTTCTTCGCTCTCACGTGCCCTTACGTGCGTGGCCCAGAAGTTCGCATATTATTCGCAGTTACGATTATTCGCAATTTAGTTTTAATACCCCAATATTCAATTAGCGCCAACGTATTTTACCTTTTCACAATGTCGTGGCAAGGAAAACAAAAAGAGAAGAGAAGAGAGAGAGAAAAAAATTACTTCCTGATTCGGAGCATACCAGCACTCTGATGTTACCGAAATTGATGCACCGTCTAATATGAAAACGATCATAACTTGGGCATTGTGTTTATCTATAAATCGCATAAGAAATTGAGAAATTATTAGAATACACGAGGTCATTCCTCTCCGGAAGCCCCGTACGTTGTAACCCGTAATGGGGGAGCGCGGCTGAGCTCCCTTCCCCATCGGCCACGCCACGCAACAACGTGTCTTGTCATTGGTTTGATAAATAAATGGCCATAACTTGGGAAGCACTTGTCCGATTAATATAAACCTTGAAAAGCACATCCTCAGGTCCCCAGCAATATATCTGGCAAGTTTCAATTAGATCGGACCAGCGGTTGTCGAGAAACGCGGTCACAGACACACACACACAACACACACACACACACACACACACACACACAGATTGCTGGAATTATAGATACTAGTACGTGCCCGTAAAAAGAAAAAAAAATTCCAGCCGCGAGCAACAAACAGCAACCACACAGGCCGTTTCGTCGCTCTCTCGTCCCGTACGTGCGTGGCGCGGAATTCGCATATCACAGTTACGATGATTCGCAATTTAGTTTTAATGGCCAATTATTCAATTAGCGCCAACGATTTACCTTTTCGCAATGTCATCGCAAGGAAAAACAAAAGAGAGAGAAGAAGAGGGAGAAAAAAATTTACTTCCTGGTTCGGAGCATACCAGCACTCTGATGTTACCGAAATGTATGCACCGTCTAATATGAAAACGATCATAACTTGGGGCATTGTGTTTATCTATAAATGTGCATAAGAAATCGAGAAATTATTAGAATAACGAAGTCATCACTCTCCGGAAGCCGTACGTTGTAACCCGTAAGGGAACGTGGCTCAGCTTCCCTTCCCCATCGGCACGCCCACGCAACAACGTGTCTTGTCATTGGTTTGGTAAATAAATGGCCATAACTTGGGAAGTACTTGTCCGATTAATATCAAACCTTGAAAAGGCACATCCTCAGGCCCCAGCAATATATCTGGCAAGTTTCAATTAGATCGGACCACGGTTGTCAGAAACAGCGGTCACAGACACACCACACACACACACACACACACACACACACACACACCACACACAACACACACACACACACACACACACAGATTGCTGGAATTATATATATATATATATATATATATATATATATATATATATATATATGTATTATGTAGTATATATATGTATATATGTATATGTATGTATGTATGTATATGTATGTATGTATATATATGTATATATGTATATATATGATGATATGTATATATGGTATGTATGTATATATGTTATATATATGTATGTATGTTATATATGTTATAT
>CM068959.1:59081301-59091600 GCA_035128595.1 Eptatretus atami | reverse complement strand
CTCCAGTGCGTACCTCCACCTCTCAAGGCTCGCCTCAGCCTGCTCCCTACTTTCGCTACAGATCATGATGTCATCCACGAACATCATAGTCCATGGAGACTCCGGTCTGATCTCGTCCGTCAACCTGTTCCATCACCATGCAAACAGAAAGATCAGAGTCGATCCTTGTGCCAATCCCACTTTTACTTTAAACCCGGTCCCATGGTCCTACCGCACGCCCACCGCTGTCACACTGTCCTCAATACATATCCTGCCAATCCTCACATTACTTCTCCACCACTCCTGACTTCCTCATACAATGCCACAACTCCTCTCTGCAACCTATCATAGCTTCTCTAAAATCCACAAACACACAATGTAACTCCTTCTGGCCTTCCCGTTATACTTCTCCCATCAACAAATCTCAAAGCAAACATCGCATTCAGATGGTGCTCTTTCCTGGCATAAAACCCATATGCTGCCACAGATCGTTCACCCTCTCTCTCAACCTAGCTCCACTACTCTTTCCCACAACTTCATGGTGGTGCCTATAACAAACTTTATCCCTCTGTATTACCACAGCTCTGCCACCATCACCCATTATTTTGAAAAATCGGAACCAGTAACACTTAATCTCCACTCCTCCGCATCCTCTCACTTTCCAGCATTTATTAAACAATCTGGTTAACAACCGCCAAACACTGCGCATCTCTCCTAAGCACTTCCATTGCCTCCACTGTGTATACCATCTCGCCAAACCGCCTTTCCACTTGTTCATCTTCTTCCATAGCAGTCCTCACTTTCATCCTACTATCCACCCACTTCCCAGAGTCACTATGTCCAACCTCTTCCAACCTTCTCTCTCTCATTTCTTCTTTCATCATAGCTCCTCAAAGGTGACTCCATCCACCTTTCAACACACCTCTCCTCGCTCGTCAAGCACATTCCATTTGCCTCTTATCACGCCGAACCTGCCAGCACATCCTTCCAGCTCGGTCCGCCTCGTGTCTTTGCCCAACTCGTATAAATCCTTTTCCCCTTCGTTTTGTATCCAAACTTCTCATACAGCTTTCATATGCCTTTTCCCTGGCCTTTGCCACCTCCTTTTGCCTTTCACCACTCTCCTGTACTCCTGCCTTACTTTCTTCATCCTTCTTGACTATTCCCACTCTTTTTCGGCCAACCCCTCTTCCTTATACTTTCCTACTTCTCGTTCCAGCCACGCCAAGTCTCCTTATCTTCCTTCTCTGTCAGATGTCACACAAGTACCTGTCTAGCTATCCTCCTCCCACTTCTGGCGTAGTTGCCCAATCATCCCACCCATCTTTTACCACCATCCAACGCCTGTCTCCACCTCCTCCCTAATTTATAGTATGTATATATGATGTATGTATATATGCTATTCTGTATATTGTATATATGTAAAATATGTATAATGTATATAATGTTATATTATGTTATATTATATGTATGTATTTGAATGTGTATATAGTATTATGATATGTATATATGTATTATGTATATTATATGTAGTGTATGTATATATGTATTATATGTAGTATGAATATGTATGGATGTATATATGTATATATATATATATGTATGTAGTTTATGTAGTATATATGTTGTATGTATATCGTGTATATATGTATATATATAATATATTGGATGTATATATGGCATATATGTAGTGTATGTATGGATATGTGTATATATGTATAGTATATATATTATATATGTATGTATAATGTATATATGTATATGTGTATATATGTATATATTATATATGTGTATTATGTATGTATATTCGTATAATATCTATATATATACGGAGGTGTGCTTCAAAAAAGTATCCAACCTAATTTCGTGCGGAAAACAAATGAAGCTAGGAGCGTTGTTTTGGTGCACGTATGCACGCGATCCTAAGTCCGTATGCGTGGAATATTTCCCGGCCCTGCAGGAAGCTGTCAGTCGCCGGACAGACCGCCGATGAGTGAGGAGTGTAAGTGAGCACCGTCGGATTTCGTTTGTGACAAAATGACGATCACTTGGTCTCATGGCCAGTGATCACTGTGTTGAAGAAGTTGGCGATCGCTGTTCACAAAGTCTCCAGCATTCCTGTGCGATCTCCAAAAACGGAGTTGCTTCTGCTCGATTCGTTAGCAGACTTGGCACGAACTTCGCTGAGATTTCTCCTTAAGCCCGAAATCCTGCAGTCACAATGGAATGAACGGATCCAGCGTGAGCCCGCCTCGCTGCAAGTTCTCTGATTCGTGTTTGACCGATACTGCATGCAGCAGGTCCGCACTTGGCCAATGACGATCTCATTCGGATGTTGAGGGCCTACCAGAACAGCTTCACTTTTCCACTGATGGCGACCATCTTTGAAGGCGGTTGATACCACTCTTTTATCTGTGTGGGCCCATTGCTTCGTCCGAAGGCCTGTTGATCTTGCGGGATCGTTCCACTTTGGGAATCGCCAAGCTTTACACAAAATTTGACGGCAGTAGCGTTGTTCAGTTTTTAAGTCATTTTGTCAAAAAGCGAAAAATCGCGGCGCTCACTTACACTTCCTCACTCATCGGCCGGTCTGTCCGGGCGATGACAGCTTCCAGCAGGCCGGGAAAATATTCACGCATACGGATTAGGATCGACCTACATACGTGCACCAAACCACGCGCTCCCTAGCTTCATTTGTTAACGCCCACGAAAAAATAAGCTGGATACTTTTTGAACACACTCGTAGAATATTTATGTTTATATGTGTATGTATGTGTATCTATGCATGTTTGTGTATGTATGTGTATATATGTGTATGTGTATGTATGTGTATGTATATATGTATATATGTGTATGTCTGTGTATATATGTGTATGTATGTGTATGTATGTATATATGCATATATGTATATGTGTATATATGTATATATGTATATATGTATGTATATATGTATATATCTATATATCTATATATGTATATATGTATGTATGTATATATGTATATATATATATGTATGTGTATGTATGTATGTGTATGTATGTATATTTATGTATATATGTATATATGTGTATGTATTTGTATATATGTGAATGTATGTTTATGTATGTATATATGTATATATGTATATATCTATATATATATGCATATATGTGTATGTATGTGTATATATGTGTATATATGTGTATATATGTATGTATGTTTATGTATGTATATATGTTTATATGTATATATGTGTATGTATGTGTATGGGTATGTATGTGTATGTATGTGTATGTATGTGTATATATGTGTATGTATGTGATGGGTATGTATGTTTATGTTATATATATATAATATTATACATATATACTAGTATTATATATACATATATACATATTATGTATACATATATATAATATACATATATATCCATATATATATATATATATATATGTACATCTTATTATATTTACATATAATATATTATATATGTATGTATATTATATATATATCTTCTTCTTCTTCTTTTCTTTCGGCTAGCTCCCGTTAGGGGTCGCCACAGCGGATCAACCGTCTCCATTTCGCTCTATCCTCCACATCTTCCATTGCACTCCAACCACCCGCATATCCGCTTCACCGTATCCATGACCTCTTCTTTGGCCTTCCTCTTCTCCTCCTGCCTGCGGCTCCATCTTCAACATCCTTCTCCCGATATACTCCGTCCCCCTGTGCACATGCCAAACCATCTCAATCTCGCCTCTCTCACTTTGTCTCAAACCGTCCTACCTGCGCCTGTCCCTCTAATATACTCATTTCTTATCCTGTCCATCCTCGTCATCCCAACGAGAATCGCAGCATCTTTAACTCTGCCACCTCCAGCTCTGCTTCCTGTCGTCTTTGTTAGTGCCACCGCCTCCAAACCATACAACATAGCTGGTCTCACTACCGTCTTATATACTTGCCCCTTCACTCTCTTGCAGCTCCCCTTCTGTCACAAATCACTCCTGCAACTCTTCTCCAACCACTCCATCCTGCCTGCACTCTCTTTTCACTTCTCTCCCACACTCTCCGTTACTTGGACAGTTGATCCCAAGTATTTAACCCATCCACCTTCCCCACCTCAACTCCTTGCAACCGCACCATACCACCACCCTCCCTCTCATTACGCACATGTACTCCGTCTTACTCCTACTGACTATCATTCCCTTCTCTCCAGTGCGTACCTCCACCTCTCAAGGCTCCCTCAGCCTGCTCCCTATTTCCCTACAGATCATGATGTCATCCGAACTCATAGTCCATGGAGACTCCGTCTGATCTCGTCCGTCAACCTGTTCCATCACCATTGCAAACAGGAAAGGTCAGAGTCGATCCTTGGTGCAATCCCACTTTTACTTTAAACGGTCCGTCTATTCCTACCGCACCACCTCACCGCTGTCACACTGTCCTCATACATATCCTGCACAATCCTCACATACTTCTCCACCCACTCCGACTTCCTCATACAATGCCACAACTCCTCTCTTTGGCACCTATCATAAGCTTTCTCAAATCCACAAACACACAAAGTAACTACTTCTGGCCTTCCCTATACTTCTCCATCAACATTCTCAAAGCAAACATCGCATCAGTGGTGCTCTTTCTGGCATAAACCCATATTGCTGCTCACAGAACGTCACCTCTCTTCGTCATATTATATGATATATATATATATATATATATATATATATATATATATATGCTAATGTTGCCTGTCTGTCTGTGCAACCCTGAAACACGGAAACACTCCTCGAAAGAAAAGAAAATTAGCGAAAAGTTCCTTCAAATTAGTCCAAACCTCTGAGAAAATTATAACTTTTTCCAGACAATTTTTTTTACTTGGACGGTGTATAGACAATAGAGCACTGTTTCGATCACTCCAGAAAATGCTTTTTTTTCTTTCCTGTTAAGAAATATATATCCCCAAACCAAAGCAAGAACAAAAGGCTTCTTTCTTTTTCATTTTTGATATCTTGGTATTGTTACTGTTTGTATGAAATAAATTTGCTGCAATTACAATTGAGCGCACGCGTTTAATTTTCCCGCGCTGCAAATTTTGCTGAATACATTTTGTGTTCATCTGATGAATGTAATAATAACGTGGTTTTTTTTTCCCTCGACCTGCATTTTTAACCTCGGTTTCGATCGGTGCCACAGCGAGTTGGTGTGATGAGCGCTGTGAGAACGCAACGATCCCTTCACCAAATGTGGTGTTTCAATGTGAAGGTTAAATGTCGTAAAGATAACAATGAAAATCTCCATGGAGCTAAACTCTCACATTTTACCACAGAATACGATTCATTACATTAACGAAAATACGGTTTGTTCACGTGACCTCATTTCCCATGAGCACTTGCGCGATGTCATGGCGTTCTCTGTGGTTTGTCGTGTTTTGTGTGAAAACGTTCCCGATTTCGCGGCAGCCACGGCCTTGTCCAGCACGCCGTACTCGTGTTTGGTGGTCGAGACAAGACAACGACACATCATCATGATGCCCAAATTTCTGAAGCGACTGCATACAGGCATACGGGAGCAGTTAAATGGCGAGTTGTTGAAGTATTCTGAGAGGTTAGTCATCGTCGTCGTGTGTCGTGCTTTTTGACTTGATGTGAGAATTACAATTATTTGGGTTATTTTCAGTAATAGATATCTTGTTCCACGTGTTAAAAGTGGGCAGGAATCGTACTTGCAGCCATTGTTTTGTCGCTCCGTTATTTTAATATACTAGTGCGTGGCCGTACGTGCAAAAAAAACAAAAAAACGATTGGGGCATTGTCAAATTGTATCGGACCAACCATCTATCTATAATTCCAGCAATCTCTGTGTGTGTCTGTCTGTCTGTCTGTCTCTGTATGTGTCTGTCTGTCTGTATGCGACCGCAGTGTCTCGACGACCGCCGGTCCAATCGGATTGAAACTTGCCAGGAATATTGCTGGGGACCCGTGGATGTGCCTTTTCAAGGTTTGGGTGTTTCATGTCTCCGACGATGCCTTTATCTCCCGGCATGCATCATTCCCCATGACAAAAACCGGAAACAAAAAAAAATCCAGAAGCAAAAGAAAAAACGGACCATTCATATAAAAGTGAGTCAGAGCGGGGAGACAGAGCCACTGAATGTGAGGGCGAGAGATGGGGGAGATTGGGGGGGAGGGGCGAGAGAGAGGGGCGTCACAATCAAAGAGGGGCGAGAGAGGAGGGGATAGAGAGGGGGGAGAGAGGAGGGGCGAGAGAGAGGGGCGTCAATTCTTCTTCTTCGTTTGATATGACGTCACAATTGACGCTGGGGACCTGAGTGTGTTTCCCAGGTTTTCCCAAGTTATGCCATTTATGATACGGTTGGTCCGATCTAATTGAAAAAATGCCCCAATCAGTCGTCGTTACGAGAGCGAAGGAACGAAGCTGCACATACTGGCACGCACCTACGGGCCCGCACTAGTATCATAAATGGCCATAATTGGGAAACACTTGGGAAATGATGAAAAAGAACGATATCAAACCTTAAAAAGGCACATACTCAGGTCCCAGCGTCAATTGTGACAATCAAAAAAATTTTTTAATTGTGACGTCAATAGTAGTCATAGCACCGTGTCCTGTCATTGGTTGATAAATAAATGGCCGTAACTTGGAACGCTTGTGATTAATATCAAACCTTGAAAAGGCACATCCTCAGGTCCCCAGAAATATTCCTGGCAAGTTTCAATTAGATTGGACCAGGGGTTGTCGAGAAACGTCGGTCGCAGACACACATACAGACAGACAGACACACAGAGATTGCTGGAATTATAGATAGATAATTCTGATTTTAGTTTTGAGAAAATGAAAAGGAATATTTAAACGAGAAATCGAACGGCACTCGGTAGAGCGCACACCTCCACCTGGCAGAACAGTTTACGTTTTGTATCCCACTGATAGGTTGGATCTGGATCTGGACCTTCACCAAAATCGAATCACTTGGTCCTTGTCACACACCCAACCTCTCCACCAAGTTTCGTGCGAATCCGTCCAGAACTCATAACTTTTAAAAAAAGATATTGGCCAAAGAAAGACAAACGGGGTGAAAACACAACATACGTCCACTTGCGGTGGTGTAGGTCATGGTAGTTGAGAGAATACAAGGTATAGGATTATGGGAAGAACTGCGAGAAAACATAAAGAAGTTTGGGAAGGTAAGAGTGTCAGTTTAAAGTTCGGTTTAGAAAAGTACGGTTTTATTTCCCTGCTTTCTTTCCTGAAAGTCCCTGTAATGTCCATCTTTTGTATACCCTGTGTTCCCCGTCCCATCCCTCTCCCTTCCACAGACCTCCTAATGTCTCTGTTCCCCATTGTTTTGTCCTTCCCTCTCCTGCCCCTCTTGTCTCATTCCCCATACGAGCCTCGCCAATGTTAACAAAAATACAAATAAAAAGAGAGATGGGGTGGATGGTTGATGTCATAGCAAACTGCTTTGGGAGTGGAGTGGAAAAGATGAGAGGGGAAGGGAGAGAATTGGAGGAGACGAGGAGGAATGATGAGTGAGATGATGTTCTCCCTCCGTCAGGAGAGCAAGAAACGAGATGATTTGAGTGGCGGAGTGAGGGGAAGAGAAGTGGGATGAGTCTAGAGGAGAAGAGAGCAGCTGGAAGTTTGGAGAGATGAGAGTTCAAAATTTACTTGCATGTTACATATGTGGTCCATAATTGTTGTCTTGGGCCTGGCTGGATGGCCTGGAGGTATGCAGTCACCTCTGAGCTGTCTTGGCTGGGTTCAAATCTTGACACAGTCATAAACTATCATCCTGATGTTTCGCAGGCAGGGAGAAGCATCAATGTGTGTGGACGTTGGTCTCGGATAGATGTCGATCTCCTGGTTGTTTGCCGGCATTTGTTTGCGGACTTTAAATATCCTACGGTGCCCTTCTCAAAGTGCAGGCGAGCTATCGCCGTCACCCTGAACAAATTCCAATTCCCTACTCTAACCCACAGGGAGCACTGCATCAGCAGCACAACTATGCTCCCAGCAAATGAAAGAACTTGTCTTTTGCATTCTTTCCTTTTGTAATTTTTTTTTATGGTTGCTTTATTGATGAACCATTATTTTATTTACTTACTAGCAGGGGTGCCTGGCGTTGTGAGGACTTGATGGAGGATCTTTGTACTTAAGACACTGGTTTACATCAGGGATACATTCCAGAAAAGTGCAACAAATATCAAAACAATGGAAACTAGAGGGGGAGCACTCGGTAGAGTGCAAAACCTCCGCCGCCAATACTGCTGGGTCATCAAATATGTTCTGTGTGTAAACAAAGGTGTTTAATCAGTCAGTCGGAACCACATAGACATCAAAGAATTACCACCGCGACCAGAAAAACCCTTCAAACTGTTCTAGGTGTTTGCAACATGGCCCACTGCTTACTTCGTTCCATCATCTGTCTATCTCGACATAGCAAACAATAACATTAAAAGCAAATAATTTCCAGAACGAGGTGTGTGAGGGGAGTAGAATGATGCCAATGGGGACACATGGTGGATGGAGAATAACAGCAAATCCAGCGTGGCCATCGAATTGCAAAGAAGAGAACAGGGAAAAAGTACAAAAAGATCGCATCAGTACAAATATATTACGACAACTGGAGAACGACTAAAAGGAGCAGGAAGATTGTAAAAGATATCTGGAAAAGCAGTTGGGGAGAGACAAAGAAGGCACTTTGCAGTGGATTGGAATTTACGTTTCATGTTAACTGCGTGGAGATACGAGTCAGGACGTACAGTGTCTGTAAGAAAGTCTCCATCCCACTTTCTAAATTTTTTCACCTTTGATTGCCTTTATTTATAACTTGAAAAGTAAATCCATTAAATTTCAGACCTTTATTACACCTTTTATTTTCCACTTTCGTTAACCCACAACTTCCAAGGCTGGTGAAAAAAGGAAAATTGCTACAAATTGTCAGGAAAACTTGAATTAGAAAACATCTAAAATCTAGATTATATCTGTGTTGATGAGCTGTCCACCCCCGAAAGACAAACAGAATGGCGTATGAACTGAGCTCACGTGTGGAACCATTTTGCACGCGCTTGCACCAAATGCAACACACCAGCCGGTATAATTGCCTCCACCTGTGTTAAATTGGTTTTGTGATTCTGATGTTTAGAATGAAATCAGCTCGTTCCTGTTGGTTTGCCTCTGCTGGGGGTGTGAGTTGTGAAATTTTCATCAGCAGACACAACTATGAGCCCAGCCATAAGAACTTTGCTTTGTCATTCTTTCCTCTTTGTAATTTTTTTTATGGTTGCCTTTTATTGCGGAATGAAGCATATATTTTTATTTACTTACTAGCAGGGGCTTTGTGCGTGACGTTGATCAGGCTTGATTGGATTGATCTCTTGTTTAAGACACTGGTTTATCATCAGGGATACCTTCCAGAAAAAAATGTGCAACAATATATAATACAATGGAAATACACGGGGGTGAGCACCTGGCGGTGCCGTTAGAGTGCAAAACCTCCGCCGCCAATACTGCTGGGTCACTTAAAGTGAAAACCATATCCTATTCATTGTAGAGTCAATCGGATAGGACAGTGAATGATGGCACCGACTTGAATAAACTAAACTGTAGTCGACGCGCATGTAGAATGGCAAAAAAAATATCGAATTTTTTGAAAAAAAAGTTGCAAAATTTTTTTTTTCTTAACAAATTTTTTTTTGGGGGGGGGGAGTGTTGGAAATCACTTAAAACATGTAGAAATGCAAAAAAATTCAAAATATTTTTAATAAATCGAAATTTTTTGAAAAAAGTTGCAAAATTTTGTTTTTTTTTTCTCTAACAAATTTTTTTTTTGGTTGGAAATCACTTAAACATGTAGAATGCAAAACAAAAAAATTCAAATATTTTTTCAAAATGCCGCCATGCGGCCATTATTGGACTTTGAACAAGTCCAAAATCTAATGCATGATCCTTGGACATACCTAATCCCCCCACCAAGTTTCGTCGAAATCCGTCCAGGAGTTTCCGTAATACTGTTCACAAACAAACAAACAAACAAACCCTGAATTGGCAACGTCAGAACGCATATCCCCATCCACCCACCCCACCCCCTTTATTCCATTATTATTACAAGAAAAATTGCGTTGATTAACCTCGCCATCGAAGATGGCGGATTACTGTTTCACCCTGTCTGTTTGTTTGTTTGTTTGTGAACAGTATTACGGAAAACTCCTGACGGCAGGGGTGAAAACAGTATCCTCCGTCCATCTTCTGATGCGCAGGTTAATCAACGCAATTTTTCTCTGGTAATAATGAATGGAAAAGGGGGTGGGTGGGTGGATGAGA
>CM068959.1:59023828-59037437 GCA_035128595.1 Eptatretus atami | reverse complement strand
ATAATATAGATATATATATATATATATAGGATATATGTGTATAATGGAGGAGACGAAGCAAAGCGGGAACAATTGAACAAGCACATTTATTTCACACACAGCAGACAGCACAGAAGGCACGTATTCAGTCACAGTAATATAATAAAGGCACGTATTCAAGCACAGAAAGAAACAGTAAAGAGAGATACTACTGACTAAGACCGACACACGGCAACACTTACACAGTTTTCTTAACAGACGGCGGCGCCACCCGCATAATGCATTTACACAAAAAGCAAAGGAAAAAGAAAAGCCACCTCATAAGGCGAGGAGGCAGACAGGTCCGTAGACTAAATGTACGTGGAATCCTGGAGGATCGGCCAGGTCCACGAGACCGGGGAGGTCTTACCCAAGTGCGAACGTCCTCGTGATGCGATGGCGGGGCAAGCCGCAATGTCGCTGCGCGTAGTCGCGCCCGACTCCGTGCCCTGCGGTGGTACGGCGAGTCCTCTCCGGCGTGCTCAGCGCGAGCGGCGTGTCTTGTTGGCATCACGTTTAGGGGTGGGGGAGGACGGGGGCCCCCTCGGCAGCTATCTCAGCGTGAATGGGGGCGGGGGGGGGGAATCGCTGATGCTGAGGTGTCAGAGGAGGAGGGGTATGGGCTCGTGGCTGGATGGTTCCGCGAGTGAGTGCGCGACCAAGACCCCCTACTTCGTGGTGCGTTCGCGTCTTCGGCATATCTCCGCCACTTCTCTCCGCAACTCTTCTCGAACTCCTCCCAGCTCAACTCACCCTCTCTTCTTCGAGTCGCCTTGCGCTCGCATCTTTATAGGACTCAGGAGGAGCCAGATATGCAAATTATGCGGATCAAAAACGGCGATTGGAGGCGGGGCCACGCCACCCTCTGCTCAGCCATTGGTCGGGCAAAAAGGGGCGTGAACCTCCCTTGATCCGCATATTTGCATAAAACGGACTTCACATACACGCGCTTGGAGGCGGGCCAAGCCGCCTCGCGCTCGCCCATTGGAGCGGAGGGGAAGTGGGCGTGAAGCATTTTGGATCCGAATTTCCTCCCTCGGAAAGGCCGCCATTCGCGCTCGCGGCTCGGTGCGTTTGGCCCAATCGCCGAACGGGCCCTAGACAGCCCGACGTTCAGTGTTCACAGTGGTGCGGTTGTTGGTTGTGAATGAGAAAGGCGAAGGTGGTGGAGGGTTTTCTGTGGTGGTTTGATGGTTATGGTGTCGTTTGGGAATGGCGGTGAAGCGATGTTTGCGGGATGGAGTTGTGAAGGTAAAGGTAGGTGGCTGTTTGCGTTGTTGGCGGCTTAATGGTCGAAAATAACAATAGAGAAAGAAAAAATGGCTAACTTAAAGGCGTCGCAGCCCGGATGAATCACACATATTCCCTCTATACAACGGGTTTGGGCTAACTACACATGGACTTACCGAGATATCTCACCTGAGGACTCTTTTTGGTGTCATGAAAATTTCCACAACCGTAACACTATATATATATATAATATATATAATATATAATATATATATATATATATATTATATATATATATATATATATATACAGTGGGGAAACAAGTATTGTGATACACTGCCGATTTTGCAGGTTTTTCCCACTTACAAAGGCACGTAGAGGTCTGTAGTTTTATCATAGGTACACTTCAAGCTGTGAAGACGGAACTAAAACAAAATCCTGAAAAATCACATTGTATGAGTTTTTAATAATTAATTTGCATTTTATTGCATGAAATAAGTAATTTGATACATCAGAAAAACAGAACTTAATATTTGGTACAGAAACCTTGTGTTGCAATTACAGAGATCAGCGACGTTTCCTGTAGTTTCTTAACCAGGTTTGCACAGACTGCTGCAGCAGGATTTGCTGGCCCACTCTCCATACAGATCTTTCCAGATCCTTCAGGTTTCGGGCTGCGTCGCTGGGCAACACAGACTTTCAGCTCCTCATGAAGATTTTCTATTGGGTTCAGGTCTGGAGACTGGCTCGGCCACTCCAGACCTGAGATGCTTCTTAACGGAGCCACTCCTTAGTTTGCCCTGGCTGTGTGTTTCGGGTCGTGTGTCATGCTGGAAGACCCAGCCACGCCCATCTTCATGCTCTTGTTGAGGGAAGAGGTTGTTGGCCCAAGATCTCGCGATACAATGGCCCCATCCATCCTTCCCTCAATACGGTGCAGTCGTCGCCTGGCCCCTTTGCAGAAAAGCATCCCCAAAGAATGATGTTTCCCCACCATGCTTCACGGTGTTGGATGGTGTTTGGCGTTGTACTACATCCTTCTTCTTCTTCAACACGGCGGGGAGGTGTTTAAACCAAAAAGCTCTATTTGGTCTCATCAGACCACATGACCTTCTCCCATTCCTCCCTCTGGATCATCCAGATGGTCATTGGCAAACTTCAGACGGGCCTGGACATGCGCTGGCTTGAGCAGAGGGACCTTGCGTGTGCTGCAGGATTTTAATCCATGACGGCGTAGTGTATTAATTATGGTTTTTTTGATACTGTGGTCCCAGCTCTCTTCAGGTCATTGACCAGGTCCTGCCGTGTAGTTCTGGGCTGATCCCTCACGCTCTCATGATCATTGAGTCTCCACGAGGTGAGCATCTTGCATGGCAGCACCAGACTGAGGGTGAATGACTGTTATCTTGAACTTCTTCCATTTTCTAATAATTGCGCAACACAGTTGTTGCCTTCTCACGAAGCTGCTTGCCTATTGTCCTGCAGCCCATCCCAGCCTTGTGCAAGTCTACAATTTTGTCCCTGATGTCCTTAGACAGCTCTCTGGTCTTGCCGCCATTTTGGAGAGGTGGAGTCTGATGTGATTGAGTGTGGACAGCTGTCTTTTATGCAGATAACGAGTTCAAACTGGTGCAGTTAATACAGGTAATGAGTGGAGAATGGGAGGGCTTCTTAAAGACAAAACTAACAGGTCTGTGAGGGCCGGAATTCATACTGGTTGGTAGGTGATCAAATACTTATTTCATGCAATAAAATGCAAATTAATTATTTAAAAATCATACAATGTGATTTTCAGGATTTTTGTTTTAAGATTCCGTCTTTCACAGTTGAAGTGTAACCTATGAATAAAAATTACAGACCGCTCTACGTGCTTTGTAAAGTGGGAAAACCTGCAATTATCGGCAGCGTGTATCAAATACTTGTTGCCCACGTTATATATATAATAATATATATATATATATATATATATATATAGTTCAGAGTATACGTGTGATAGGTATGATAGTAGATACTATATAAGGTCAGTAACGGGTAGCCGATTCATGATCACAATGGCTCACGGAGATTGTGCGTAACCGCCAATACTGGGCCGTGAGGGGTTCCGTTCAAAAAAATATATCAAAAATTATGAAACACTATTATTTTAGGGAGGCACATACGGGCTTGATTAAACCATGCAAATATTTTTTTTCGACATTTAATTAGATTTTTCGTGTTCCCTCATCATGATTACCACTCTGCCCAAACAAAGCCAATGGAAATCTGATGCAACAAAGCCAGACATTGTATAATCAGTAGAGGCAGCCTATAGGCCTAATGTGTTAGGCCCAAACACCTTATGTGTTTGGTCCACCAGAAAACCAAGATTGTAGCCATATCATTTTGTCTGGGTGCTATGGTGGGTGAAGTCAAACAACAGATGTGGGTGTGGTCCAGCAGCTGTCCGACCAATGGGTGCACATTTCAAAAATCTACCCCCAACAAGAACCCCAACAACAACAGTTACAGCAACAACAACAACAACAGCATTGAAAAGCTTTTCTAGACCTGTGACATGTCTCAGGCAAAAAGATGCCAGAGTACAACGCGATAAAGTATCATATCGAGTGATCGCAAAATCGCCAATTTGTTCATCCACAGAAATGTTAAATGTCATCTAGCCGAGCAAAATAATGGCTGAAGCAATTACAATGATTCCAACAGAAGAAAATGACATTCTCTCTTGGTTATTGCACCTGTACCATAACAAAAAAATTAATCTGATTAAAAAAAAATAATACAACCACAATACTCAACAATCTATTGAACGCCATTTATGCATGCACAGAGTGAAAACTCTGCCGTAAAACTCACTCTTTGTTGTAAAACTCACCATCAACCACAAAGTTTCTGTCTTCATTTGCAAGGCCACATAGATTGTAAGGAACGACAAAATGCATAATTTATGAAGGAAAAGGGAACGGAACATCCTACTGATGCTTTCATTGAGCTTCAAAGGGGGGTCATACGGTGATTGAAAAGAGCATTCTAAATTCACCTTTCCATATACCGTATGCATGCTTTTGTTCAAGAAAATCATGCAGTACCAGATCGTGCAGTTTGTAAATAGATGTGATAATGTGACGTCTTTATAAGGCATCTATTTATTACATGTGCATTGGGTAGGGAGGGATATGGAGGGGTGGTGAGGGAGGAAATTGGAAATGACTACATTGAGTAAAGGAACAGAAGGAAAGAGGATTGTAATTAAGGTATCTCTTTATTATATACATATAGACAAGGAGTAAATTGAGGAAAATAACAATGAGGAAAAGAAGTGAATAGAGGAGGGTATGAAAAATAAAGGAGGTGAGTTGAGTTTGGGAGAGAAGGGAAGGAAGATTGGGAGGATATTGGAGTTTGGGGATACAATAAATAGAAAGGAGCAGACAAAGGAGAGAGGGTAAATAAAAATTTTGCCATGTTGGCAAACAAAATAAAACAAACAGCTGCCCTTGGCAGGGCAGCTGTACACGAGGTACTCCCATGGAGTGTGTTTTCAATTTTCTTTGCGTTTTTCTTTTTTTTGCAGAGTGAAGGGTTTTACAGTGGCCGGAGTGCAAATCCTGCCACCGAACGTCCTAGAAAAAAAAAAAACCCAACTGCAGGAGGACATCCGCAGGCACAGTTGGGCAATTTAGATATGGATGGCCATTGGCTCACAAGGAGCTCCTCCGCCCTTTGAAATGCCAATATAGAAAGAAGAGTTTGGGAAAAAAGGTTACCATCTTCGCTAACTTCTCAAAATCTAAACCCTGTGAATATACTTTTGTGGGAGGAAGGAGGGAACAGGTGGAGGTGGAGTCCAGAGGGAGGAGGCAGGGGAAAGAGTGGGCAGAGGGGGGGGGGCAGGGAGTTAAAAGTTATAATCCTAGCCACCTGGGGAAATTGATTTGGTGAGAGCTCATTGGTTATTCCCTCAAGTCACAGGTGAGAGATGTGATTACGTCTTTGTTTTCATTTATATCGTTACGGATTTGGGGCGGTAGGGATCATGAGGGGAGTTCTCTAATCCGCTATCTGGCCAACAACCCTGAGGCCGACAAACTTCCGCTAATTATGCGGTGTGGCCGGTTGCTAATCAACTACGAACTGACGCCATCTAAGACGCTTATTTCATGCAGGGTCCAGCGTCTGAATCCACCTTACCTTAAAATTCAATTAAACCCCTCAGATAGAGTACTGTGCTCTCAATGTCCCACTGTGATTACCAAATGGTCTTGCGATATCGTAAGTGGAAACGTTAGCTTTAAGCTACCCATAATGGAATGATTGGGTGAACTCCCTGTTACTACCCACACGCGATGTTTAAGTAATGGAAACTGACAATCAGACAGTTTGGAAAAGATTTATCGAGTTAACAAAAGGCACGTATTTACAAGACAGTGTCACAAAGCAATATTCTTACCCTAACGCAGAAGCCCGTTCTTACTCAGTCACTTATCACTGGTCTACAAAATGGGTGCCTCAGTCATTCTGGGGAAATCAGGTAAGGAAGAGGGACAGACAGAAGAGAGAGAAGAGTACGAGGCATATTTTTGGCCTCTCGCTCACCGTACGTAAGCTGGCAGGCTTACGTTGGTCCCAATAAAAGAGAGAGAGAGGGGAGAGAAAGAAGAGTAGAGGAGGTGATGTGATGCAACATGTGGGGATTGGTGCAGAAGGTGGCTGCATGAGGAGCGAGAGTCAGTGTGCCCTAAAAATGACAATTGGTGCTTGTTGATATCTCTGTGCATCCAAAGGGAACAAAGTAGAACAGGGATAGCAAGAGACAGATGGTTTGAGTCAGGATGTATGTGCGGCCAACATGTCCGGGAATTATCCGCTGGCTTGGCCCATTCGCCTGCATGGAACCTTGTTCACTTGACTTGTGCTCGGTCACCAGCTTGTCTTCGTGCAACCCGTCCATTCATGCATTCATGCAGATCCCGGGATGCATTAGCTCCGTTCATGGGCTTCAGTCTGGGTTTTATAGCCACAATTTGCCCTCCATCACGACCGGATGGTGTGTGATCCTCTGACTTGCCCATTGGAGCGCTATCTCTCCCTCAACGCCCATTGGCTCTTCAGCTTGGCAGCACGGTGGGGTGAGGTATGGCTTTGTGCTATTCCCATGGGGCGTCCACTCAGTCTCTTCCACTCAGCCATGCCTGCTCAGGTTTTGACGTGTTTGTTAACATGTAGAATAGTTTGATTTGTGGGTTGTATGGTGCAAAGCGTGTTGTTAAGTTGTACCATTTTGTCGTGTTTTGTGTGTGTGTGTGTGTGTGTGTGTGTGTGTGTGTGTGTGTGTGTGTGTGTGTGTGGTGTTGTGTGTGTGTGTGTGTGTGGTTGTGTGTGTGTGTGTTGTGTTGTGTGTGTCCTGCGTGCATGCGCTGTCAATGATGTAGAATGAGATGAGAAAATATATGGAGAGAAAATAGATAGAAATAAATAGAGAAAAAAAGTCACAATGGGGTTGGATTGTTCTACAAACACAATGCATTCCCTTCCCACTGGTTATGATTTTCAAATTCATGAGTATGTTCTGCATGATTATGTGGAACGACAAAGGAGCTACGGTACAGAGTTAAAGATTTATGGGGGGAATGCTTATTAGCTTTCCATTGTAATGAACTTTTCTTTTACACTCCTTTTCTTTAGGCAGCTGTTCTTCGAGAAAACACATTTAGCTAACGCATTATTTATGAATGACTAGTCCTTGGGTTCCATCATGCATTCCTTAATTTTGTTGTGAGCATAGAGGAAGCTGAACCCTGACTTCATACCGTGAAGTGGGAGAAGTACCTGTTTCGTGCTCAATTTGAAAGTTTCTTTTTGTTTGTTTCCCTCCTGCTTCTTGCACAGGCCCATGTTGCCAAAGAGGAAACCGAGGAAAGCCAAAGCAGGGCAGCTGGCATGAGTGTGGTCAGAGATTACGATTTACACATTTGCGCAGAAAAGCTACTATTATGCACTGTAGAAAACTGATAAGAAGAAAAGAATGATACACTGCAAAAGGGTATCACGGATGGGCATAAAAGCTATTCTGGCTTTTGATTGCAGGGAAGTTTTCAATACAGTATGCAGTAAATAGTTTCAGACAAGAGAATGGAAAGTTTCTCTGACTAATAAATCAACAGTCTTCACTTTGAGAAATGCTAACATAAGAGCATTTGTGGCTTTGTTTATTGGTAACTATAGAAATTGATGTTATCTATGAAAAACACAATTGTTTTCCTGGATAATTTTTTTTTAATGTTTGTATTTTAACCTCAGCAACAGGATTTCCTTGCAGGTTTGATCCACTTCCATCATAACTGGCAGTCCGACTCATCAAAACACTTTGCTCTTCCCCAGTAGCCATTTGGGTGCTTTCAAACTTGTGTGGCTCATCATCCAGCACGATAGCTTTATCTCTTGGATTTCTTTCTGATCATGATTGTTTTCTTGGTATGTATGGAGTGGTTTGCCATTACCTTCATCCAAGCAGTATCTACAGGGGCTAAAGAAAGTCTACACCCCCTTTCACAGTTTTCACCTTTTGTTGCCTTATAACCTGGAATTAAATTGCATTAAACTAGACCTTTTCCATCTTTATTTACACTTGGTAACGCACAACTTCCAAGTGAAAAACAAATTCGACAAATTTCAGAAAAGAAATTAAAAATACAAAACGAGAATATCTTGGTTGGATAAGGGTCCACCCCCCCTGAGTTGAGACTTGGTGGAAGGACCTTTGACAGCAATTACAGCTGTGAGTCTGTTGGGATAGGTCTCTACCAACTTTGCACACCTTGATTGTGCAATATTTGCCCATTCTTCTGTACAAAACTGTTCAACCTCAGTGTTGTTGCATGGGGAGCAATCATGGACAGCAATATTCAAGTCTTGCCACAAATTTTTAATTGGATATTAGGTCGGGGCTCTGACTGGGCCACTCAAGGACATTTGTATTTTTGTTCCTTAGCCACACCAGTGTAGCTTTGGCTGTGTGCTTCGGGTCATTGTCATGCTGAAATATGAACTTCCATCCCAATTTCAGCTTTCTTGCAGAGGGCAGCAGGTTTTCCTCTCTGATATTTCTGTATTTTGCTCCATCCATTTTCCCTTCTATCCTGACAAGTGCCCCAGTCCTTGCTGTTGAGAAACATCCCCATATCATGATGCTGCCACCACAATGCTTCACACGAGGGATAGTGTTCTTTGGGTGATTTGCTGCGTTGGGTTTGTGCTAAACGTAACATTTTGCATTTAGTTCAAAAAGTTCCATCTTAGTTTCATCAGACCACAAAACTTTTCTCCACATGGCTTCAGAATATCTGGAGTGTTTTTTTGCATACCTCAAATGGGACTCAAGGAAGGCTTTTTTAAGTAATGGCTTCCTTCTTGCCACCCTACCATACAGGCCAGACTTGTGGAGTGCTTGGGATATTGTTGTCACATTTCCACAGTGACCAGTGTTTGCCATAATAAAGGCACGTAGCTCTTTCAAAGTTGCCACTGGCCTCTTGGTGGCCTCTCTGATCAGTATCCTCTTGCTTGGTCATCCAGTTTGGAGGGATGGCCTGATCTAGGCAGGGTCTTGGTGGTACCATTCTCTTTCCACTTCTTAATGATTGTCTTGGCTGTGGTCCAAGGGATATTCAAGGTGTTTAAAATATTTTTATACCCATCCACTGATCTGTGCCTTTCCACAACTTTATGCCGGATGCCATTTGAAAGCTCCTTGGGGTTCATGGTTGAGTCTTTGCTGTGAAATGCACTACCCAGTGGAGGAAACCAACAGGAACAGCTGATTTTATTCTAAAATAATCAGAATCACTGCAATTTAACACAGGAGGAGGCCAATTAACTTGGTGTGTCATTTTGAAGGTGATTGGTTACACCTGAGCTAATTTACAATTGCTATTATAAGGAGAGTGGACCCTCATCCAACCAAGATATTCTAGTGTTGTATTTTTAATCAATTTTCTGAAATTTGTCGAATTTGTTTTTCACTTGGAAGTTGTGGGTTATGTTGTGTAAATAAGGGTGAAAAAAGTCTGATGTAATGCAATTTAATTCCTGGCTATGAAGAAACAAATGGTGAAAATTTTGAAAGGGGGTGGAAACTTTATTTTGGCACTGTGTGTGTGTATGTGTATATATATATATATATATGTTAGGCGAGTATTCTAGCCAGTTTTCTCCAAAAGAGAATCCGATGCCTAGCATTAGGACCTTCAGCCATTACTGGAAATTTCTGCCAACTGCCTGCATAACTTCACGTAACCCTGATCATGAGGCTAAAACTGGGTAATACACATTGCCCACACGGGTTAATGAATACAAATGGCCCCCTCCGTTAAGAAGGATTTCTGCTTTTACCCCATTAAACTTTTAACCTTTGCTTTCAAAACCAAAGCCACAAGGGAGCAGTGGATTTGAATTCAAAGTTTCTTGCTCCTTAATGAGCTGCTTACCAAGACTGACGAGCTCCATCTGCCCAAATCACTTGAGTTTCAGGCACCAGTGATTCTTCTTTCAGCTCGACACCTGTTAGTGAAACAACCCTGCCACAAGAACGACAGTGTGAGACTAGAACTGGCAGTGGCTGTTTGAGACACTGAGCCATTGGAGTATTTTATACACATTGAGAGATTATCCTCCATGTCACTTTGTGGCATAACAGTCCACGATGGTCAAACATATATATATATATATATATATATATATATATATATATATATATATATACACGTACATTGTCACATCCTGACATTCGTGGGGGATACGTTCCTGAAAAATACCGGTGAATGTCGAATCCGTGAATTGCGGGGCATTGGTTCAATGGGAAAAAGGGTTGCTGTTTCAATCGTGTTTCTGGGTTTCTGTGGGGGTGGGAGGGGTGGGTTGTTAAGGAGTTGTGGGGTTGAGGAGTTGTAGTTGGGAGTGAGGATTGAGGGTTGTTGTGGTGGTGGTTGGGGGGTTAAGTTGTGGAAGAATTGGGGACATGGGGAGGTTGAAGAGTTGTGGTGGGGTGGGGATTGAAGCCCTCGGGTGGGAGGGTGAGGTTGAGAATGAAGTTTTCGGCAGTGTTGGGGTGGAGTTTTATGACTTGGGGTTTGCAAAGGGGGGGGGGGGTTTGAGGACTTGAAGTCACATTTTACCATTGTGCGAATATTCGGCATGTCTGAAACACTCTTCGGAGAGAAAGTTATTCAGTAAAAGTTTCTTCAAAGTATCCATAACCTATGGGAAATAATATATTAAATAAAGTTGTACACAAGTAGTTAAATCTTCATGCATATGAAGTTCAGACAGTGGAACTTTAAAATTGAGAACTTCCCAGGATGGATTGAACATGGTGGGGCAGTCCCCTGGCCAACATGGTCTCCCAATGTGATTCCCTTACACTTCTTCTTGTGGGGGTATGTCAAGGATTGTTTGCCAAACATCTGTTGCTGACAATGAAACACTTTGTGAAAGGATAACCAATTCTATCAGCAGTGTGACGAGGGATATGTTGGCCAATATGTGCATTGCAGTGCATGATATCACTTGGATGTGCAACCTGCCAATAAAGGTGTACAAGTTCAGGTGTTCTGAAGAACACAAGAAACTTTCTGAATTATCTGAGAAAATGCAAAAAAATGCATCATCATTGTATCTCTTCTAGTTTGGTTGTAATAGATTATAAAACCGGAACAAGACTTTGTGGACAGTCTCTGCTTTGTTCCTAAACCTCAAACGATCTTCATATAATCCATGCCAAGTTTACCCAATCAATATTTTTGAATAAATCAATAAGTTGTTAAACTCTTTTTCCTCTCTTCTTTTCTTTAAGTGCCAGGTGTGTACAACAACTCAAGACATTCCTTATTGAACCTCACAGTTTGGAACTCTTTCAACCAGTGCAAGAATAAAATACTCCTTTTGGTTTTCTATCGTGGTATTTTTACAATGGGGTTCTGCTTCTATATATATATAATATATAATATATATATATATATATATATAATATATAATAATACATATAATAATATATATACTATATATATATATATATATATATATATATATATATATATATATACGGCGTAGTGGCGTGCGCCTGTAATCCGGCTACTCGGATGCTTGGGTTGGAGGATCGCTTGAGGACGGGAGCTCTGTGCGGGCCATGCTATGAGAGGGTGTAGGGCAGCCTGGAATCATGGCGAAACCCAATCCTTATCCCTGTGTCGTAAGAGGTGACCAGGGTTGCGTCAGGAAGGGCATCCGGCGTAAAACTATGCCAAATCAGTATGCGGATCATAAAGGTTGATCCGCTGTGGCGACCCCTAACGGGAGCAGCCGAAGACGAACAACAACATACATATACTGAAACGCAAAAGAAACTTACCACTTGTTTGAAATGTAATAAAATTGTAACAGTTCAAATAAAACAAACCAACAATTGCTAATTGAAACATTGGCATTTTATTGATGACATGTCAAGTTTTTGACAAGATACACCATCTCATAAGTTTGTTCTACAGTACAGAACAGCACAGGGTGCAATGTCAGTCCCTTTCAATAGCGTGTGTGGCCACCATTGTTTTGGATACAGGCAGTGCAATCGTCGGCGCATACTGCCTACCAGTCTTTGGATGGATTGCTGCTGGATTCTGTCCCACTCAGTCCTCATGTCTGAAGCCATCTGACTTAGGACCATCTGCCTGTCCTGCCTTGCAGTGGTGACTCTGGCCTCCCTGATCGAGGGCTGTCATCTGTTGTAGTTATGTAGTTATCTGCAGTTGTAGTTATCTGCAGAGTTATGGAGGGTGTCTCTGTCCACCAGGGCCGATATCTCTGGTGTGAACAGCCAAGGCGACGTGCCACCTCAGGTAGCTCAATCCGCCTTGCAGTATGCCCAAGGCACACTGCCGTTGATCCCTTGACAATCGTGGCATGTTGATTGAAATGCCATTTTGCACTGGCCTTTTTAAAGCCAATATCAAGACATCACGTGCAGCTCATTAAAATCATCCCGTACCCCCTTGGCTAATCACTGACAGTCAAAACGGCTGCTCAACAGCTGTGCTATGAAGTGACCATTGAAGGTTCAAGTGACCATCCGTGACCGTTTTGTCTGACAGTGAGGACACTATTGTCCACAAATAAGTTCACACATTTACTACACGGTGTTATTGTTGATATTTGAAGGTTTAAAAGGTGGTAAGTTTCTTTTGCGTTTCAGTATATATAATCTCAGAGTCTATTTTTATGTTAAAAGCCATCTTCAACGACCTCCTGCTCATTTATGAACAAAAACTGTATCCAGTCATGCTTAAAATTAAAATGTTAGTCGCTTTAATGAACTGTATACATCGACATTACAACTTGAAATAAAGCACAGAAGACATTTTCAATGAGCAAGCAGCAGATATGAGCTAGCACGAAAATCCTGCTGGAGGCAAGAGATTTTTGAGAATCCTCACTTCAGCATCCCAAAGGAGAGGCAAATGGAAGATGAATAAACATGGCTGCCTCAGCTACTAATTTAAATCATTGACATGCTCATCTTGCACCAGTTGTGGCTATAAGTGCATGGTTAGCATTGTTCGCATTGTCCAAAAGAAGTCCCCGATGGTTGGAGTGATCACTCAGTCCAAATTTCCGTTTATATTTGTCGGTGGAATCAACTGCACTAATCCAGTAAGGAATCCAGTAACCAAGGAATTTGTGGCTACATGAATACTTTGGGTGTTGTCATGATATTTTAAGTTTGGGTTTTATTGAGTCATATTTATTGAGTTTTTTCTTAACCGATGTGGGGTGATAAGGCATTGACAGACTAGGAATGATCGGATTGAGACTTGTCAGATCATCATCCGCTGGACTCATGAAGGAAGTTTGAAATTTGAAAAGGAAAAGGACTCATCCAGGCAAGGAAAGAGATATTCAATTTTCTCTTTCATATTAAAGTTGGGATGAGCCAGCTTGCCTTACATTCCTTCGGAAGAACCATGCGCTTCATAATTCAGCTTTCCGTGTTAAGGTTCCAACAGACCTCAGTTTCTATTGAATGAAATGGAATTAAAAAGTCCAGTGAGATATCTTGCTCCTTAGCTAAACCAGTGATGTTGATATCTTTGTTGTTTAAATAGTATAAACAACAACAATATGTATTTCCTTGTATGTAGAAAATTATCAAATCTTTTGTAAAATTTACTGCACGTCTTACTTGGAAGGGCTAGAAAACAAGTTCACAATGTAAAACCATGTGGTCGAGACAAAAAATCTTTCTGCAAAACGTAGAAAATATACACAATTGGTAATAATTTTACAAACTGTAAGAAACACAGCATAACAAGCAAAT
>CM068959.1:59010802-59023522 GCA_035128595.1 Eptatretus atami | reverse complement strand
AGACAGCACAGGGTGCAATGTCAGTCCCCTTTCAATAGCGTGTGTGCCACCATTGTTTTGGATACAGCAGTGCATCGTCGCGCATACTGCCTACCAGTCTTTGGATGGATTGCTGCTGGATTCTGTCCCACTCAGTCCTCAATGTCTGAAGCCATCTGACTTAGGACCATCTGCCTGTCCTGCCTTGCAGTGGTGACTCTTGGCCTCCTGATCGAGGGCTGTCATCTGTTGTAGTTATGTAGTTATCTGCAGTTGTAGTTATCTGCAGAGTTATGGAGGGTGTCTCTGTCCACCAGGGCCGATATCGTCTGGTGTGAACAGCCAAGGCGACGTGCCACCTCACGGTAGCTCAATCCGCCTTGCAGTATGCCCAAGGCACACTGCCGTTGATCCCTTGACAATCGTGGCATGTTGATTGAAATGCCCATTTTGCACTGGCCTTTTTAAAGCCAATATCAAGACATCACGTGCAGCTCATTAAAATCATCCCGTACCCCTTGGCTAATCACTGACAGTCAAAACGCTGCTCAACAGCTGTGCTATGAAGTGACCATTGAAGGTTCAAGTGACCATCCGTGACCGTTTTGTCTGACAGTGAGGACACTATTGTCCACAAATAAGTTCACACAATTACTACACGGTGTTATTGTTGATATTTGAAGGGTTAAAAGGTGGTAAGTTTCTTTGTGCGTTTCAGTATATATCTCAGAGTCTATTTTTATGTTAAAAGCCATCTTCAACGACCTCCTGCTCATTTATGAACAAAAAACTGTATCCAGTCATGCTTAAAATTAAAATGTTAGTCGCTTTAATGAACTGTATACATCGACATTACAACTTGAAATAAAGCACAGAAGACATTTTCAATGAGCAAGCAGCAGATATGAGCTAGCACGAAAATCCTGCTGGAGGCAAGAGATTTTGAGAATCCTCACTTCAGCATCCCAAAGGAGAGGCAAATGGAAGATGAATAAACATGGCTGCCTCAGCTACTAATTTAAATCATTGACATGCTCATCTTGCACCAGTTGTGGCTAATAAGTGCATGGTTAGCATTGTTCGCATTGTCCAAAAGAAGTCCCCGATGGTTGGAGTGATCACTCAGTCCAAATTCCGTTTATATTTGTCGGTGGAATCAACTGCACTAATCCAGTAAGGAATCCAGTAACCAAGGATTTGTGGCTACATGAATACTTTGGGTGTTGTCATGATATTTTAAGTTTGGGTTTTATTGAGTCATATTTATTGAGTTTTTTTCTTAACCGATGTGGGGTGATAAGGCATTGACAGACTAGGAATGATCGGATTGAGACTTGTCAGATCATCATCCGCTGGACTCATGAAGGAAGTTTGAAATTTGAAAAGGAAAAGGACTCATCCAGGCAAGGAAAGAGATATTCAATTTCTCTTTCATATTAAAGTTGGGATGAGCCAGCTTGCCTTACATTCCTTCGGAAGAACCATGCGCTTCATAATTCAGCTTTCCGTGTTAAGGTTCCAACAGACCTCAGTTTCTATTGAATGAAATGGAATTAAAAAGTCCAGTGAGATATCTTGCTCCTTAGCTAAACCAGTGATGTTGATATCTTTGTTGTTTAAATAGTATAAACAAACAAATGATTTTCCTTGTATGTAGAAAATTATCAAATCTTTTGTAAAATTTACTGCACGTCTTACTTGGAAGGGCTAGAAAACAAGTTCACAATGTAAACCATGTTGGTCGAGACAAAAAATCTTTCTGCAAAACGTAGAAAATATACACAATTGGTAATAATTTTACAAACTGTAAGAAACACAGCATAACAAGCAAATGCTATATTTATCTTGCCAAAACGAAGTTTTTGCAAGATATGTTAGTCAGTCTGTAGTTTTTTTTTTTTTTATTTTTATCTTGCCAAAACGAAGTTTTTGCAAGATATGTTAGTCAGTCTGTTTTTTTTTTTTGTTTTTTTTTGTTTGTTTGTTTTTTTTTTTTTTTTTTGTTGTTGTTTGTTTGTCTGTAATCACGGAAAAAAAATTCTGCAGACCACAGTTTTCATTGGAAATTTTGTAACTTCGCTATTCAGAGGCCTATGGAGGTCCCTTTTCAGGCCATAAAATTTTGAAGGTCAAGGTCAAAGGTCAAGGTCACTTTTTCGCAAATCAGTGTAATCGACAAAACCCTCATTTTTTGAGTAATTTTTGATCGGATCCTCTTCAAACTTCATGGGAATATAGTTTAATGGTCTGGCGCTCAGCTGATTAATTTTTGGTGGCGATTGGCCTTGACTTCATGTGTTTTTTTTTGTTGTTGTTTTTTTTTTATCTGTAATCACGTATAAATCACTCTGCAGAGCACAGTTTTCATTGGAAATTTTTGTAACTTCGCATAATCAGAGGCCTATAGAGGTCCCTTTCAGCGCATAAAATTTTGAAGGTCAAGGCAAAGGTCAAGGTCACTTTGTCGCAAATCAGGGGAGTCGACGAAACCCTTATTTTTGAGTAATTTTGATCGGATCGTCTTCAAACTTCATGGGAATATAGTTCATGGTCTGGCATTCAGCTGATTAATTTTGGTGGCGATTGGCCTTAACCTTCATGGTTAACGCCTAAGGTCAAACATTTGACCCCATGGTCAAATTTTCAAGTTTTAGGAACCATATCGTGTAGTACCTCAAATTGAACACCTCGATGAGTGCTTTCTAGATATTACAAGCTTGAGACATTATGACGTGATTGGTGACGTTATGAGGCAAACGCATATTTTTCATGTTACTCTGTAGAACGATTCTCATGCCTGGTGTTGGCGCAGTGGTTAGGGCAGCGGCTTGGGACCCAAAAGGTCCTGAGTTCAAACCCCGTTGGGCCACTGAATATATATATATATATAATATATTACCATGTAGTATAACACCAGGGGTTGACTCAGCCTGCCATCCTTCCGAGGTCGGCGAAATGAGTACCAGTGTACTGGGCCCGGTGTATACCCCGGTTAGAATAGGTGTACCATATCCCTGTGTGTCGTAAGAGGCGACCGGGTGTCGTCAGGAAGGGCATCCGGCGTAAAACCTGTGCCAAATCATTATGGGGATCATTGATCCGCTGTGGCGACCCCTAACGGGAGCAGCCGAAAGAAGAAGAAGAAGACTCTGTAGAACGATTCTCATCGGAATCTCTCGTAGGCAGATATTCCTCAAGGAGTCGCTCCTGGTGGATAGCAGCTCTGTTCACCTCAGTGTGACCTTAAAGAAGTCACACGTGGTCACCTTTTGGCAAGATACGGATCACCCTACGGGTGACATTGGTTTATTTATTTTTTTGTCACACGAAAATGACCTGCAGCACACTACAATTACATGTTGATAGTTTTCAGAGGGTATTCTTACTATAATTCCCAGAGCGGTGTTTGTTAATTGCCGGAATCCTTCGGATTTCGGCAATTATGTTGGTCGGGTTGTGTGTGTCATTCTGTGCGTCTGTCTGTCTGGCCGTTTGTTTGTTTGTGTGTTTGTTTACCCTGAAGCAGCACACCGTTTCAGCAATCATGACCAAACTGGGTACAGATGTCGGCCATGTCCAACTTAGACACTTGTCGTTTTTCGTGAATCTAGTCAAAGGTCAAGGTTAAGGTCACCGAAAAACCGAAATTCTTATTTTCGCAATAACGTCCGCTGAAATGGTCTTATCGACTTCAAACCAAATCCAAAATGTGCATCTTCCAATTCTGCATCCAACCATATGCTCATGGGGTGTCACACCAACACCCTTCTTAGCGGTCGGGGGTCGAATGTCAGGGGGTTCGGGTCAAAACTTTCAAATTGCGATAAAAACGCCATTTCAAGTCCGATTGACTTCCAAGTTATGATCATGACCAAACTAAGTGCTATAACTCATTAAACAGTAGCACTATCGACTTATAAGAACCAAATTAATTTCCAGGTTTTGTGTTTTCAGAGATATGGAGATTTGACAAAGTTATTCCGAAATCCTTGCTCAACGAGCAATTTCATTTGTTTGTTTGTCGCGCTACTCCTCCTACAGCTGTGGATCAATTATATCCAGACTTGCTAGATAGGATCAACATGACCCTAATTAGTGTATAGGGTGTTTTTATCTTTGGGGGGGGGGGGTGAGGATATCGCAAATGGATGCAAATTCTCTATGTAAATGTGTATCATGTAGTGCCACCTCCAGGTGGGGGAGGGTATTACATGTCTCCACCATTTACAGTTCAGTATTCCTGCCCTCACGTTTTCCAGTACAGTGAAGTGTTTTGAATTATTGGTAGTAGGTATGTTTTTGCTTCATGCACGTAACTTCATGGGGTTTTTTTTATTTGCATGTACAGAGCTGTCAGTTACCTATACACCGCCTAAGTAAAGGTACACATTAGAAGAATGTGTTGCATGCTTGAAACAAGATCACCTGTAGGGCAGGTACTCTCCTGGTGTTAATAATACATACCTATAGCTATGTCAATAAAACAAGTAGTTGAAGTGGAAAAGAAAATGTTTACAAAACTATTTCAAAGTTTATAAGTGTTTCTTTCCTGTGTGTTTTTTCCTTTCTTTCCTGTGTGTGTTTGTTTCTTTCGGTCTTTCCAAGGATGAGACAGCTGAATACAGACCCTTGGCAACCATCATTGAGGTGCGGATGTGATTGTTGCCTTTGGAGAAGTACTATGCATATTAGAATATACGATGTGGAGTCAGCAGACAGGTATCTGCTCCAAAATCTCTACTGAGAAGAGGTAGCAAAAGCATGAAAGTGAAATGGACATCAGAACACAAAGAGTGGGATGAAAAAGTTTGAGATGTTTGTTGTTTATTGTGGAAGAGCAATAATTCACAATCAGTATATTTGATGGCACAGAGGGGAAATGTATCATAGTCAGTATACAACATCTGCAGTGAAGCATGGGGGAGCATAAGTCAAAGTTTGGATCGACTGTACATCTCAGCTCATGGTGTTTGGGATCTATTGAAAAACAATGATGGTACCTGAACTATTGATAAGTACCTGCAGATTCTCATCCATCATCCAATTTATTCAGGGGAATGAGGGGGGATTCATCTTTCACTGAGAAAACAAATGCAAACATGTTGAAAATGTGTGGTGAAACGATATTGTCGCATGGACGGCAAGTGTCCAACAAGACTCAACCATACCCGAGGCGTTTGTTATTGCATGCTGCACGCTGAAGCCGAGCCTTGTTTTTCAAATCCTACTATTAATTGGCAATTGGTCACTGGCTTTGACACCAATACATTTTTGTTATCTGACCCTAGGTATCAAAAAGCTACATATATATTATATATATATATATTATATATATATATATATATATATATATATATATACAGGTATATATACAGGTATATATATACAGGTATATATATACAGGTATATATATATATATATATATATATATATATATATATATATATATCGAACAAACAGTTTCAAACGGAGCGCCTCACCGCCATTAGAGCATTTAAATTGCATCAGATGTGGCAATAAATGTGAATTGTAGCTCCCAGCTTGCCGGCTCGATGACAGAAGATGCCATTTGTATTTTTGCCATTTCCATTCCTACCCCGTTTAGAATACCGTGCGACACTGGCAACTTGTTTGTATTTTGTAAATCCTGAAGAGATGCTGTCGGTTTTGCAATCCAAGATCGACTTCATCTTCCCCAATTGCATCCTCATTGACTGTGTTCCCCAGCTAGATTCATTCTTTCATGTCACTGCACTTTTCCCAACCACTGCAAAACACAGGATCTGGCACAGGAGTTGAGAGCCTTCAGGTCATCTGGTCCGCAAGGCTCTGGTAAGAGAGGGCTTGAGTAAGACTTGCCCCTGGTGGGTTAAGGCACATGAACTCTGGGAGAGGCCCTGGTTGCTCAGGCATAAATACTTTTGGGTAGTGGTCAGAGAGGCATTGCGCTTTCTCTAGGTCTACTGTCCAGATTATGTTATCGGCTTTGAGTGCACCTGCACCGTCCCGTGTGCAAGTCTTTCCCCTAAGGTAGGCATCTAGGCGTTTAGGCGAGTCTTCACTTTACTGGCAAGCCGAGTCTCATACTGACACCGAGCCTTCTTGAGGCTTTGCTTGCACTGGTGACTTAAGGCCTTAACGACAGGGTAGTCCGCCTCTGACCTTGTGTTTCGATAAGGCCTCCACTGTTTGGGCATATCTACTCACTCAGTCTCGAATAACAGACCTAACGTGTAGCCACGCATGATCTGCCGAAACTATATCCTCCAGTTCCCATTGGATATTGGCGGCTTCACATCTCATTACCACGAACATGGCCTTCCTGATGTTGTGGTGCTTGCCCGGTGCTATCCGTGGTACCTCGTTGGGTAGGAAGTTCCACCAGTGGAGCACTGTATGATCGCTACTACCCAATGGTGGGAGAGATGTCTGTATTTGCACATCCTCGTCATCCTTGGTGAATATCAGGTCCAGACATGATGGCTTCTGGCCCTCTCAGAAGCGTGTTGGCTCCACTACATGCTGCGTGAGTAGTTCTCTGGTAGCTATGTCCAACAGTCGACTGCTGAAAGAGTTTGGCACTCCCGTAGATATCAGGCTAGAACAGTTGACATGGGGTGCATTGAGGTTCCCCATGAATAGCACATTTCTCGTTGCCGAGCAGTGGTGCGTGATTTCTGCAAGGCACGAAGAACTTTCCACAAGGCACGAAGAACTTTCCGCAAGGCACGAAGAACTTTCCACAAGCCACGAAGAACTTTCCGCAAGGCACGAAGAACTTTCCGCAAGCACGAAGAACTTCCGCAAGGCACGAAGAACTTTCCGCAAGGCACGGAAGAACTTTCCACAAGGCACGAAGAACTTTCCGCAAGGCACGAAGAACTTTCCGCAAGGCACGAAGAACTTTCACAAGCGACACGAAGAACTAATGTAACGTGTTAAATAAGGTGGTGCAATAGCCACTGCGTCAACGGCAGTAAACTTGCGGAATTATTTTTATACCACCTTTACAATATTTATTTTATTTAAATTTAATTATATACTTCAACACCGTATCGTACAAATCGCCTTCATACTGCTTCAAAAAACCCTCCAATTTTGCAGTACTTAGACATGTTATGTTGTTGTTTCGTATGCAGCCTGTGGCTGTTGGTTGCATCATTTCTAGAAGCACGACTGTGCCATTGATCTGTTACCAGTAGTCTGGTACTCATGTTGCTGACCTCGGAAGGATGACACGCTGAGTCAACCCACCCGGTGTTATGTCAATGGCATGACAGGGGCTCAAAACTCAAGACCCGAAGATCTTACGCCAGCCACCTTAAAACCGTTAAGCTAACACCAGGCTGACATGTTATATGAGGTGGTGTATAAGACTAGGTCAACGGAGCTAAACTTGGGGAAATTGCCTGGTTGGCTTTTATAAAGCACTAACCCCATTCAAAACCAATATCTTTTCTTCCCCCATCAACCCTCCACACCCCCTCCCTCCAAGCCCACTTAATTTCAAATTTCTAGTTTTTGTTTCCTGAGAGTTTGCTCCTATATCCATCTTGTGCACCCCGTACATCCTCACCTACCCCTCATTCCTCCGCACATCCATTATTTGTCCAAGCTTCCCTCTATTTTGCCCCTCAACCCCACTGTTAATATTTCCCTCCTCTTTCTACTGTTCCTTCTGTTCTGCATCCTGATCCGTTCTGTATTCTAGCTCTTCCATGAGCCTTGAATTTATATACAAAAAAACTCCTCACTTTCTGCCTTCCTGCTCTTCCAACTGCCAAATTACATCATTTTCTGGAAGCATGGCTGTGCCGCTGATGCAGTGCCCCGTTACCAGTAAGCTGGTCTTCCTTTTCCCAACCTCAGGAGGATGGCAGGCTTGAATCAACCCACCTGGTGTTATTTTAACGGCCGACAGGGGCTCAAACTTAAGACCCTCGGATCTTAAACCAGCCACCTAAATCATTAAACCAACACCAGGCAAATACTCAGTGAGGGTGAAACAAGCCAGAGCAGGCAGGATTCAAAGGATCAAAAATAATGAATGTGATTCCACCCAATCTGCCATAAAATGAATGGAGTTGAATGTGGTTGTGTAATGCATGGTCAAAGAGTGCTTGTGGTTGTGGCTTTCTTAAAGGATGTGGAATTTTCATGCTGTTTGACTCCTTTTAAAGGCACGAGGCAGATATCTGAACTTGACTATTTTTTAAAGTAATTGCGATCATTTTTTTAGAAAAGCTTTGCAAGTGCTGTGTATTGATCTGAAAAATCGAGCTGTTTGATGAGGAGCCATGCACATGTTGCATATTCAAATGATAGCCTTTTTGAGCGACCCCATTCCCCAACATACCCTACTCTTATGAGCTCCACTCTATAGTCTTCGATCATCTTCCCAACTCAACTGTTTACTCCCTTTGCTTTGAGTCTGAATGCGCATTCCCATCCCTTCTCTTGATGTCCTCAAATTAATTTTTCCAATTCATGTTCCTCCCGCCTCTCCAACCTTACTCCACACATACAGAATTTGCAGATGTACTTTCCATGAATTATGCCTACCTGTGTAAATTATGCCTACCTTCCATGCCTCCCTGTGTAAATACTGTGCTGACTGCAACATTTGACGGAAAAGCTTTCAGGACAATTGGATTAGTGAGAACCGTGGCAAAGTCAATGACCTTTTGTGAACTTGTTACCCAAAGGTCAACTGACATGTTAACATCGTGATGCACCTTATGGTGTTACAAGTACTATAACAAAGATAAGAATGTTGCTTCAACATGTGTGTGGTTCTATTACCATAGTACTGAGTCCAGTGTGTCACATCGGAAGTCGTTGGACATTTCTCACTTTCGCAATGACACAGCTGGTCATAGATACTTTTATTGCTAACAGAGAGTGTGAGTCATGAAATGTGGAAAGTGGGGTGAAACAAGAGATTCTGGGAAAGCGTTTGTGCAATCCGCTTTCCAATTTCGTTTAAATCTATCTTTGTAAGTACTTATGCTTGTGGGCTCAGTGGTGTTCCATGATGAAAGGACCAATCACCTGTACAACCCTTCATTAAGCAGTATTGTTTATTTTTTTTAATGAAAGGTTCATTGTGGGTAATTAGCGTGCTGAAAATGTTGTCATTGTGTAATTGATGATATATGGAGTGTAGGTCGTTGATTTTTTGGAGGAAACACACAAATCAAAACTTCATAAATTTATTTGGTGGAGGAAATTGTAAATTTTAGATTCTTCTCCCTCATCCTTGGATGCTCCGTGCTCCTTCCTCTCACCTCCTTTTACTCCTACCTTTGTGAAACCTCTTTTGCCTTCCTTCTACCCTCCTCTAATACTCTGCCTCCCTCCTTCCTCGCACCTATCCACCCCCTTTTGTCCCTTTTCTCAATTTTTAATTTATTAATTCATCGCATAAGGGGGTATGGGATGTTAGTCCTGCATGGGAGGAATTGAGAAATTCATATGGGATGTGGGATGTTACCCCTCCTCACATGTATTTAATAGATGGCTCTTAAGGCGTTTTTAAAAAAATATCCGAGAGTACCTGGAGCCATATAATTACCTTTGTCGCCGAAGGTGGGTGGAGGTTATGTTTTCACCTCTGGCTGTTTGTCTGTCTATTTGTTTGTGAACAGGATATCTGAAAAAGTTGTGGATGGATTCGGACGAAATTTGGTGGCCAGGTTGGGTGTGCGACAAGGAGGAAATGATTCGATTTTGGTGAAGATCCGAATCCAGATCTGGATAGGAGAATTTTTTATTTTTCAAAGTAATTCTTCACCATTGAGCGATGTGGCCAAAAACAATATGTAAAGCACTCGAGGGGAGCACTCGTAGAGTGCAAAACCTCCGCCCCAATACTGCTAGGTCACTCAAGTGAACCTGATATCCTATTCATTCAATTTGACGTCAACAGTGCTCACAGAGTTATAGTTTGCAACTTTCCCTTTTACTTTTAACTTTTACATACTCAATTCATTCGTCATAACTAGATTCCTTGAGACAGAAATTGATTTTACGTGGGTATATCCACCTGAAGTTCCAAAATCAGCCGAAATCCGTCGAGGAGTTTTTCCGTAATACTGTTCACAAACAAACAAACAAACAAACAGACAGACGGGTGAAAACAGTAACCTCCGTCCATCTTCGATGGCGGAGGTTAATGATATTTCAAAAAAAATATGGCCCTGATTTGTTCTACTGGATCAGGATTGCGTGGTGGATGGAGGTATATGTGCTCTACCGAATGCCCTTCGAGTATTGCTCATGTATTCACTTTTGTAGGTAAAGGTTGAATGATCGTTGTTTTTTTTCTTCAATGGAATGTAAAATTTGTGATGGTTTTCAACAAGGTATTGTTGAGTTTTTCCATTGCCTTTATGAGTGAAAGAAGATAGTCTGCCTTATTATGGTCCTTCCATGGTAATTGCTCTGAGCGTGAAAAGAATAAATTCACATTAAAAAAAAAAAGCTATGAAAAACATTTTTTATGTAACTTACAATGAGTGTTCAAAGTTTGTGGAAAGAAATTAGTGACAACAGTCCAATGAAAATCCAACTTTATATTGAACATATAAGTATATTTGATTAACAATGATGGAGGCGCTTACTCTTGACAGAGCTTTGGGGCATTCACGTGTGGAGAAACGTGTCAAGGCCAGAACACATCACCACTCCATCGCAGGATACTCGACAAAGTGGCTACAATTTGTAATTTATTTATGGTGTCTGCAAGAACTCGCCTCCCAAATGAAAGACGTTTTAACTAGTTCCACAACTAAGCAGGCTTTGACTTGCACCAAGTAAGGTGAACAGACGAGATACCCAGCTTAACATCCACCTGAAGGATGGAGCACACATTGATGCATCGCCTGCATGCAAAACACGAGGGTGGCAGTTTATAGCTGAGTCGAGATTCTAGCTAAAGAGCTCAAAGGTGAGTGTGCACACCTCTCGGCTATCCTATCCTCTCAGTATCCTATCCTCTTTTATAAAATATTTCACAAAAGAAGAGATGACAAAAAAATATACAGATTCAGAAAAGCATTTTGAATGACTGTTCTGTTCTTAGACAAACTCTGTTGTGTGAACACGTCAACACGCACACGCACACACAAACACACACTACAAAACATCAATTAAGTCAATTTTAAGTGTTGAATTTGTAATGAGTATATTCAGCTTCTGTTGCACTAACTGGGACTGGCATCTCTAGATTCAATCAGCTAGCAGAACTTCCACTACCCTATACAACCCCTCGTGGGAAGAAGCAAAAATATTTCCACTGCACATTGCATTGGAACCTCTGTGAAATCACAGAGAAAAAAATTCTCCCCAAATTTCTGATGACATCTGATAGAAATCTCATGAAAATTTCATCAAATCAAACAAGAAATTTATTTAATGGAATGATAACCAACATGACAATGCGACGGTTTTTCAACATTTTCAAAATGGTTCGAAGGAAGCCATTATGTGCAAAAGACCGAGTAGCACGATGTCCCGATGAGTGTCATGATGGCATGTTTTGGCCACTTCAATAACTTTCAGTGTATAGAAATAAGCTTTGAATCGTTATGTTGCAAAAAACAACATGTAAAAGATTGATTGATTGAATGAATTGGTTTTTTTCAATTCCACGTGTTGTGATAATATGCCAAATTACATGTGAATTAATTGAATCATAAAAGAAACAATCAAGTTAAAAAACGAAAGGTTGATCATAAAACAAAAACAATAATCAGAATACACCGAAAGATGAGATATTACAAAAAATACGAATAAAGTTAAATATAACAATTTATATTGAAGTCAAATAATAACAATGATAATATATACATATATATATATATACAAAAAATTATATAATATTTCTTTGAAATCAAATATTAATAATGATAATATACATCTAAAAAATAAATAAATATATTATTGTGAATATTGTTACGAATTTGCCGCCCACCCAGGGTGCGGACAGCCGCTTTAGCCAATGGCGGCCGTCTCGCCCACCGAATGGACAATTCAGTCGCGACTTTCCGGAACAACGCCGAAAACCAGTCACGGGTGTGCTCCAAGTGCACACCACGGCCTAGTCAATATCCTACCCGCGCGCGACAGGGTCAATCACCGAATTATCGATATACCTAAGTATTCGTGCGGGCAGACTACCGAGAGACCGTACCTCAACGAAGGCCTGCTTGGACACGAACCGCTTAAGCGGTTCGTTACGTTCTGGGATAACCGAGCGGTGTATTATCGCCAGGCCTCGTTGGACCCGATTCTATTATCGGCTATTTAAAAGCCCGCTAAATTCCGAGAGCAATACGGCGGTTCAATGGGGAAAGAGGACACGACGAACGGGTTAACATTCACACAAGGACATTTATTTATAATACACACGTAAACAGGGAGGCACGTATGCAGGTATGCAATCAAAAGGGGAAGGGGACAAGACACGAGAAAGGTAAAAACACTACAACCGTCTATGGTTATTATTATTTACAAGCACTTACACAGTTCTACTTGCGGGACATGGTGCCACAACATTCACACAAAGAAACAGGGAAAAGACCACCCTCATAGACAAGGGAGTCAGACTGGACCCATAGGCCTTTATGTCCAAGGAGCCTGGTTGACCGAAAGGACTCCCAGAGGCCGCCGCAGGTTCCCTCCACCCTCGTGGTGACTTGGTTGGGCGACCCTCGATGGACCCTCTCAAGCACCTCCACC
>CM068959.1:58976436-58990126 GCA_035128595.1 Eptatretus atami | reverse complement strand
CGGTGGTTACTTTCTGTTCTTCGAGACTGTCTCCTCTCCAGCCTCGCCCCCCCCCCGACTGCTCTGTCTGCGATCTGTCACCCCCATATTTCCACAGGGCACCAAGATCCGCCAGCAACCCCTTCTTGTGAAACGACCAAAATCAAAGAATCACTGCTCACCTTCATTCTTTCATTCCTTTTTCCTGCCTCTGCAACAAACTCCCACACTCTCTTCATTCCACTCTTCCTCAGGTCTTCAAAACAGCTGTTCACCTCCATCTCTTATCTTCCCCCATCCAAAACCATGATCTTTTCTACCCGTTAATCCACCCCAAACTCACCTCCTTCAAATTCCCTGCTTTCCTTCCTGAAGGTCCCTGTGGTGTAAGGACCTGAAAGTCCCTGCAGTGTCCATCTTGTTTACCTCTGTTGTACCCGCCCCATCTCTCTCCCTTCCACAGATCTCCTCATGTCTGCCGTTCCCACTGTTTTGTGCTTCCCTCTCCAGCCTTTTGTGTCTCCTGCTCTCCTGTTATACATTCTGTGTGTTAGCTCTTTCACGAGCTCGACATTGTTTTCAAAAAATTCAAGGTTACAGAGAAGAATTGGGGAACTATGGACCTGTGAGGTTGACTTGAGTTGGTGGAAAGGTATTAGAGAAGTTCATTAAGGAATGGATAGGGAAAACATAAATAAAATTAATTAATAGGCAGTCAGCATGGATTTTTTTTGGATACATAGTTAGACTCGTTGAAGAGCTGGAACACGAAATGGATCAGGCTGCAACTTAACTAAAGGGATGGCAGAATGAAAAGGGGGAAACCCAACAACAGGGAGGAGGGGAAAATAGATAGAGACAGACAAACAAGGGATGCAGGTAACAATGAGGGGTAAGGGAGAATGCATAGGGTGGACATATGGATTCAGAAGCAAAATTTGGGAGGGGTGGAGGTGATTTAACAGGTGTCTTGAAGAACTGAAAGGAAGAATGAGATTTGAAGAGTGTGGAAGTTGGTTCCACAGGTGGGAAAAAATAGGAACAAATGAGTGAACTGTAGGTTAGCAGTGATTCTGGATTTCGGCAGTTTCACTATAAAGGGGTTGCAGGTGGACTGCGTGCGTCCTGCAGATACCTTGAGGGGGACCAAGCACAGAGAGGGCAGAGGGTGCAAGACCAGAAAGGAGCAGAAACAGACAGAGAGATCACCGACCTGTCAGCGATGGTGAAGTGATAGGCCCTAGACTCAGCTTCATCGTGAGAGATTCCAATGATGTTGAAGGCCTTGGTTTCCATGACATAAAGCGGAGCAAGGTGTGAGGCAGGGGCACAAGCCCCAGAAAGGAGAGCAGTACTCCATCAAGCTGCAGAGTTCCAAAAGGACATCATGTTTAACAAACTTATTGGAGTGCTATGAAGTAATTTCTGATTGGATGGATTCTTCATTCTAAGACAGCACAGGGCTGTGGGGTAACATCATCAGCTGAGAGAACAGCCGTTCCACTGATATTATGTCCTTTGCTGGTTAGGACAGGAATTAGGAATTTGGCCATGGTGCTGGCTATAGCTCACCATTCTAATGTGAAGGACACAATGAGATCTTTAACGTCCACCAACACGAACGTTGGCAGAATGGACACCATTTATCGTCATCCAAGGACAGACACACATTGATAAACTACCCTACTGTGAAACACTGGGATGACAGTTTTATAGCTGGGTCGACATTCGAACTCAACAATGAGCCTAGACACTCAAGGCTTAGGAGGTCGATGTAGCTGCGTACAGTCCAAGGTTCATTCTGCCAGCTAGATGTCGGTGGATGTTCGTGGTAAAGTGCAGTGGAGTGAGTGATCTTATCTGACCTTCAGAAGGCATTTGATAAGGTCCACCAGAGGGGTTTGTTAGCCAAGATGAGAGCTTGTTGAGTGGCTGTCAGGTAACTCACTGGATTAGCAACTGGCTTCGTGATAGGAGGCAAGAGTGGCTGTGAGAGGGAGGATGTCTCGCTGGAAGGATGCAAGTAGTGGGTATCTCAGGGATCAGTACTGGGTCCATTGTTATTCATTATTATATCAACAATTTGGATAGTGGGGTTAAGAGTCAGCTTTCCAAATTTGTATCTGCACAATGCTTTGGAGGCAAGATAGATAACAGAGAGGGCGTTATCAGATTCAGGAAAGTCTAGATACTTAATAGATTGGGCAAAAGATTGCAGAGAGGAGTTTTACATAAAAGAAATGTAATGTGTTGGGGATAGGGACTACATGATGCAAGGGCCAGTCTTTGAGCGTGTCACACAGGAGAAGGATTTTGGGTGATAATATATATGGGGGAAAGTGGGTAAGCAAACACTAGAGTTCCGAGCAGCTCCAGGTAAAGCTAACAATGGTTAGTGTTGTATTCGTAGGGGGATAAATAAATTATTAATCAAAGAGGTAATGTTAACGCTGTTATGGGAACTTAGTGAAGTCTCATCTGGAATATTGTGTAACAGTTTTTGTCACAACATCTGAGGAAGGGCATAGCTGCCATAACAGCGGTAGAGTGTCAAGCTACTAGATTGACTCCATTGCTAGCGAGACTTACTATGAGGACGTTTGAAGGAGACAGGACGTATAACATTATAAAGGACACGGTTACGAGGGGATCTGATTGAGATGTTTAGATGATGAACGGTGTGGACAAGATCCGTGCAGTGGAGTTTTCAGCAAAGTAGACATTGTCAGGACCAGTGGTTAAAAAAATAACATGAGAGTTAGGACAGTTTTAAGGCAGGGTTCTTTTTAATGGGGAAGTACTTTGTTGTTTCATATGCAGCATGTGGCTGTTGGCTGAATCATTTCCTGGAGTGTGGCTGCGCTGCTGATGCAGCACCCCTATTACCAGTAAGATGGTACTCATTTTGCTGACCTCTGAAGGAAGACAGGCTGAGTCAACCCACCTGGTGTTATTTCAACGGAAAACAGGGGCTCAAACTCAAGACCCTGAAATCTTAAAACCACCACCTTAACTGTTAAGGCAACACCAGGCTGGAGAGTGGTTAATACATGGGATGGTGTCCCCGGAAAGGTAGCAGTAGCAGAGGGGGTGGATAAGTTTAAATGGGATTTAAGATAGGTACCTGGATGGATTGTAGGTAGAGGGTATGGGGACATTGGCTTGTGTGGATGGTAGTAGCTTGCATGTGGATGGCTGACTGCACTGAGGTTGGTACAGCACAGACATGATGGACTGAATGGCCTCCTCATGCACCAATGTTCCTCAGGTATCCTTGACTATCCTGCACCAGTGGCGACCTGCCCAGGATTGTAATCCCAGGTAAGAAGCTGCTTCAGCAGATCATGCTTGACTCAGATCATGGTACATGATGATGATGATGACGATGATGATTGAGCTCGGTCAAATTAAAAAATATAATTATGCTCTCCCAGCGAATTGGAAGAGGCCAGTAAGGGTGACCAATTTTAAAAAAAAAGAAAATATGATGAATTTTTTTCACTCCAACCTCCTGTATAACAGTTCAATGCAATATTTGATGGAATTACCCAGTGCCACCCTGAGAAAGTTATACAGGAAATGACATCAATGTCGCCAAAGAACCCAAAGAACTCTGTGCTGTTAAAAAGAGGTGTTGTATCATTAAGTTACCTGAAAGGAGAACATGAAACCAGCTGAATTCCCGAGGTGATTATCTGCACAATTTGGTGATGCTTGTCTTTCATGTCATTGCGTGTTTAAAATTGACATGGTGAATTAATTAAGGTCAGCATTAGATGTGTAGGAATAATCATTCTTTCCAACTAGAAATTTAATAACAATACTGCAATGTAGGTACCAACAAACTCATGTTTGATCCAAAGGCAACTGGTGTGGCCATTGTAACAGATGTAGAATATACCGGAGGAAGGGAGATGATTTATTGAAGAACATCGCGTCATATGCCTGGTGTTTGCTTCATGGTTTGGGTGGTGGGCTTGGAATCCTAGGATCCTGAGTTCAATCCCTTTCGGCTGTTGAATTTACACCAGGTGGGGTTGACTCTGCCTGTCATCCTTCCGAGGTCGGGAAAATGAGTGCAGCTTGCTGGTATCCTGTGTCAGAGTGGCAACCTGTCCAGGATTGTGCCCAATAGCCAAGGAGACTGCTTAGGCAACACGAACTCTCTGCACAGAGTATGGTCCCAATGGATGGATGGATTACCGTCATGTGATGACACCTGGAATTGATTATTTCATGCCACAGTCAAAGAGAGCAACCATAGGGTAGTGACATTCTTGATCGCCTGAACCCCCCCCCCCCCCAAAAAAAATTCAAGGTTCTGCACCAGCCGGTGAACTTATGGCACTAGTGTTTTGGAATTGTAACAGTTTAATTCATGTTGGAAAACCATAATTGCCATCAGTGTTACAGTGACTTGTTTAAAAGCAATGAAATTACACAACAAATACGTATGAAAAGTCCAGGTATGTTGCCAATCAGGGTTTGACTTCCACATTTCAATCTCACCCTCACGTCACAAATGTTTCCACGACTACTCCAGCAGAGACGTTTTGAGAACTTCCAAATCATCCGTCCATCCAGTGGAGACTTGTCACCTTGTAATCGTCATCTCTTTGTGCCACACAAAGTATATCTGGGTGGCTTGAAGTTTATGAATAATGAAGATGTCAAAGCAGAAAAATAACTTTCAAGAGAACCATTTAAAGGTCCCTGACATGCCAAAGTACATAAATTTCATTTATATATGTCCTAGAGGAAGCCTGGTGTTGGCGTACTGGTTAGCCTGGTGTTGGGTAGCGTTGGGTAGTTGGATCCCAAGCCTGGTGTTGGGTAGCGGCTTGGGATCCAAAAGGTCCTGAGTTCAAGCCCCGTTGGCGCTTGAATTAATACACACCAGGAGGTTGACTCAGCCTGTCATCCTTCCGAGGTCGGCGAAGTGAGTACCAGTGTACTGGGCCCGGTGTATGCCCCGGTTAGAATAGGTGTACCATATCCCTGTGTCGTAAGAGGCGACCAGGGTTGCGTCAGGAAGGGAATCCGGCGTAAAACCTGTGCCAAATCATTATGCGGATCATAACGGATGATCCGCTGTGGCGACCCCTAATGGGAGCAGCCGAAGAAGAAAGAAGAAGATGCCGAGAGGAGTTTTTCATCGTGATTTCAGATCTGACAATGTTTTTACACAATACTCATTCTGTAAAATGTAAAATTTAAAAAACAAACCTCTTCGGGAACGCCCTAAAATTATCTGAAAGGGGCGTAACCCACATGACGTCACGTACAGTATGTCAAAGGCTGCACGTTAATTACTCGGGTTGGTGGACTACGTGATTCTATTGGCTTGCTGTGTGTTTCCACATTCGATTGGTCGACTCAATCGCTTCGTTCATTTCTGCTTTAAAAAATTGAACATTTGGTTTTGAATAATGGATGGCATGGACTTTCATTTGTCTGGTAGCGACAGTGAGTGTGAGAGAAATGAAGGATTTTGGTCTGAATCACATGGAGAATTGTGGGATAACATAGTCGCTGGAGGTGAAGTTCAGGCAGCTGGAAATGAAGTACGGCCTTAGCAGTTCGAGCCCGAAGCAGAAACAGCAGAGAAAATGGCGATGAAATTCCGGAGTTCATGATGATCCTGAGGACATCGAACGAAGACTCGGAAAATAACAACTGGTTGGACTAAATCCTATTCGTAATTCAATAAGTAAATTCGACTTGCATACTGCTCGATATCAAAAATATTTTTAGTGAGGTGACGTGACCAACGCAGCGCAGCGCAGCGGACATGGTTCCGCGGCGAATAAATCGCAAGCAAGGCCGGCGCATGTCATCGGCGTATCTCTTCGCGCATAAAATGAAGCAACCTCGCTGTCCGGATACGATGAAAACTTGTGTGCAGAACACACCTTGTGACACAATTGTCTCGAGTAGTCCGATAAATCTGTTGCATTTTTCTTTATTTTATTCCTACTGTCGTCATGTAGCACCAGTAGAAAACAATGAAAAAAAGAGAATAATAAATAAAAGCTACAGCACGTCAGATTTATCGGCCTATCGGACGGACGACGGATTTATCGGCCTAGTCGGACGGACGACGGATTTATCGGACTAGTCGGACGGACGACGGATTTATCGGCTAGTCGGACGGACGACGGATTTATCGGACTAGTCTAGACCAGTGTTTCTCAACCGGGGTTCCCCGGAACCCGAGGGTTCCACAAGAGGTCGCTTAGTGTTCCGCGAGAAACAGTAATAAATAGGCTAATGTATTTTGAGTAGTTTTTGTTTGATTTAATATTCGTAATTTTACTATACACGTACGGCATATTGTTGGAAAGTCCTTGGTTATTATAATAGAGGCTTCAACCTCTTATATTATTTAAAATTATAACAACCATAGGGAATGTATTTAACGATGTCTATATGGTGCCAGTGTGAAACCGCCCACACTGGTTAGTGGACGTCCTGTACGCGGCGGATTCGTGTATCATTGAGTGACTGACTCAAGTACGGGACGCATGCACGGTGTCCATCTATCTTCTCTGTGCTTCCTAGCGCGAAGTCTCTCTCTCTCTCTTCTCTCTCTCTCTCTCTCTCTCTCAAGGTTAGTTCTTCTGTTTACCTTTATTGCTTCAGCCTTATTTGTTTAAGTTTTGTTTATCAAGTTACATGAGGTGTTTTTTTTTTTTTGATTTAAATTTTTTTTTTTTGTGAATTAAAACCTCGGGTGAGGTCTCATAAACGAGTAGTATGTTTTTTTTTCATTGCCAATAAATTTGACAAAAAGGGGTCATTTTTTCCTTAAACCAGGTTCCCGAAAAAACATATTATATTTACCACGTGAACTACGATAAAAATAAAAGAGCTAGATATTAATAATGGTATATAATAATTTTTATGCAGGGGTTCCCTGAGACATGAAAACTATTTCAAGGGTTCCACAAGGGTAAAAAGGTTGAGAAACGCTGGTCTAGACTCTAGAGATCTCGAGTCAATCCACTCTGTGCGAGTTTCTGTATGTGACGTCAGGCTGCGATTCGCTGAAGTCCATTTTTTTAGGGGCGGGACATAGCAAGTTGTGAATAGCTCCAGAAATGATCGAAATATTGCTCTAATTATCCCATTTTTGATTAAAAAAAAAACATGGGTGATTTCTTCATTAGATATCTTATATATATATATATATATATATATATATATAATATAATTATATATATAATATATATATATATAACAAGTTTTAGAAGTTTATTTTGCATGTCAGGGGACCTTTAAGGACATATTTATCGTGTAACTAATTTACTCAAACTGAAAAATCACTTTCATGTTATTGTGTGTGAAAACTGTGCCAGTCAGTGGAACCTTTCTGATTACCATTGTCGTCCCAGGCAGAAGATTTATGGGGCTACCAATCCTTTGATACAATGTCCTTGAAGACAAGGCCTCAAAACGATGATGTGGTAAAATGTGCCTTTATTAATCCAGTCCCCAAGCAATCAATCCAAATCCTCCATGCTGGCGGCTTATGGATGTCAGGTAGCATGCAAGGGAATTGTGAAAATGAAAAATTACTCAAATCTATCTGAGTTTGAATAAACTGGGGTCTCGTTGGTCCATTGGACTAAATTTTCATTGGTATTCATGGCCTTGGGCATTTTTGCAAGTCTGAACAAAAACAATAGATTTCCCTGCCTGGAAGCCTGGGAACCCTAATAATATTGGGTGGTCGCTAGACTACCGTTATTCTCAGGTTTTCTGTCTGTCTGTATGTATGCAATGGACAGCTCTGGAGGCCAGAGGAGTCAACCGATTTTGATGAAACTTGACTGGTAGGTTCATACCAGGATCTAGTTGTATGCTTTTGAGCACCGTTGCTATGGACGCCACCGTTGCCTAGCAACGGGACTTTGAAATTTTTGAAAAAATCGAAAAAATATTTATATATATTTTTTTCGAAAATCAAAAATCGGCTTCCGTGCTTTTATGCGCACTATAATCAACCTCTTTGTCAAAAAATTTCAGCCCGATCCGTCAAAAACTGAATGACTAGTATGCAATTATATAGCGACCACCCATGTCGCCTACTGGCTTGTAATAATTATTACAGGTCTTTCGGGGGTCTTGGTGGTCTCAAGGGTCTTGGGGGTCTTAAAGGGTCTCCAAAGGTCGAAGGGATCTCAGCAGTCTTCCAATAGTACGTAATTAATTACTAAAACAAATAAACCACACACACACACACACACACACCATTCATTTATAGTAGATAGACAAACCTAAAAATAACCCCTTTAACCACGATTCCATTATTCTGCTGGAAACACATCCTCTCTCTCGTGTTTGATTGGTGTAATGGACTAACGGGCCTAATGTTGGCTCTGTGTTCGTCTTCAACGATGGACTGAGACCATCCATCAGCACTGACCGGGCCTTTCCATCCTCGGGCACTTTTTGCATGCTCTCTGGTATGTAAACCCATCTGTTCTCTTTCTAACCCTGCTGCCCCAAATCCACATAGCCGGACAAAATTGTTTTTACTCCATTATTTCTACTCGTTACTTTTGTTTGTTCATGCTCTATTATATTCTATTAATAATACTCAGTCTGAAGCTTTTTGATCCCACCCTATATATCTCACTTGAGGTGTTTTTCTATTTATTTATTTGGGGTTGCGGTGGATTTTTAGGAAGAGCGTTGCAATGACAGCTGGGACTTTCACCTCCCCATGGATCATCATCCTCTTGTGTTCGGCCTCACGGTTCAAACGCAGAGGTGAATTATTCAGCAACGTGGGGCAAGTTCAAACAGCAGACTGGTGACATCAAATAAATAACACAAATATAAACTAAGTACTCGGTACTAGGTATGTGTCAATTTTTGAGGATGGTGGCATTTCAAAAAATAATGATGACGAGGGTATTTTTTTCAGGGCATATTAGGTGTGTGTATAAAATAGCCCATGTCCCCCCCCCCCCCCCCCCGGCTGCCAAACCTCCTAATTCATCACTTTTCCAACATTTTCTTTTGTTTCACCTTTTCTTCTTTATCTCAAACTTTTCTCCCAACCCCTTTCTCCCTCCTTCACCCCTCTACCCCCTCTCATTCTCTCTCGAAAACATACCACAACGATGTTTATTAATGCCACGGTGCTCAGTGCTGACATTGAATTCATGTATTTATTTAAAGTAGCATGTAATCATGAGCTTTAAAATACTCAAATGACCCCCAATACAAACTTCTGTATTCATCACACACACCCCATGTCGAAAACAATTTCACCTCCCCCAACACCTACCCCCAATTTTTCTCTACCCACCTACCCCCAAATTTTTTTTTTTTAAAATAAACGTACATGTCTCATCAGAATTATTTTAACAATCGTTGTTCACTTCAGGTCATATGACCATTGAAAATATCCCCCCGCCCCACTCTTCCTTTCTTGTTCATCATCCCCTTGCTTGTTGTCCCTCTTTCCCCTCTCCCCCCCCACCCAATTCCTATTCCTGTTCATTCATTCTCATGCTTGCTAGCCCCCATCTCGTATCTATTCCTTGGTTGCTGTCCCCTCCCCCCCCCTCAAGCCTGCTCATTCATTTCATGCTTGCTGGCTCCCATTGTATTCATTCCCATCTTGCTGGCCCTTATCCTGTTCATTTATTCCCTTTGCTGCTCACCGCCCCCCCCCTTTCTGTTCATTCGTTGCTTTGCTGCTGAACCCAATTATGTTCCCCCTGTGTCTGTCTTCGATGTTGTTGAAAGCAAAAAACAAAAGAACGACAATATGGACCCCAAGATCTCCTCGTCATAATAGGGGGGGGGGGGAATACGGTACAGAAGATACAGTGTATTTGTCGTGAACGAAATACATAACCACGTATAGTATTCCAATTTCCCCAACATTCATAAATAAAAGAGATTAGAAGACGACCTATTTACAAACAAGAAATATCCGCAAATGTGATGGACAAGTTCTACGTCCTGGTACCCATACTTTAATTGTGTTGTACAGTTTGTTCAACATGACATAAAATAACATGAAAAACTTGGGATCATATTCACACTGTGTCCTCAATTTCACGAACTTGACTTCTCAAGAATATTCACACATGTCTGAGAAGTAATGACGTCATAATGGCACGATGAGTGATTGTGTTTCCAGTTTTTACCCCAATCAGTGTCGAACAAAGAGGAAGCACCGTTTTAACAAAAGGCAAGCGGCTACCTTTGACCTGGCTAGCTGCATCATGTGAGTACGTATTATCCCACACCGGGCAATCCAAACTCGATTTTGCAGCGGCAAAGCTTTCTCACGGCCCTCCTCCCCACCCCCTCCACCCCTACCTCTGCCATGGCTCCTCCACCCCTTCTCCTTCACCCCAGACTGAGATCTTTTCAGGCACACTAGTTGAACAACCTCACTTCTATCCTTCTATCCAATTCAAAGTTCCACTGGCTTGAGTTTCCACAGAATGACAGAAATAAGCACCTTGAGTGTTGTTGAATCAGGCCTTGTACACTTTTATAATACATCATACTTTGCGAATATTTATCCTTGATTTTGTTGAGATTATTAGCAGTTGTTCGTGTTATGTAATAACACAACGTATTTGGCCCCAATCTGATGTACCTTTTCCCTTGACAGGAGATTAGGTGCCGCTCAAGCAGGTTCATAGTAAGGAATGCACTCAGTGGTTGCCATTGCCTTTTCATTAGAGATCAGTGCAGGAAATTGGAATCTAACTAGTACAGACAGACAATTTAAAGCACACTTGTCACATTAATAATGCTATAAACGTCTTACTATCATGCACATTATAATTTGTAAACACTTCCATCTGCAAGTTTTTACCCCACGCACACAAAGCGAAAAGCGGGGTTACGCAATTGGTTCACTTTTGTCTGTCTGTCTGTCTGTTTGTCTGTGTCCTTCTGTCTACAAACTTCAATTTATGATCGAGGAACAACTTAATTTCAATTGAATGTTATATTTTGAACACGAATCAGACATACTTTAGCAGTTTAGCATTTAGTTTAGCAGTACATACTTTGACTCTGAATTCGCCCCGATTACGCAAGAGCAGAAAGGAGTGAGGTAATTTATTCCAAACAGGAAACTTACTGTTTTTAAGGACGTCATAAAGGACCCTAACAAGAGGCACGAATAACTAATGTAACATGTTAAATAAAATGATGTAAAAGATATTGCATCAACAGCGGTAAACTTCTGGACTTTTTTTTCTCCGACCTTTAAAATCTTTATTTTATTTAAATTGAAGTATATGTGTGAATAATGTCGAACATAAATCACATTTTTAGCACTTTACAAACCCTTCCGTTGAGCAATACTCGGACAAAATATTACGGCATTTTACTTCAACACGACCACTCAAATTTGCCGCTCACAGTCATTGTTTCTCAACAAAGTGTAGGATAATGAGTTCCAAAAACTCACAAGTTATTTCTGTAATCATCTATATAATACACTTGTTCGTCCATGTATGTATCTCTCTGTCTGTCTGCAACATTCTGCTCCACCCATTGGTTGGACAGTTTGCCTGATTCCGCCCACAATTTCTCTTCGGGAAAAATTCATTCTGTCATTGGTGCTTCCTGCTCGGCGAAGTCGAAGACTTCCTTGGAACTTTCACATTCTGCATTGCCATGCCCTCCCTCTAAGTTTTCCTTTCATTGCGAAACGACTAAAGAGACAGTCAAAAGGATTTTAAGCCAATAGATTTTGAGCATTTTTAGGAACATATCCCCCATGAATAGCGGTATGTGTCTATATATACAGAATATATCTGTGCAGCATCTGTGTTGTCCTATTCTGTGTTGTCACTGAACTACGAACTCAAATGTTTGTGAAATCGTAGCAATCTTCTGGGCTGGACCTACCTCTCCCATGTGTATGTCCTCATGGTGTTAAAAAAAAAATAAATATTCACTTAAGTCTTCAACTTCAATTGCTTACAAAAATGTAATTAATCATGACTATTAAAAATTAATTTGCAAAATAAATGTTTGAATTCTGCTTGGTGTAAATTATGACAACACAGCAACTCAGGTACTTATCCTCAGTTGAAACAAGCCAGTGTCTATATTGGCGTGTGGTGAGGTGTTTTGAATTGCACAGCAGGAGCTGTTTTGAATTATGTGGAGGTGAGTTGTTTTTAATAACATGGTGGTGAGGTGTTTTTATAACATGGCGGTTACATCGCAGTGAAGTGTATTTAATAACGTGGTGGTGAGATGTTTTTAATAATGTGGTGGTGAGGCGTTTTTAATAACATGGTGGTTACATCGCAGTGAGGTGTATTTAATAACGTGGTGGTGAGATGTTTTTAATAACATGGTGGTTACATCGCAGTGAGGTGTTTTTAATACCATAGTGGTGAGGTGTTTTAATAATGTGGAAGTGAGGTGTTTTTAATAACGTGGTGGTGAGGTGTTTTAATAACGTGGTGGTGAGGTGTTTTTAATAACGTGGTGGTGAGGTGTTTTTAATAACATGGTGGTTACATCGCAGTGAGGTGTATTTAATAACGTGGTGGTGAGATGTTTTTAATAATGTGGTGGTGAGGTGTTTTTTATAACATGGTGGTTACATCGCAGTGAGGTGTTTTTAATAACGTGGTGGTGAGGTGTTTTTAATCACGTGGTGGTGAGGTGTTTTTAATAACATGGTGGTTACATCGCAGTGAGGTGTTTTTAATAACATGGTGGTGAGGTGTTTTTAATCACGTGGTGGTGAGGTGTTTTTAATAACATGGTGGTTACATCACAGTGAGGTGTTTTTAATAACGTGGTGGTGAGGTGTTTTTAATCACGTGGTGGTGAGGTGGTTTTAATAACATGGTGGTTACATCGCAGTGAGGTGGTTTTCATACCATAGTGGTGAGGTGTTTTAATAATGTGGAAGTGAGGTGTTTTTAATAACATGGTGGTTACATCGCAGTGAGGTGTTTTTAATAACGTGGTGGTGAGGTGTTTTTAATAATGTGGAAGTGAGGTGTTTTTCATAATGTGACGGTGAGGTGTTTTTCATAACGTGGCTGTGAGGTGTTTTTAATAATGTGACAGTGATATGTTTTTAATAATGTGGAATATTATATTTTGAATTTGAATGGCAGTGAATAACGTGAATTTGAATAACGTGGCAGTGAGGTGTTTTTTTAAGATTGTGGGGGTGAGGTGTTTTCAATAATATGACAGTGAGGTGTTTTCAATAATGTTGCAGTGAGGTGTTTTTAATAATGTGACAGTGAGGTGTTTTTAATAATGTGACAGTGAGGAGTTTTTAATAAGGTGACAGTGATTTGTTTTTAACAACGTGGCCATGAGGTGTTTTTCATAATGTGGAAGGGGTGTTTTTAAAAACATGACGGTGAGGTGTTTTTAATAATGTGGCAGTGAGGTGTTTTTAATAATGTGGAGGTGAGGTGTTTTAAATAAAGTGGCAGTGAGGTGTTTTTAATAACATGACGGTGATTTGTTTTTAATAACGTGGCCATGAGGTGTTTTTCATAATGTTAGGGGATAAAAACACATCACCTCCACATTATTAAAAAACACCTCACTGCCACATTATTAAAAAACACCTCACCGCACATTATAAAAAACCTCACCTCCACATTATTAAAAACACCTCACCACCACATATTAAAAACACCTCACCGTCATGTTATTAAAAACAACCTTCCCACATTAT
>CM068959.1:58934664-58955419 GCA_035128595.1 Eptatretus atami | reverse complement strand
TCGCATCTCGCGGACTAGGCACGCAACCGCAGCAACGTGTCTGTGTCATTGGTTGGTAAATAAATGGCATAACTTGGAAGCCCTTGTCGATTTATCAAACCTTGAAAAGGCACATCCTCATCCCAGCAATATATTGGCAAGTTTCAATTAGATCGGACGGTGGTTGTCGAGGACACACAGACACACCAGCACACACACACGACACACAGACACACACACACAGACACACAGACACACAGACACACAGCACCAGACACACATGGCAGGCACACAGACACACAGACACACAGACACACAGACACACAGACACACAGCACACAGATTGCTGAATTATAGATAGATGGTGGTGATGTGTTTTTAATAACGTGAGTGAGGTGTTTTAATAACCTGGTGGTGAGGTGTTTTATACGTGACAGTGAGGTGTTTTAATAACAGACAGTGGAGGTGTTTTAATAACGTGGCCGTGAGGTGTTTTTCATAATGTGGCAGAGGTTGTTTTTAATAACATGGTGGTGAGGTGTTTTTAATAAGTGGAGTGGAGGTGTTTTTAATACATAGTGGTGAGGTGTTTTTAATAACGTGACAGAGTGGTTTTAATAACATGGTGGTGAGGTGTTTTTAATAACGTGGCCGTGAGTGTTTTTTAATTGTGCAGAGGTGTTTTTATAACATGGTGGTTGAGGTGTTTTTAATAACATGGTGGTGAGGTGTTTTTAATAACATGGTGGTGAGGTGTTTTTAATAACGTGACAGTGAGGTGTTTTTCATAATGTTACAGTGAGGTGTTTTTCATAATGTGACAGTGAGGTGTTTTTTATGATGTGACAGTTAGGTTTTTTATTATAATGTGGAGGATACGCAACATTGAAGTGTTTTTAATAACATGGTGGTGAGGTGTTTTTAATAACGTGACAGTGAGGTGTTTTTCATAATGTGACAGTGAGGTGTTTTTTATGATGTGACAATTAGGTTTTTTATTATAATGTGGAGGATACGCAACATTGAGGTGTTTTTAATAACATGGTGGTGAGGTGTTTTTAATAACGTGACAGTGAGGAGTTTTTAATAATGTGACAGTGAGGTGTTTTTAATGATTTGACAGTTAGGTTTTTTATTATAATGTGGAGGATACGCAACATTGAGGTGTTTTTGATGCCATGGCTGTGAGGTGTTTTTAATATCTTGGCACTGAAGTGTTTTTATTTCCTTGGTGGTGAAGTGTGTTTAATTTCTTGGCAGTGAGGAGTTTTTAATACCTTGGCGGTGAGGTGTTTTTATTACCTTGGCGGTGAGGTGTTTTCAATACCTTGGCGGTGAGGTGTTTTTAATACCTTGGCGGTGAGGTGTGTTTAATATCTTGGCGGTGAGGTGTGTTTAATATATTGGCGGTGAGGTGTGTTTAGTATCTTGACGGTGAGGTGTGTTTAATATCTTGCCAGTGAGGTGTGTTTAATATCTTGGTGGTGTGGTGTATTTATTATCTTGGCAGTGAGGTGTTTTTAATACCTTGGCGGTGAGGTGAGCTGCTCTCACGCATGCTCCAATACCTCACCTGACCACTCCAGAGAGGATTCCTACCAGCTCGCACACCTTCATCAGTTGATGACTCCAAATGCTGATGCAGCATGTATGGTGGCTACAGCCTATGCCTCGGCAGATGCAGCCCTGCGCATTGGCGCCGGCTCATCCCCGCGTCACATGCTCAACCTCACACATCACCTGAGGTGCACAATGTTTGCAAGCCAGCGGTGGTGAGGGTTGCATCAGGACCTGGGGTGTTTGAGTTGGACCCCATGGGAGACAGCTTGGCACTTGTAGGCTTGACTCACCATGCCTAGAGTGTGAGTTTATGCCCACAGCGGAGGGGCTAAAAGAGAAGTGTGTAGCCATAAGAGAATAGGAGGCCATTATTGGTCAGGCTGAGCCCCATTTGGTTCAAACCACATTTTTTTGTTACACAGGTGCTGAGAGTCACGAGCAGCTGGGCGCTCATGGCAATGGGAAAATGAAAGGGCAGAAGGCTCAAGGTCAGCAGTGGCTGTCGGTCCAGGTTGGTGGATCCAGAAGGTAGTGGTGCCAGGGGATCACCACCTGTAGCCACAATTTAGCACCCAGGGCTTATCAGATTATTTTTGGACAGCCTTGGTGGGACTTGGTCCCCTGGCTGAATTTGGACTGGGGAGGGGGGTCAGGTATGGGAGCATGCGCCAGAGCAGCGCATCGCTGCTTCCACTTTCCGCCAGTACTCCAGAGGCCTCCGTCTGGCCATCCCCCAGGCAGATGCCTGGCCCATCCCCATCTCCTTGAGATGCCGATCAACCTGCTGCAACCACGAGGAACGTGGTCGGCACATTGGCCTCCTCCACTCACAAGACTCCCTCGCTGAGAGAATCTGGAGAGCAGGATCAGCATCAGGAAAACGAGCCACATGTCCATACAGCCGCGGCTGACACTCACGGACTATGCAGGTAACAAATCTCATTTGAGTCTCTCTCAGCAACCACTCATTGGACACAAGGTCCGATCAGCGATAGCCAAGGATTCTCCGAAGAGACTTGGTACCAAAGGAATTAAGCCTCCATCGCAGATGCTTGGTCAGAGTCCAAGTCTCAGATCCATAGAGCAAGACTGGAAGCATCAAGGACCTGAAGACTCAGACTTGCATCCTCCCGCACAGGTACCAGCAGTGCCACACCCATTATCCAGTGAATCCATGACTCCCCAGGCCCGACCCAGACGTCTATTGACCTCTGACTCACAGCTGGCAGAGACATGAATATCACTGCCAAGGTAAGGGGATCTCTCCACGATCTCAACATCCTCACCACAAACAGGCACAGACAGGACAGCGGCATCCAAGATGTCATTCTCCTCTCTCTCTCATATCTCTCTCTCTCTCTCATATCTCTCTCTCTCTCTCTCTCTCTCTCTCTCTCATATCTATCTCTTTTATATCTCCTCTCTCTCATATCTCTCTCTTCTCTTCAATCTCCTCTCTCTCTCTCAATATCTCCCTCTCTTCTCTCAATAATCTCCCCCTCTCTCTCTCATATCTCCCTCTCTCTATATCCCCTCCTCTCTCACCCCTTCCCTCTCCTCCTCCTCCTACTCCTCCTCTGTCTCTCGTCTCATCTGTCTCTCTCTCTCTTTCTCTCTCCTCTCTCTCTCTCTCCTCTCTCTCTCTCTCTCTCGTCCTCTCTCTCTCTCCACGCTATGCACTCCCTCACTCATCCACTGTGCTCGCTCTCCACCCCTACTCCGCTCTCCTCTATTCCCTCTCTCTCTCCCTCTCTTCTCTCCTCCCTCCCTTCTGGCTTCCCTTCCTCTCTCTACCCTCTCCTCTCTCCGTCCCTTCTCCTCGTCCTCTACTCTTCTCTCCTGCCTTCCTCCATCTCTTCCTCCTCTCCTTCCTCCATCTCTCTCTCCCTTCTCCTTCCTCATCTCCTCTCTCTCTCTCTCCTTCTACCCTCTCTCTCTTCCTCTCCTTCTCTCATTCCTGCTTCCTCACTTCCCTCCTGCTCCTCATCTCCTCTCCCTGCTCCTCTCTCCTTCCCTCCTCCTCCTCTCCTTTCCTCCTCTCTCTCTTCTCTCTCTCTTCTCCATCCATCTTCTCTCTCATACTTCTCTCTCTCTCTCTCTCTCTCTCCTCTCATCATCTCTCCCTCCTCGCCTCTTTTCTCTTCTCGCCTCTCTCTCGTCTTCCCTCTCTCATCGTATCTCCTCTCCTCTCGTCTCTTCGCTCTCCTCTCTTCTCCCTTCCTGCTCCTCTCTCTCTCTCTCTTCGTTCTCTCTCTCTCTTCCTCATTCTCTTCTCTCTCTCTTTGCTCATCTCTCCTCTCTCTCTCTCTCTTCTCTCATACTATCTCCTTCTTCTCTCCTTTCTCTTCTCCTCTCTCTCCTCTCTCTCTTCTCTCTCCCTCTCTTCCCTCTTCTCTCTCTCTTCTCTGTCCCTTATGCTATGGCCACATATTTTAAGTTACAAACTCCAAACTGGAGTACAAATACAACTTTGTGTTGGGGGTAACATAGGGCTATGTGGCTACAGCCTACGCTGGGCATGTAGGAAGGAATGGGGCAATAATTTTCAATGAAATGTAACATGTGTAACTCCACCCTAGCAGTGGCAGAGGGTATTTCAAGTCCTTTTTTATCTGGGAAATTGCTGGGATGAAAGCACTCTCTTCGCATTGTTTATATTGTCCTCCCTCCATTCTCCCCCCCCCCCCCCCTCCCTGCCACCTCCCAACAGGACGGCCTCCTGTCAAACCTCGTCGCCGTGTGTGAAGACATTTCTACAGGAGAGTACAGGGAGAAAACAAGGAGACAAAGGGCGCAGGGGAGGAATGGAATTGGACGTAACGAGGACAAAGAGGGGTGGGGGTAGAGAATTAAATCATCTATATGCACAAGTAAATTTGCAAACAGGGACGACTATTGCGTCCGTCAGCGGAAGCGACGGGTAGGCTCTGCTGTACTATTAGAACTTAGAGAGTTCATAGAACACTTTACTCGTGGGCAGTCTTGAGGAAAAGGACATGGGAGAGTGTTTTAAGCTCTTGATTCGTTTTTGAGCACTTCATGTTCATTTGTTCGTGAAATTGCTTATCAGGCATGCATGATAACATAGAGCGGACGCGATGCGCATCATATTTGTCAGAATGCAGAATTCATAAACACTTATTCTGCCACTCATGCATGATGGATGTGAATGATGATCTTCATAATTAATCTGCCTGCCCTCAGGGCATGAATATATTATTTTTTTTCCCAAGTCCTGGTTAAACGGAAGGTTTGAAAGTGCTAAAAAAAGCGACTTGTGTTCCCACCAGTGTTCAGGTATATAATTCAAATGAAGTAAAAATAAAGATTTTGAACTTGTTAGAAAACATTTTCTGGAAATTTACTACCTTTGATGGACCAGGTCTTTTACAACCATCTTGTTTAAAGGAGTTGCATTAGTCCTTTATGACATCATTAAAAGCAGTGTTTCCGCTTGAAATGATTTTTCAATTTTGTCTGACTGCAGGCAGACAGACAGTAAAAAAAGAAAAATACTCCTGTGTGATCTCCTCTACACAATTGTGTGAATCGGACCGAATCAGTCAAGTATTGCTAAAAGTAAAACTGCAGGTTAATGTTCTGATTTCGTGTTTCGATTTGTGTTCAAAAAAAATTCCAATTTAAAAAGTTGTTCCTCCATCATAAACTGACTTTAATAGACAGACAGAAGTGAACCGATGCTTAAACCCCACTTTTCACTTTGCATGCATGGGTAATGACGACACAACGCCACACAATGCATTTTACTGTTTTTGTTTGTGATCCATGAGGTTTAATTTTCAATTAGAGTATCAACTTCCTGGACTGTTCATCGTTCTAGAGCCTGGACTGCTCCATTCAACCAAATATGAAATATCATGAAGGTGGCCAAAAAGAATTTATTTCATGGCCACAACTTTTTTGATGTCCAATGCTTTTCCCCCTTGGATGTCAATGCCATAATAGTAGTTTTGGTGTCTTTGAATGGATTTCAACGAGTGAAAGTGAAGGATGTTTAGAATCACTTCAACGAGCGCTGACTCAATGAATGAATTATATGGCGGTAGTTTTTTATTACAATGTTTTTCAGTTTGTGAGTTTTTTTGAAAAATGTTCATCTCTTGGAAAAGCTTAGATTGTGTTTACAAGATAAACTTTACACATCATGTTGAAGATATATTTCTTTATCTCCAATGTTATTTCTTGTTGCTCTCAGGGTGAAAGAAGTGAACTGCCTTTCCACAAGGTGGCGACTGTAACGGCCCGGATTATAAATGGGGAGCCTCACAGTCTGCAACAGCTTGGCTTTGTGCGGCCACTGCTGTGGTTGGATACTAGCCTGATCGGCAGGAAAAACAACGGTGCTGTACCGCCTCAAGCTGGGCGATGTTCGTAACACAGTTCCACTATTGTTTTCAACATGGACGCTTACGAACGGGGTGCATGTAGTGCCTTTCGTTTCTGGGATGTCGGGTGGCCAGGAACGACTTCGTACCACTTATGGCGCTCGTAGCCCTTGTGCCGACGCCATGTCTACGTCGTCGATTCTGCAGATAGCGACGGCTAGAAGAGGCACGCACAGAACTTCAGAGGGCCAGTACGAGCACCCCAGACCAAGGCAGTGCCATTGCTGGCGTAGCCAATAAACAAGATCTTCCCAGCTCTGGCACCTTGGAAAGTGAACAAGCATTGGGCTTGACAGACCTCGGACCCTGGTAACATTGTGGTACTGCAGCCAAGCTGTGCAATCATAGGGGAAGCGTCTTCCAGAAGGATTGGAAAAACTCGTGTGAGATCTTGCACCGGCGGAGGATTCTAAAGTAACAGAAAAAGAAAATACAATTGAGGGTTGTATTCAATGACAGTTACACATACATTTAGCAAAATGCATTGCGGTTCACTTCAAATTGTGATGTCACTTGAGGTGCAGGTCTCACCTCCCCTCCCCACCCCCTTCAAGCCCCCACTCCCTCCGGGCATAATTGTTTTCTTCGATGCCTTCAGAATCTCTACCAACCACGATGGAAATGCATCATCATTATTGTACTATATTAGACATTTCCACACGATGTTAAATTTTATTTTTTCAACATTCCTATAAAATGAACTTTAAAAATGCGTTTCCATAACTTATAACCTTTTACTCACTCCAATACGAGGGCAACACTCGCTGTTACGACGGATTTTGCTTTGATTTCTATGTGCCTGCAATGTAATCACAGCCACAGGTGTACAGCCAAAGCTTAACATTCGTACTGAAATGTAATTTTTTATAATATACTCTCGCACTTCCATCTCAGAGAGGCAAACATTGACGGTTCATGAAATTGAGTATTATCACTTGCGCACATTATACTGTACTTCTGTAGAAACATTGCATACCCTAATCTGAAATTGGTTTTGCTTGAAAGTTGCCCCTTTTAACAATTGATTAAACAATGACGTTTCCAAATATTTGCTTTTTAGAACCAATCTGCAATGGTAGGTTCAAAGGTCGATTGTTCATGTGATTTTCGCATAACTTTACCTGTTTTAACCTCAATAGACTCTCTTCTGAAGTCGTTACACTTTGTTGCATTTAACCTCATGTGCTCCTTTTAAAAAGACATTTTGTTGGTTCTTGTTGTGCGTTATGTGTGTCATGTAAGTGTATACCCAAGCATCAAATATGCAACCTTTAATTATTGCACATTTTAAAACTGAATTTGCTATTGTATTTTTATTACAAAGAAGCCATTAAATGCTGAATATTTGGCACTGAAATTGCCATTTTCAGTTTGTTTTACATGTGTATATATGCACAAATCTCGCTGGTAAGGGCCTGATAGGACGCACACTCGTCACCAAAGCTGTCTAACCTGGGTTAGAATCCCGACCAAGATAATAACCGTAATCCTTGTGTTTCACAGGCAGGGTGATTCGCCAATGTGCGTTGCCGTCCATCGGATGGACATGACGTTTAAATGGCGTCTTGTCTGCCGCATTAGTTTGTGGATGTTAAAGATCCCCAGTGCCTTCGGAAAGAAGACGTGAGCTATCACGGCATTCTGAAACAAATATAAATTGCTTACCCTGACTACCAACTCGGGAGGAAAGGCAAAGGCAAACCACCCGTATAACCTTACCATAGGCTGCATTGGCAGCACCCACCGAGTATGCATTTGAGCAAGAGTACCAGAGTAGTTTACAAACTGTTATTTACAAATACAGTTACTATTGTTTCTTTTAAACACCGAATTAAAACAAAGAATACTACAATGCCTTCAGAAAAGCTGACTTTTGGTCACATTTGTTGCATCACAGCGTGAATTTTAAAATGGATGAAATTGCGCATTTATTCATTGTCACTGATCTACCCAAAAATACCCCATAATGACAAAGTGAAAACATGTTTTATAATTTTACAAATGAATTAAAAAATGAAAAAGCTGAAAATTGTCTTGCGCCAAATAAGTTATTCAACCCCTTTGTTATGACACTCCAATGAGCTCAAGGCTGCATTCCAATTGTCCATTGATCATCCTTGGGATGTCTCGACAACTTAACGGAGTCCACATGGCCAATTCAATTGATTGACATTGATTTAGAAAGAAACATACTTTCTCTATCAGGTCCCACATTTGACTGCGTGCATGTCAGAGCAGTAACTGGACCGATGAAGTCCAAGAAACTGCTCCGTATAACTCAGAGATGGAATTGTGAGGAGGCAAGATCTGAGGAAGGTTAGAAAACAATTTCTTAGAGTGTTGAAATTCCAAGGAGCACAGTGAGCTCCATCATTGGGAATGAAAAGAATATGGAACTACCTCGAACTCTTTCTTATAGCTGGCCTGTCTGACCAAACTGAGCAACCAGGCAAGAATTGACCTTGGTCAGGAGGTGAACCAAAACCCAATGACCACTCTGACAGGAACTACAGAGTTCCTTGGCCGAGATGGGAGAACCTGCCAGAAGACAACAATCTCTGCAGCACTTCAAAATCTAGGCTTTACGGGAGAGTGGCAGACAGAAGGCCACCCTGAGAAAAAGGCACATGACAGGCATGCCGGAGTTTGCAAAAAGGCACGTAAAGACTCATGGAGCATGCAGGCAAAAGATTTCTGTGGTCTGATGAGACGAAATTTAACTCTTTGGCCTGAATGCCAAAGTGAGTCTGGCGGAAACCGAGCACAGGCCTCATATCACTCATCTAACACCATCCCTAACGTGATGCAAGGTGCGTCGTAGCATCATGCTATGGGGATGCTTTTCCAGCTGAGGGACTGTGGGACTAATATGGATCAAGGGACAATGAATGGAGCCAAATACAGGGCCAAATCCTTGAGGAGAACCTGCCTTCAGATGTTGCAAAAGACCTTGACCGGTGACCGACTTGTGTTTCCAACATGACAATGACTCACAAGCATACAGCCAAAAGCCACATTGAATGGCTTCAGAACCAAAGAACATGGAAGCCCTGAGTGGCCCAGCAAAGCCTAGCTTGAATCTTATTGAGAATTCTGCTGGAAAGACTAAGATTGCTGTTCACTCGATGCTCCCCATCCAACTTGACAGAGCTTTTGAGCAAACCTGCAGAAAGAATGGGAGATGTGCCCAAATCCAGATGTGCAAATCTGAATACAGACATACCCAAGAAGACGCGAAGCTGTATTACGCTGCGAAAGGTGCTTTCTTTGATATTTCTGTGTTTCTTTTCCAATAAATAGTAAAAAAAAACTCTAAAAACATGTTTTCACTTTGTATTATTGCGAGGTATTTTGTGTTAGAGCGTGACAAAAAAATTAAATTTAATCCATTTAAATGCAGGCTGCAACACAAAACAAGATGTCACAAAAGTCGAGGGTGTAATACTTTCTGAAGCATACGAGGTCTATATATGTATATATATATTATATATATATCGTCACAAGTTATGGTTTGCAGCGGATGTTTTTTACATGCAATTTTGGGGATCACCCCAGATTATGCAAGGTGGGTATGGACACATTGGAGAAATAAACCAGGGAAAGGATCTTTTTCACTTTGGTATGCAGCACAAGGCTTGAGGTAGCATCTTTTGTGGGGTTTGCGGCTGTCCACTGATGCAGGTTGGAGCAATAATTTGTAACTTGTTCAGGGTGCTGGGTGATCGGTTGGCATTACCTTCACAAAAACACCGTGGGGTCTTTAACATTTCACCAACTCATGCCAGCAGAGGGATGCCAGTTTAACCATCCGTCCAAGGCATGACACACACACAATGATGCCTCGCCTTCATGTGAAACACCAAGATGACGGTTTATATCTGCGGCCGAGATTCTAACCCAAGCTAGACAAGTTCATAGGCAAGTGTGTGTACCTTGAGGCCATCCTGCCAGGCTAAGAAACTAAAAATGAGGATTTGGAAAGAAAATGATGTGGCTGAGTAGAGAGGACGAGGAAAAGGGTTGATATGATGAGAAAAGGCAAACGGGTTGCATGTGACGTCGAAGGGTCAGAAGGGAAGTCAACGTTTCTGTAATGCTCGCTGATCTCTTTGACTGAGGAATGCAAACAAATTTTTCACCGGTTCAATTCTAATCAGGTTGGTATCTTTATCACCAAGTTTCATACTTTGCAGAATTGCTAGAAAACCTCATGTTACTGTGTTATAAAGAATAGCTTTGCGGTTTCTAATGGATCACATCTTTCGAGATGATGAACAGATGAGCACGGTTGTTGTTCAAATTAAAATTCCGTGCACCGACTTGCTCAATTGCTCCAGGGGAGTGCCGTTGTCAAGGCCAGGACTATAATTTTTGTCATCCTGGTGAAGTGGAATGCATGGTTTGAAAAAAAGGGGAGATAAAAACTTGCATAGTCTACTGAGATCCATTCTATAATTATGATGTCACAGTAAAATAACGTGGAATATCAGATGTCAGAAAGTGAGGTAAGTTGTATATGAAAAATGTAACCATGTACGTGGCCATATGAAAATGTTTTTAATGTTTTAAGGTTGTTCGCTCACTGATACGGTTGGATCTGGTGAAGCTTTAAAACATTTGAAAAGTTATTTGAAGTCTGATTTGTTTGTAAACTTATTGTTACCTTAATAGCGTTATCAAACAGGAGTGTGACTGACATGTTTTAGCATGTGACCATGCATAGGAGTTTGATAGGCAAGGATGCCCTTGTTCCTGAAAATTGGTGCCTTCGGTGCCAAACGTTCTTATGTGCCGTTGTTTCTTGGAAATTCTGAGCATTGGGAGTTAAGAAATAAGGATGGATCATCCGACCATGTATCACATGTTAGAAATCCTTGCCCCGCTGCTGAACCGTCTATTATGTGGTGAAAAGTTTTTTATTCGTGGTTCTTCTTCTTTACTGCCAAGGGTGATCAATAAGGTCAGTGATATCTTTAGCCCATTCGGGTGCAAGATTGGCAACTGTTCTGGCAGGAAAAAAATGGTGCAAGGATCCCTTCCATCCAGTTGGATGCTTGGGAAATTGGGAAAATTTGGGAAATTGCTTGGCGAAAATTTACCAAGATCTTGGAAAATATGAAACCCATTTACCAAGACAGCGCGATTTTTTGATAATTTGATGACAAAAATTTTGACTTTCGAAGGGAACGTTTAATGAGTTTACATAAGCTTGGAATATAATGGGAACATTTGAGGTGCTCATCTTCGGAATCTTTTTTTTTGAGGCGAGTGTCCACCACTGCCCCCATTTATTTAAAAATTACCCACTGTACAGAGAGCCCTCCGGGTGCAGACCTTCAAACATTAACATACATACCAGGTCAAGATGATGGGGCGAGGCACTTGCCCAACCCAACTTTACGCTTCTTCATAAATAAACAAACAAAATGGATTTACTTTTTCAATCCAGCCAAAAAGTGAAGAAATCGCTTTTGTTGTCTTGAAATGTTTTGAAATATTCACTTATTATCACCATATTTTACTCCTGAGCAGCGTTAATGATAACAGATCTGCATATTGGCAAAGGTGATGATAATATTATTAATATCTTCGTTTAATCAGGCTGATGATGAAATTTATTAATATCGATCGTTTATCTAGTTTACACAGAACTCCGCAACGTCATAACTGATTGTGACAGGCAAAACTGTAAAGTTGCTTATCTAACAGAATATAAAACGATTGAAAATGCCAGATGCGATTCTTCTTTTTAGACTATATTCGGAGAATTTCAGCTTGAGATTGAAGGCATTGTCCACTTTCTCGGTTCTTCCTGTTTTCACACGGTCTGCACACTCCCACCCCACCCCCCATCCCCACCACCCCATCTCCCCACCCCTCCCTCCCCCTCCCACCACATACACACACACACACACCAACAACACCACACACACACACACACACCGCACCACACTCGCCTCCCAACCACTCCTCCCAGCAACCGATTACCGAACACGAGACGCAGTAAGGACATTACAACCCATACTGTTGCTGCTTTCTTTCCCTTACAAAAAGCCACAATTAACCCTCATTGAGGCTTCCTTCATTGTAACGATTCAGAAAATCGTTCTACAGTAATGGTATCATTTTGGTGCCCTCCTTTGCAATCTTCAAATTACCATTTGTTATCGGATACGTGAAATACAGGACTTTCAATTGACTCATTTTGTCGAAACACAATAATAATATGCACTTGCTTTTAGACTATAATTTTTGGTTTGTTTAACTCTTTTTTTGCATTTACTGTTTGTTTATTTTGTGAATCACTTTTGGTTTTTGTTATTCACTTTTGTTATTGGTAATCACTTTTTTGGTTTTTTTTTGTCTTCACTTTTGTTTTTGATGTATTTACTTCTGTTTTTGTGTATTCACTTTTGGGTTTTTTTGTATTCACTTTTTGTTTTTGTGTAATCACTTTGGGTTTTTTTGTCTTCACTTTTGTTTTGTGTATTTACTTTCGTTGTTTTTTGTATCTTATTATTTTTTATTATTTTTTCTTGTTTGTTTTTTCCCCCCCTCTGCTGAGAACTCGCTGGCAGCATTATGGTTACAGCGTTGTCCGTCCATCCATGTAATTTCTCTGTTTTCTCTGGCAACCGCTTTAGCGATCAGCCCCCCGGTCACGAATTTGTCACCGGTTATCCAAATTAGGCGCGAGAATGCTCATAGTGTTTTTTATGAAGTATAAACCCCTAGAGTGGAAACTGTGATAGCATTGTGGCGGCGGACAGCTTTATGGGAGTTATTCCCCCTTTTTCCCAAAATTGGCCGCCAAATGCTCAATACCCTATATATAGCAGATTTTAGACCACCTAGAGCAGTGATACTGGTGTCTAACGACTAGGTTTGAGGGTCGAATAATATCATTTCTGTATTTACCTAAAATATTTGATACAGCCTTAATATTAAATTTCAAGCATGGCCACCAAAATGGCTGCCCAGGACACATATTCTTAAATGGACCGCGTTTAAGGTCTAGAACAGTTACGACAGTTGGATTTTGGTGTACAGTTTTCAAATATTAGTAATACAGAAAAATATATTCCACTGTATGAAATGTACAATGTTGACTCTAATACTTCATCACTTTACTGTCAATAAATTACTGTTATCGGCATCCAACATCGTCATCCTCGTCCGTACTCTCCACATCATTCTGATTGACGATTCTCGCAGGTCTGACAGTTTGCGACTATCAGTGCACTTAAGGCCATTTTTGCCAGACCATACACAGATTTGGGCAGCGACACTTCCTTTGAACATTGCAGGCCAGTAGGGCCAAGATAGCCTCAGGATTGCTGGCTGACATCCATCAAGTCACTACCATTAAATTTTCTCGGCTCCATCCATGTTCAATTTTCCACCCTCTGCCAATGGGACGTGTACACCTGGGTCTTGCTCAGACATTCTTTCTCCATATTCGCAGCTGGATAGTTTGCCCTTTGCATGTTTGACTAAGCAGTCCCTGCAGTGGAAGCTTGATGGACTCTCTATCTCACCTTTTTAACACAGAACAAGTTGTACCTGAGGATCATTGACCTTGTGAAGGGCTGCTTTGGGCATAAGGACATTGTGACACACTCTAGTTTGTTCATCAGTCTTTGAGGAGAGTCCCATTCCTGGCCCAACTCTTGTGAATGTGTTCTTGATTTCCCTGTTGTTGGTCACTAAGAAGCACCTTGCCTTCCCTACCTCAAAGCACTGGTAGTTCACATCCAGTGTATGCAGTGTTTATACCATAAAGCTCTGCAGAGCTACTTATGCGACCAAGTGGCAGCAACTTCCGAGTCAAACGTAATCTATCTTTCTATTCCACATTCTGAATAACGGGACCTCCTATCTTGTCATGGAATGCCAAAACACATGATAAAGACATCTGTTGTCCTCTGCGCATATCACTACAGCCTGTAGCGCTCTCTAGCAGACATGGACAGCATGGAAATAGGCGCCCATCGTCTTCGCCTCTCACTGGAATCGTTACCTCTTCCACTGCCCTGTTGATGTAAATCTGTAGCATTTGTCTATCTACAGTTAGCATAAAACGTTCCATTATTCTCTTCTGTACACTGGCTCTCCATTCACTGACAATGAAAGCTAATCAGACTGGTTTTGTGAGTATTCTGCAAAACTCGCGCATTGCCCGACAATTGTTGCGCCTTGTGATACCCTGCAGCTGGCGCGAGTTCTTCACTCGTGCCGAGGTGGGTGGTGCATGATATCTCAACGTGCGTACACAAACATCTATTCTGGACTTTACTTCCTTTCACCAACCATAGGACAGTATTTGTAGTCAATGATCTTCCAAACGTAGCTTGATCACCCTTACTCTTTGAAAACTAAGTTCATTCCATGAACCACAGAGCGGGGGAGTTGGTCTGCCACTGTCACATTCTTCGTGCAAAGTAGTGGCTAAGGAAGCTGTTTTCCTGAGTAATTCCGTCTGGGTGATATGAGCCGCAGGTGGTGGGTCCCAAGGGGTGGAGAGAGGATGTTCCTCCATCGTTTGATATTGCCGGCCCTTGTGCCATCACTATGATGCGACCAAACAGAGACTGTCAGCTCAAAGAACATTAATTGGAATTCTTTGTCCAAGCGTTTTGCAACGGTCGTAAAATGGGACATGGGTTCCTGACTTTGGCGGCTCAGTAGTAAGTGTAGTCCAGACACTGAGGACTGATTAAAATGTTTCATTTCGTCGATACGCCTTGGTGTATATCACAGTTTTTTGGCGGGTCCCTTGGGCGTCCGCGACGAAAGAGCACGTACCAGGCCCACGTAGAACTCCACAGGCTACCTGAACGAAAAAGAGAATAAAACATTATACAAAAATATATATATATATAATATATATATATAAATATAACATACATTCAGCCCATGGGGGGTGTGTCGGTATCAAAATCGGGGGGGGGGGGGGGGGGAGGGGATGCTTCATATTGACTACTCGCCAAATGCCCAACCGCTATATACTAGCAGGTTTAGACCACTAAGCAGTGATACTGATGGTCTATGACTAGTTTGAGGGGTCGGATATTTCGTTATACCAAATATTGGAAATGTACACCAAAATCACTGTCTCGTTCAACCTTAAACGCGGTCATTTAAATATGTCTGCACCATTTTGGTGTGCATCTTGAATTTAATATTAAGGCTGGTATCCAATATTTTAGGTAAAATACAGAAATGATATATCTGACCCCTCTAAAACCTAGTCGTAGACACTAGTATTCACTGCTCTAGGTGGTCTAAATATCTGCTATATATAGGTAATTGGGCATTTTGGCGGCCATTTTGGGAAAAAAGGGTAACTCCCATAAAGCCTGCCACTGCACAATGCTATCACATATTTCTAACTCTAGGGGTCATACACCATTCCCAAAATCACTATGAGCATTTCTCCCCCAATTTGATACCGCCCCAACCCCCCCAGGCTTGATCGGCTACTTGTCCGAAACCACATTCACCATAGTACGACGACTCATGTAGAATGTTTAATTGATTAATTATGACGTCATCGGATCACGTGGGTTCAGCAGCTATTTTGTTTTTACATTAAAAGCCTTCAATAATAGGCAGAGGCATATCTTCAAGTGTCGCACGTCGAAGAGTCCGCGTTGTGTTTGTATCACCTGTGTTTGTTTTGGTGTGTTAAACTTGTTGATTTTGCATTTATTTCTGTTGCTTTACAATTTTTTGTTCTTGCTCCTAACATTTTTCAAGGCATACCTGATACAGGGAAGGTGGGTGAAGCCGAGAGTGGGGGGTTAAGATAAAATGATATTAGGACAAAAGCAAAAGAAAATATTGTGGTAAAGGAGAAGAAGCAGTGGGGAGAGTGGTTAGAGAGAAGAGGTTTGGAGGGGAATCGGAGATTAATTAGGATTAAGGAGGGAAAGGCATTTAAGACCATGCCGCACTGCCAAACCTAAGAAAGGTGGGGGAGTGTAGGATAAAAAGGTTCCACCAAATTCACATACGTTAATAAAAACAGATAGGTACTTTGAACTGTTGTTGTCGGTGGAGAAACTATTTGCCTGGTGTGTCATTCAACATCAGGTTGAACATCACCTGTTTGTACAGACTTTATGGGTTAAAAAAAGAAGAAAAGATGTGAAGGGACTTTCATTCCACTTATCTTTGTGATGTGGACACATGCATAAATGAACCAAATGCTGTGTAGGTTTTTGTTATTTGGGTTTGAACAAAGTTTTTAAAACGTCTTTGTGATGCTTTGTGATAGACAATCCCCCATAATGATCAATTCCATGTCAGCGAACGTGTAAAATGTGTAGGAATTCTTATTACCATGCAAATACAATGTTGTTTACACTACTGAGGACAAATTGCCGTACAATCTTCATCGGCAATACTTGAATTGCGTCCTATATGTATAACCGACAAATGTCATATTACACGTGATAATAAAATTTTTAAGGAAAAAGAAATGATGTTGTGTTTGCATCTGGATTACAACATGCACAGCTTACTAATGAAACTACACACTTCGGGAGTGTCGACATATATGACGTGAGTGTGAACATTAAGCATTGAATTTATATTTGTTATACATGAGCCGAGGCTCGTGAAGAGCGAGAAGACAGAAAACGTACCAGGACATAGCAGAAAGAAAAGAAAGAATGGAAAGAGGAGGGAGATCAGGAACACACCAACAGGAGGCTTGAGGGAAAATAGAGTGACACTTGGAGGGAATAATTACATGGGGAAGGATCGAGTGTGGGGAGAGGGTGGAGACATGGGCCCGTGAATAAGCTGGATAAAGACACAACTCTCAATCACAGAAGTGGAAGGAAAACTCGGGAAACAGAAATGGAGCAAAATAAAATAACAAGGAGGTGATGTCACATTTTTATAAAAGGGACGGTAATGAATTAAAGAGAATGATGAAAAGAGAAAAATGTTGGAAAAAAGAGGAATGGAGATAAGGTATGGGAAAGCAATGCATGGGCCGAATGGGCAATGAGGATGGGCATGGGGTGAGAGGGGAAAAGGGTTGCGGTTCAACGCCATCATTCATTTCATCTCTACTATTAAAGAGTATCACTTGTCTGTACTGTATGTTGTGTCACATTTTTCTCAGAGATGCCAAACGATCTTCGTCAAACTTTCAGAGGTTCATCAGTGAGTGTAGGAGTGTTTTTAGTCGAAGAAAAAAACTTTTGAAAAGTTTAAAAAAATATATGTAGGATATTTTTGTTTTTGGGAATTTTTTTTAATGTATCTCTAGTGCCGAAAAGCCTTTGTAACTATATGAAAGGTAATATTAAATGAATTCCCAACCCCATTCCTTAGTGCGCTGTAGGAAGCTTGTTTTCGGCACGCCACAACAAAAATTTAAAAAAAACAAAATTCATTTCTTCAAAATGCCACCAGGATTAGAAACAGCACTGGGCAACGCCAGGTATCCCTGCTAGTAATATGTAGATGGCTTCTTTGCTTTATGGGTGAGCTTGAGCAAAATTTGAAGGTACAGCAAAATGAACCAAGCCAAAGAGAGGAAAAAGATGTACATATCTGTTGAAGCATGGGCAGAATAATACAGATTGAGATAGTTTTGCAAAGTGAGGTGTTGAAGAGGTGTTGTTCAACTGAAACAATTTTCACTTCCTCATCTTGATGATACAAGGAAATACAAGCAACTTTAATGCAGGCGGAAGCCTTTTGGCCAATCATGCCTGACAACAACATCAACATTCACATCACAATCAATCCTTTATTACATTGGCGACAGTGGGGGATTGGGTGTTGTGGGAGGAATACGGGAAGAGAACAACTGGGGCAGGCCACAGACATACCAGTCTGTGAGCATAATTCACCAAGGGTACTATCTCCCAGAGGAGCAAATTCCCTGAAGTAAGCACATTAACCCTCCCCCCAACCACCCCCCCCCCCCCTCGGTGTCAGGTCAGATTAGATCTGTGACGTTTCTACAGAATCATGATAAACCTGTACTAACTGTTCCATTGGTCGGGACGGTTGTCGGGACTAAACCGTCTCCACCCACCATGGTTTTTTTGTTGAGAGGCTGTCTTGATATGGACACCCAGGCAGATTAAAAAACACCTATCAAAGGGCGGAGGAGCTCCTTTGTGAGCCAACGGCCGTCCATATTCTAGTGCCCAACTGTGCACTGCCGACGTCCTCCTTGCCAGTATGGGTTACTTTTTTATGAGGAGGTTGGTGGCAAGGATTTGCACTCTGGCCACCGTAAAACTCTTCATTCGAAACACAAAAACACAAAGAAATCTGAAAACCCACTGGGGGAGTACCTCCTGTGCAGCTTCCCTCGCAGGGCAGCTCACCGATGATGGGATTGAGGCAAAAGCCATTCAGGACCCCCAATCTTTGATGGATAGGAGGGAAACCACGGGGGGTAACATCCGGGTCGATTGCGGTGAGAGTGTGCGGAGTGATGCTGAAGGTGATCGTCCACCAGACGGCGGTATTCTCCTTGGGTTAACCTGAGGCATCCCTTTGGGTGGGTGTGGAATGTCCTATCCCTAAGAGAGGATGATCACCTGTCTACTTGTTATCATCTGAGCTCAACGTTTGGACCCCCATCGGCATTGCAAGCACTCTCTGAGGTTCGGAGAACCGGGATTGCGGCCGAAGATCATGGTGGGTGTCACACCTACTATTGGTCTGGTCGCTCTGAATGGTTACCATTCCAAGGAGTTGCTGTAGCGTGTCCAAAATTCACTCCAAATGATAATTGAGGTAACACCAATCAACGAGCGAGTTTATAGACCTAAGGATTCGTCACTCCTTAAGGTGTCGTTCCCGGTTTCTCTGTTTATGCTCTGAGTGAGGTGAGTGATCTCACCTTGACAAGGATGCTTTCCACGCCAATGCTCGAGTCTGATGGTTGGTCAGTGCCCCAGAGGAGAACACTTCTAGTCTTTGGGGTTTCAATGCATCGACTGGAACTGATAGGCGGATGGTTATGAGACATGTGTTGTCCCCTTGGGCAGAACTATGAAACCAGATAGCACTAGTACCTCGACTTTGCCAGAATTCATGGCTTAGGGTGCCTTCCATGGTTTCGCGCCCACAAGCTTCATCGCTGGGATTGGTATCCAACGCTGCGGTGGGCAAAGGAGATTGACCAATGTCCTCACGTCGTTGATGGTCGCTGCGAGGATGATTCAGAACTGCTGTCTACCAGACACTCAGTTCTCAATACTGGACCACCGCGCTTGTTGTAGCAACTCTGAAGTTGCACCTTAAATCCGGCGAGAATAGGTACTATCCCAGCCTAAGGCTTGATGTGCGGTGTGGCGGGAATTTTGGCAAAGCTCAACGGATGAAGAGGTAGCTGAGAAGGTTTGCGAACAAAGCTAGATTGGAGATTATGAGGATCTGGGCATGCTTTATGAGAAGTCCTGAAGAGTGATTGGAGTGCTTCAAGCTTACCGTCCTTGATGTTGCTGGTGGATTGTTCTGAACTCACCAGAGGGCAAGAAGAAATTTTGGTCCTCTCATGGAGACACTGGATACCATTGACCAGAGTCGCAGGGCAGACCGAATGGCAGAGATGAGCTAGTTCAGGATTGAGGAAGTAAAACTGCCGTGCGCTAAGGGTGGACAAGAGGTCTATGTGCGAGGAATCTGTGAGGGGGTGAGCATCACCTGTGGTTCAAGGCATCTCTCGATCCTGCTTTACAGGGATTCACGCATGTGCGTTCATCCAAGCCCATCCCTCATGATTGCAGTTTAGAGCAGAGGGTGATTGGCTCTTGAAGAGGAGTCAGGCAAGTGAAGCCTGACTGCCTGTTACTCTGAGCATGTTGTCCACGCATGATCCACCAACTGTCGAGATTAGACGTCAGGGGTGTTACAATCCCTGTTGCTGACCCTCAATCAACTGTGGTCCACCTTCGCTTGTGGAACACAGGCTGCCGGTGAACGGTGAAATGGGTAAGCTCCAGAGAATCTGTGGCATCCATGCTTGACTTACTCATGGCTGGTGGAATGCTGCACTCTGTTCGTTGCATGCAGTTCTCTGTCTCTGCCTGAGAACACAGGCATCATCCCAACTGACTGGAAGAGGGGCTTGTTGTCCTCTCTGGAACAGGGAAGGGTTGATCGCCAAGACTGTTAACAACTACTGATGGTGACGCTGCTCTTCGTGCCGTGCAAGGTATTTGCCTCGATAATTCTTGATAGGTTCGCACCATCTGCTTGAAGCACCAGGCGTTCCAGAGAGCAGTCAGGCTTTACACCAAAAGGCAATGATTGACCGAATATCCTTGCTCTATTGCGGGGCCCTCACCGAGCAGACGAGCAGTTGGGCAGGGGCTGCTTGGGCCTATGTTATATCTCTGTAAAGCAGTTTGTTTTCAGTGAATGGCGATGTCCTCGGGAGAATTCTTTGGTCTTCGTGGACGGTCCAACAAACTGATCGATTGATGTCTGAAACTCTTACTCTGGTACTAGGAGTGCTGTGAGATGTGGTGGTACCATTTCTCTGACTTAATTTGCAGTGTTAATGGAAGTTCGTCAGGGGTGTATACTGGCCACCACACTTTTCAGCACTTGTATGGACTGGATTCTAGGAAGGATGTCAGAGAGATCAAGCTGCGGTACATCATTTGCTGGGAATGTCCAAGATCTTCTGACCTTGATTTCGCAGATGATGCATCATCTTTGCAGAGACTTTAGATATCCTTTTGGGGCCCTCGAGTGACTGAATGAGGAGTCGTGCCACTGGATTATGGGTCTTCCTGGGGTCAATACTAAGAATCCAGGCTTTC
>CM068959.1:58918524-58929840 GCA_035128595.1 Eptatretus atami | reverse complement strand
AGGTTTGGCAGTCGGCATGGTCCTTAAATGCCCTTTCCCTCCCTTATCCTAATTACTCCGATTTCCTCAAAACCTCTTCTCTCTGAACACTCTCCTGCCACTGCTTCTTCTCTCTTTACCACATATTTTCTTTGCTTTTGTCTCAATATTCATTTTCTCATCTTAACCCCCCACTCTCCCTTCAACCCACCTTCCCTGTATGCAGGTACTTGCCTTGAAAAATGTTAGGAGCAAAGAACAAATGTAGCAACAGAAATAAAATGCAAAATCAACAAGTTAACACACAAAAAAAACAAACAGGTGAATTCAAAACTACAACGGGACTCTTCGACGTCGCGACATTGACAGATATGCCTCTGCCCACTATTATTGAAGGCTTTTATGTAAAAACAAAATAGCTGCTGAACCACGTGACCGATGACGTCATAATTATCAATTAAACATTCTACATGAGTCGTCGTACATATGGTGAAAATGTGTTAATCGGACAAGTAGCCGATCAGCCTGGGGGGGTTGGGGCGGTATCAAATTGGGGGAGAATGCTCATAGTGATTTTTGGGATGGTGTAGACCCCTAGAGTTAGAAAATATGTGATAGCATTGTGGCAGTGGCAGCTTTATGGGAGTTATCCCCTTTTTTCCAAAATGGCCGCCAAAATGCCCAATACCCTATATATAGCAGATTTTAGACCACCTAGAGCAGTGATACTAGTGTCTACGACTAGGTTTGAGGGGTCAGATATATCATTTCTGTATTTACCTAAAATATTGGATACAGCCTTAATATTAAATTCAAGATGGCACACCAAAATGGCTGCAGACATATTTAAATGACCGCGTTTAAGGTCCTAGAACAGTACGACAGTGATTTTGGTGTACATTTCCAATATTTTAGGTAATAACGAAATATCCGACCCCTCAACTAGTCATAGACATCAGTATCACTGCTCTAAGTGGTCTAAACCTGCTATATATAGGGTACTGGGCATTTGGCGGCAAGATAGTCAATATGAGCATCCCCTCCCCCCCCCCCCCCCCCCGATTTGATACGACAACCCCCCAGGCTGAATGTATGTTATATTTATATATATATATATATATATATATATATATATATTGTATAATGTTTATATTCTCTTTTTCAGGTATCGGTAGCTGTGGAAGTTCTACGTAAGAGGCCTGGAATACAGTAGACTACATTGTCCGTCAGCATGGAAACGCCCAGGGACCCGCCAAAAAACTGTGCATCATACACCAGGCAGTATCCGACGAAGATGAAACATTTAATCAGTCCTCAAAGTGTCTGGCTACCTTACTATGAAGCCGCAAAGTCAGGAACCATGTCCCATTTTAGACGTTGCAAAAACGCTTGAGGACAAAGAAGTTCCAATTATGTTCTTTGAAAGCTGACGTCTCTGTTTGGTCGCATCATAGTGATGGCACAAGGGCGCAATATCACGATGGAGGACATCCTCTCTCCACCCCTTGGGACCACCACCTGGGCTCTTCTACCCCAGACGGATTACTCAGGAAAACAAAGCTTCCTTAGCACTACTTTGCAGAAGAATGTGACAGTGGCAGACCAACTCCCACAAAACGGCTTCTGTGGTCGATGGAATGAACTTAGTTCAAAGAGTAAAGGGTGATCAAGCTACGTTTGGAGACATTGCCACTACAATACTGTCTATGGCATTGCGTGAAGGAAGTAAAGTACCAGAATAGATGTTGTGTCGACACGTATCGAGATAATTCTATGCAACATCGGCACGAGGTGAAGAACTGGCACAGCTGCAGGGTATCACAAGCGCACAGATTGTGAGGCAATGGGAAGTTTTGACAGGAATAACTCACAAAACCAGTCTGATTAGCTTCATTGTCAGTGAATGGAGGACGCCAGTGTACAGAAGAGAACTACATGAGAAGATTTGTATGTAACTGTAGATGACAAATGCTACAGATTTACATCACAGGGCAGTGAAGAGGTAACGATCTCCAGTGCCAGCAGGGAAGCGATGGGCGCCTACTTTCCATGCTGTCCATGCTGCTAGAGAGGGCTACCAGGCTGTAGTGATATGCGCAGAGGACACAGATGTCTTTATCATGTGTTTGCATTCCATGACAAGATAGGAGGTCGTTATTCCAGAATGTGGAACTAGAACAGAATAGATTAGTTGACATCGGGAAAGTTGCTGCCACTTGTCGGCATAAGAGTCTGCAGAGCTCTTATTGGTATACATGCATACACTGGATGTGACACTACCAGTGCTTTCGCAGGTAAAGGGAAGGCAAGTGCTTCTTAGTGACCAACAACAGGGAAATCAAGAACACATTCACAGAGTTGGGCCAGGAATGGGACCTCTCCTCAAGAACTGATGAACAAACTAGAGTGTGTCACATGTCCTTATGCCCAAAGCAGCTTCACCAAGGTCAATGATCTCAGGTACAACTTGTTCTGTGTTAAGAAAGGTGAGATAGAGAGTCATCAGCTTCCACCTGCAGGGACTGCTTAGTCAAACATGCACAAAGGGCAAACTACCAGTGGAATATGGAGAAGATGTCTTGAGCAAGACCCAGGTGTACAGTCCCATTGGCAGAGGGTGGAAAATTGACATGGATGGAGCCGAGAAATTAATGGTAGTGGATTGGATGGATGGTCAGCCAGCACCTGAGGCTATCTTGGCCCTACTGGCCTGCAAATGTTCAAGGAAGTGTACGCTGCCAAATTGTGTATGTCTGGCAAATGGCTTAAGTGCACTGATATGTGCAAACTGTCAGACTGCGAGAATCGGTCATCAGATGATGTGGAGAGTACGGACGAGGATGACGATGTGGATGCCGATGAACAGTAATTATTGACAGTAAATGATGAGTATTAGAGTCATCATGTACATTTCACTACAGTTGGATATATTTTTCTGTATTTACCTAAAATATTTGAAATGTACACCAAAATCACTGTCGTAACTGTTCTAGGACCTTAAACGCGGTCATTTAAAATATGTGTCTGCAGCCATTTTGGTGGCCATCTTGAATTTAATATTAAGGCTGTATCAAATATTTTAGGTAAATACAGAAATGATATATTGACCCCTCAAACCTAGTCGTAGACACCAGTATCACTGCTCTAGGTGGTCTAAAATCTGCTATATATAGGGTATTGAGCATTTGGCGGCCATTTTGGAAAAAGGGGGATAACTCCCATAAAGCTGCCGCCGCCACAATGCTATCACATGTTTTCCACTCTAGGGGTTTATACCTTCATAAAAAACACTATGAGCATTCTCCCCTAATTTGATACCGGTGACCAAAATTTCGGACCGGGGCTGATCGGCTAAAGCGGTTGCAGAGAAAACAGAGAAAATTATCATGGATGGACGGACAACCTGTAAACATAATGCCTCCAGCGAGTTCGTCAGCAGAGGGGGGAAAAAACAAACAAGAAAAAATAATAAAAAATAATAAGCAAATACAAAAAAAACAACGAAGTAAATACACAAAAACAAAAGTGAAGACAAAAAACCCAAAAGTGATTACACAAAAACAAAAGTGAATACAAAAAAACCCAAAAGTGAATACACAAAAACAGAAGTAAATACACAAAAACAAAAGTGAAGACAAAAAAAACCAAAAGTGATTACACAATAACAAAAGTGAATACACAAAAACCAAAAGTGATTACACAAAAACAAGCAAACAAGTAAATGCAAAAAAAGAGTTAAGACAAAAACCAAAAATTATAAAGTCTAAAAGTCAAGTGCATATATTATTGTGTTCGACAAAATGAGTCCAATTGAAGTCCTGTATTCACGTATCCGATAAACAAATGGTAATTTGAGATTGCAAGGAGGGCACCATGATACCATTTACATGTAGAACGATTTTCCTTGAATCGTTCCCAATGAAGGAAAGCCTCCAACTGAGGGTTTAATTGGGCTTTTTGTAAGGGAAACGAAGCACAAACAGTATGTGTAATGTCCTTACTGCGTCTCGTGTTCGTAATCGGTTGGCTGGGGAGGGAGTGGGTTGGGAGGCGAGTGTGTGCGTGTGTGTGTGTGTGTGTGTGTGTGTGTGTATGTGGTGGGAGGGGGAGGGGAGGGGTGGGGAGATGGGGTGGTGGGGATGGGGTGGGGTGGGAGTGTGCAGACCGTGTGAAAACAGGAAAAAGAACCGAGAAGTGGACAATGCTCATCTCAAGCTGAATTCTCCGAAATAGTCTAAAACAGAAAGAATCGTCATCTTGGCATTTCCATCTCTTTAGTTCCTGTTCAGATAAGAAACTTTAACAGTTTGCCTGTCACAATCAGTTATTGACGTTGCAGGAGTTCTGTGTAAACTAGATAAACGATCGATATTAATAAATATTCATCATCGCCTGATAAACGATAGATATTAATAAATATTAATCATCACCTTTGCCAATATGCAGATCTGTTATCATTACGCTGCTCAGGAGTAAAATAATGGTGATAATAAGTGAATATTTTTCAAAACATTTCAAGAACAACAAAAGCGATTTTCTTCACTTTTTGCTGGATGAAAAGTAAATCCATTTTGTTTGTTTATTTATTGGAAGAAGCGTAAAGTTGGGCAAGATGCCCCCCTCCCGCCCCCTCATCTTGACCTTGGTATGTATGTTCAATGTCTTGAAGGTCTGCACCGGAGGGCTCTCTGTACAGTGGGTAATTTTAAATAAAATGGGGGCAGTGTGACCACTCTCAAAAAAAAAAGATTCGAAGATGAGCACCTCAAATGTTCCATTATATTCCAAGCTTATGTAAATCATTAAACGTCCCTTCGAAAGTCAAAATTTTGCATCAAATTATCAAAAAATCGCGCTGTCTTGGTAAATGGGTTTCAATTTTCCAAGATCTTGGTAAATTTCCCAAGCAATTTCCCAAATTTCCCAATTTCCCAAGCATCCCAAACTGGATGGAAGGGATCTTGCACCATTTTTTTTCCTGCCAGAACATGTTGCCCAATCTTGCACCCGAATGGCTAAAGATATCACTGACTTATTGATCACCCTTGGCAGTAAAGAAGAAGAAACCACGAATAAAAAACTTTTCACCACATAATAGACGGTTCAGCAGCGTGCAAGGATTTCTAACCATGTGAATACATGTCGGATGATCCATCCTTATTCTTAACTCCCAATGCTCAGAATTTCCAGAAACAACGGCACCATAAGAACGTTGGCACCGAAGGCACCAATTTTCAGGAACAAGGGCACCTTGCCTATCAAACTGCCTTATGCATGGTCACATGCTAAAACATGTCAGTCTACACTCCTGTTTGATAACAGCTATTAAAGTAACAATAAGTTTACAAACAAATCAGACTTCAAATAACTTTTCAATGTTTTTAAAGCTTCACCAAGTCAACCGTATCAGTGAGCGAACAACCTTAAAACATTAAAAACATTTTCAATATGGCCACGTACATGGTTACATTTTTCATATACAACCTTACCATCACTTTCTGACATCTTGATATTACCACGTTATTTACTGTGACATCATAATTATAGAAATGGATCTCAGTAGACTATGCAAGTTTTTATCTCCCCTTTTTTCAGAACCAATGCATTCCACTTTCACCAGGATGACAAAATTATAGTCCTGGCCTTACAACGGCAACTCCCCTGGAGCATTGAGCAAGTCGGTGCAGGAATTTAAATTTGAACAACCGTGCTCATCTTGTTCATCATCTCGAAAATGTGATCCATTAGAAACCGCAAAGCTATTCTTTTTAACACAGTAACCATGAGGTTTCTAGCAATTCTGCAAAGTATGACAACTTGGTGATACAATACCAACCTGATTAGATTGAACACTGGTGAAAATTTGTTTGCATCCTCAGCAAAGAGATCAGCGATGCAATTACAGAAACGTTGACTCCCTTCTGACCCTTCGACGTCACATGCAACCCGTCCTTCCTTTTCTCCAATCATATCAACCCTTTCCTCTGTCCTCTCTAACTCAGCCACATCATATTTCTTCCAAATCCTCATTTATTAGTTTTCTTAGCCTGGCAGGATGGCCTCAAGGTACACACACTTGCCTATGACTTGTCTAGCTTGGGTTAGAATCTCGGCCCAGATATAAACCGTCATCTTGGTGTTTCACATGAAGGCCGAGGCATCATTGTGTGTGTGTCATGCCTTGGACGGATGTTAAACTGGCATCCCATCTGCTGGCATTAGTTGGTGAATGTTAAAGACCCCACGGTGTCTTTTGTGAAGAGTATGCAACCGATCACCAGCACCCTGAACAAGTTACAAATTATTGCTCCAACCTGCATCAGTGGCACAGCCGCAAACCCCAGCAAAAGATGCTACCCTCAGCCTTGTGCTGCATACCAAAGTAAGAAAAAGATTCCTTTCCCTGGTTTATTTCTCCAATGTGTCCACTCAACCCACCTTGCATAATCTGGGGTGATCCCCAAATTGCATGTAAAAAAAACATCCAGCTGCAAACCATACTTGTGAAGATATATATATATATATATATACATATAAATAGACCTACGATGCCTTCAGAAAGTATTCACACCCCTCGACTTTTGTGACATCTTGTTGTGTTGCAGCCTGCATTTAAAATGGATTAAATTTAATTTTTTTGTCACCGCTCTACACAAAATACCCCATAATGACAAAGTGAAAACATGTTTTTAGAGTTTTTTTTTTACTAATTTATTGAAAACGAAACACAGAAATATCAAAGAAGCACCTTTCGCAGCGAATACAGCTTCGCGTCTTCTTGGGTATGTCTGTATCAGATTTGCACATCTGGATTTGGGCACATCTCCCATTCTTTCTTGCAGGTTTGCTCAAGCTCTGTCAAGTTGGATGGGGAGCATCAGTGAACAGCAATCTTCAAGTCTTTCCACAGATTCTCAATAGGATTCAAGTCTAGGCTTTGGCTGGGCCACTCAGGGACTTCCATGTTCTTGTTCTGAAGCCATTCAAATGTTGCTTTGGCTGTATGCTTGGAGTCATTGTCCTGTTGGAACACAAGTCGTCACCGCAGTCAAAGGTCTTTTGCACTCTGAAGCAGGTTCTCCTCAAGGATTTGCCTGTATTTGGCTCCATTCATTGTTCCCTTGATCCATATTAGTCCCACAGTCCCTGCAGCTGAAAAGCATCCCCATAGCATGATGCTACCACCACCTTGCATCACGTTAGGGATGGTGTTAGATGAGTGATGAGCTGTGCTCGGTTTCCGCCAGACTAGCACTTTGCATTCAGGCCAAAGAGTTAATTTTCGTCTCATCAGACCACAGAATCTTTTGCCTCATGCTCTCAGAGTCTTTTACGTGCCTTTTTGCAAACTCCAGGCATGCTGTCATGTGCCTTTTTCTCAGGAGTGGCTTCTGTCTGGCCACTCTCCCGTAAAGCCTAGATTTGTGAAGTGCTGCAGAGATTGTTGTCCTTCTGGCAGGTTCTCCCATCTCGGCCAAGGAACTCTGTAGTTCTGTCAGAGTGGTCATTGGGTTATTGGTCACCTCCCTGACCAAGGTCATTCTTGCCTGGTTGCTCAGTTTGGTCAGACAGCCAGCTATAAGAAGAGTCGAGGTAGTTCCATATTCTTTTCATTCCCTAATGATGGAGCTCACTGTGCTCTTGGAAATTTTCAACACTCTAGAAATTGTTTTCTACCTTTCCTCAGATCTATGCCTCCTCACAATTCCATCTCTGAGTTATACGGACAGTTCCTTGGACTTCATGGTCCAGTTACTGCTCTGACATGCACCGTCAAATGTGGGACCTGATAGAGAAAGGTATGTTTCTTTCTAAATCATGTCCAATCAATTGAATTGGCCACAGGTGGACTCCGTTCAAGTTGTCGAGACATCCCAAGGATGATCAATGGACATTGGATGCACCTGAGCTCAATTTGGAGTGTCATAACAAAGGGGTTGAATACTTATTGGCGCAAGACATTTCAGCTTTTCATTTTTAATTCATTTGTAAAAAATTATAAAAACATGTTTTCACTTTGTCATTATGGGGTATTTTGGGTAGATCAGTGACAATGAAAAATCGCAATTCAATCCATTTTAAATTCACGCTGTGATGCAACACAATGTGACAAAAGTCACTTTCTGAAGGCATTGTAGATATTCTTGTTTAATCGGTGCTTTAAAATGAAACATAGTAAACTGTATTTGTATACAGTTTGTAAAACTTACTCTGGTACTCTGCTCAAATGCATACTCGGTGGGTGCTGCCAATGCAGCCTTATGGTAAGGATTATAACGGGTGGTTTGCCTTTGCTTTCCCAGTGGTAGTCAGGGTAGCAATTTATAATTTGTTCAGAATGCCGGTGATAGCTCACGTCTTCTTTCCGAAGGACACTGTGGGATCTTTAACATCCACAAACTAATGCCGGCAGACAAGACGCCAGTTTAACGTTCATGTCCATCCGATGGACGGCACGCACATTGACGAATCACCCTGCCTGTGAAACACCAGGATTACGGTTATTATCTTGGTCGGGATTCTAACCCAGGTTAGACAGCTTGGTGACGAGTGTGCGTACCTATCAGGCACCTTACCAGCAGATATTTGCATATATACACATGTAAAACAACTGAAAATGGCAATTTCAGTGCCAAATATTCAGCATTTAATGGCTTCTTTTGTAATAAAAAATACAATAGCAAATTCAGTTTTAAAATGTGCAATAATTAAAGGTTGCATATTTGATGCTTGGGTATACACTACACACATAACCAACAACAAGAACAACAAAAATGTCTTTTTAAAAGGAGCACATGAGGTTAAATGCACCAAATGTAACGACTTCAAGAGCAGTCTATTGAGGTTAAAACAGGAAAGTTAGTGCGAAAATCACATGAACAATCGACCTTTGAACCTTACCATTGCAGATTGGTCTCTAAAAGCAAATATTGGAAACGTCATTGTTAATATCATTGTTAAAAGGGCACTTTCAAAAGCAAACAATTTCAGTAATGGTCGTTAATGCAATGTTTCTACAAAGTACAGTATAATGTGCTGCAAGTGATAATACTCATTTCATGAACCGTCAATGTTTGCCTCTCTGAGATGGAAGTGCGAGAGTATATATATAAAAAAAATTACATTTCAGCTACGAATGTTCAAGCTTTGGCTTGTACACCTGTGGCTGTTGATTACATTGCAGGCACATATAAATCAAGCAAAATCCAGTCGTAACCAGCGAGTGTTGCCCTCGTGATTGGACGTGAGTAAAGGTTATAAGTTATGGAAACGCATTTTAAAGTTCATTTTATAGGATGTTTGGAAAAATAAAATTTACATCGCTGTGGAAATGTCTAATATAGTACAATAATGATGATGCATTCATGTGGTTGGTGAGAGATTCTGAAGGCATCGAAGAACAATTATGCCGGAGGGAGTGGGGGCTTGTAAGGGGTGGGGGAGGGGAGGGAGACCTGCACTCAAGTGACATCACAATTTGAGTGACCGCAATGCATTTTGCTAATGTATGTGTAACTGTCATTGAAATACAAAACCCTTCAATGTATTTTCTTTTTCTGTTTCTTTAGAATCCTCCGCCGGTGCAAGACCATCTCACGAAGTTTTTCCAATCCTTCTGGAAGACCTTCCCCTATGATTGCACAGGCTGGCTGCAGGTACCACAATGTACCAGGTCCGAGGTCTGTCAAGCCCAATGCTTGTTCCACATCTCCAGGTGCCAGAGCTGCCGGAAGATCTTGTTTATTGGCTACGACCAGCAATGGCACTCCTTGGCTCTCGGGTGCTCGTACTGCCCTCTGAAGTTCTGTGCGTGCCTCTTCTAGCCGCTCGCTATCTGCAGAATCGACGACGTAGACAATGGCGTCGGCACCACGGGCATACGAGCGCCATAGTGGTCGAAGTCGTTCCTGGCCACCGACATCCCAGAAACGAAAGGCACTACCATGCACCCCGCTTCGTAAGCGCTCCATGTTGAAACCAATAGTAGGAACTGTGTTAACGAACTCGCCCAGCTTGAGGCGGTACAGCACCGTTGTTTTTCCTGCCGAGTCCAGGCCTAGTATCACCACATGCAGTGGCCGCACAAAGCCAAGGCTGTTGCCAGACTGTGAGGCTCCCATTATAATCCGGGCCTTACAGTCAGCCACCTTGTGGAAAGGCAGTTCACTTCTTTTCACCCTGAGAGCACAAGAATAACATTGGAGATAAAGAAAAATATATCTTCACATGATGTGTAAAGTTTTATTCTTGTAAACACAATCTAAGCTTTTCAAGAGATCGAACATTTCTTTCAAAAAAACTCACAAACTGAAAACATTGTAATTAAAAACTACCGCCTATAATTCATTCATTGAGTCAGCGCTCGTTGAAGTGATTCTACCATCCTTCACTCACTCGTTGAAATCCATTCAAAGACACCAAAACTACTATTATGGCATTGAACATCCAAGGGGGAAAAGCATGGACATCAAATAAGTTTGTGGCCAATGAAATAAATTCTTTGGCCACCTTCATGATATTTCATATTTGGTTGATGGAGCAGTCCAGGCTCTAGAACGATGAAACAGTCCAGGAAGTTGATACTCTAATGAAATTAAACCTCATGGATCACAAACACAAAAACAGTAAATGCATTGTGTGGCGTTGTGTCGTCATTACCCCATGCATGCAAAGTGAAAAGTGGGGTTAAGCAATCGGTTCACTTCTGTCTGTCTATTAAAGTCAGTTTATGATGGAGGAACAACTTTACTTAAATTGAATTTTATATTTTGAACACAAATCGAAACACGAATCAGAACATTAACCTGCAGTTTACTTTTAGCAATACTTTGACTGAATTCGTCCCGATCACACATTGTGTAGAGGAGATCACACAGGAGTATTTTTCTTTTTTTACTGTCTGTCTGCCTGGCAGTCAGACAAAATTGAAAATCATTTCCAAGCAGGAAACACTGCTTTTAATGATGTCATAAAGGAACTAATGCAACTCCTTAAACAAGATGGTGTAAAAGACACTGGTCCATCAAAGGTAGTAAATTTCCAGAAATGTTTTTCCTACAACCTTCAAAATCTTTATTTTACTTCATTTGAATTATATACCTGAACACTGTGGAACACAAGTCGCTTTTTAGCACTTTCAAAACCCTTCCGTTTAACAGGACTTGGGGAAAAAAAAAATATATATTCATGCCCTGAGGGCAGGCAGATTAATTATGAGAATCATCATTCACATCATCATGCCATGAGGGCAGAATAAGTGTTTATGATTCTGCATTCTGACAAATATGATGGCGCATCGCGCCGCTCTATGTTTATCATCATGCCTGATATGCAAGT
>CM068959.1:58908524-58911024 GCA_035128595.1 Eptatretus atami | reverse complement strand
AATGAGAGAGAGAGAGATAGAGAGATATGACAGAGAGAGAGAGAGAGATATGAGAGAGAGAGAGAGAGAGAGAGAGAGAGAGAGAGAGGAAGAGAGGAGAAGAGAGAGAGAGAGACAATGGCGTGTGTATGTATTTTTAACTGTCTTTTGCTACTAAAGTTATATAAGAGCACCTTGTAATGAAAAAAGGGAAATGTGACACCTAGTTGGCTGCGGCCACTTATGGTCACAGAAGCAGACTCAATGTGATGATTGAGACAAGCTTTTTTTTATTAACAGTAAGAAATTCAAATATACGCTACACCTTTGTCAGGAGCTTTGCTCAAAAAATGTGGCAAGGCCTGTTATTTTATCTTCCGGCTCTTAATCAATACGCAAGATCTGGCCATTGTGGCGCCTTCTGCGGAGTGCACTTGGCACTTCAGTCATGACAAACAGGATTGATCAAAGCAAAGCAGGTGTGGCAAAGTGCAAACAGCACAGATAGCGAATGGTGGAGACAGTTAATAGAACTGAAATAGTTGATAACTATTGCTTTTTTAATGGTACCAAGTACTCCCACCTTCTTGTGGGATTGGTCGTCCGAGGTACATTGGAGTCTCACAAACCGACTGGCAAAAATTTATGTTCAACTGGAGCTGGTTAGGGAAGGAATTTGCAGTTTTATTACAGGGTGCTGGTGATAACTTGCCTACTCTTCGTGAAGACACTGCAGGATATTTATATCCTCTAGCTAATGCTAGCAAGTGGGACACCTAGCTTAGCACCTGTCTGAGGGACTGTGCTTTTTGTGATGTTCAGCCATTCCTGCGAAGCCCTTGCATTCTGGGAGCTTATACGTATTTGGGTCAAGAATCGAACCCAGAATAGACAGCTCAAAGATAACTGCACTACAACTGAACGATTGGAGTAAAAAACTTGAAACGACACTTAGGCTCATAAAAATTTCAAGAAGCAAGTCACTTGGCATGTTTGTTCCTTCATCTATTCACTCACTTATTTATTTACTTACGTTTTTCCCCTTTTAATTTATTTACGTTTTTCCTCTTTTAATTTACTTACCTTTTCGCCATTAACAGCAGGTGTTTCCATGAAGAGGCCAAACATGTAGTTCACTCATAACCATAATCTTGTTAGCATGAAGGAGACATGGCCCTAAGAGGTGCAGGTCACATGCCAAGCTACTTTGTATTTAAGCTGTTCTGCATTCCAAATTCACCACGCACACCACACACAATCTGCGCTGGTGTATTAATAGGCCATGCACAAAATGCCATCAACCCTTCTAAACTGTATGTCCCTGGGCCTGCAAAGATGATTTATATTAGAAAAACAACTTCAAATCATGTGATATTTTTAGAGAAAGAAAACTTTTTTCGAAGATGGATATAAACAGAAAAATTTGCTTTCATTCACAGTGTTGAAGTTTTGAACATTTCAATCTTCACTTAATTTTTACATCTCCATTTTCAAGATAATTCCATTTCTCTGACAGGAAGGTGCTGAGGCAGTGTGTAAACTTCCAAGCTGTCTATTCTGGGTTTGATTCCCGACCCAACTATATACTGTCGGATTGGTGTATCGCAACGTGTTGCGTCACAAAATGCACCGTCTCTCAGTTACCATAAGGTGGGTGTCCCGTATGATAGCTTTAGATGGTGGATATTAGACATCACATGGTTTCTTTGGCGAAGAATGCTCAAGTTATTGCCAGCAGGCTGAACAAACGATACATGCCTGTTACCTTCATTCAAACGTCAGGCCTGGCCAGCCGGTTTGTGAAAGAATTGGGCCAAAAAGGACCAAAAGCTTTCCCAAACTGACTCCACAAGAAGGTGAGATTAACTGTATTCGTTGCAACAGTTAATTACTTCTGCCACAGGTTATGTTTTCACCCCTGTGTTTGTCTATTTGTTTGTCTGTGAGCAGCATATCTCAAAAAGTTATGGACGGATTCAGACGAAATTTGGTGAACAAGTTGGGTGTGTGACAAGGACAAATTGGTTAGATTTTGGTGAAGTTCTAGATCCGGATACAATACATTTTTTCAGTAATTCTTCACCATTGAGAGACAGGGCCAAAAACAATGTATCGTATAATATCTCAAAAAGTTGTGAAAGAGTAATGACAAAATTTGGTGGATGAGTTGGGCAGGTGACAAGAACAAGCCGATTCAATTTTAATTCAGGTGCGAATCCAGATCCGGCCTATCAGTGGAATATAAAATGTAAAGTGTTCAGCCAAGTAGAGATATGTGCTCTACCGAGTGCCATTCTAGTTTTGTTCATAGTCGTTGTAGTAGATTTTAGAGATGTTCATTCCCATTGCTGTGCAAAGGAAGAAATTTCAAAAGAACAACTAAGAGTTCCAGAAACAAATATATTTTGCATTTATTCCTCAAAAATGGTTACATGTGATTCAAGCAATATCCCCTAATTCCTAATAAAGAATACAATTAACTGTTGTAACTATATTATATCAAAAACACCTGCATTTTTAA
>CM068959.1:58894196-58905101 GCA_035128595.1 Eptatretus atami | reverse complement strand
CCCCACTACCCACCAGCAGTCCACCACCCTTCCTGTCCTCATCACACCATGCTGGTACAAAACTGCTGCTGATGCGAAAAACGAGAGGAGTTCCGTGAACTCTATCCCATGTGTACGGAGATACATTTCTGTACGAATCACTGGCGGAGGAGTTAAGAACCGCTGGAGGGATGATGAAAGACAGACGAGCACCGATGTTCGATTAATGTGGACATGGAAACTTTAAGAAGGAAAATCACAACGGCCAAGAGTGTAAATTTTAAAGTGGTGGTGCTGGTGGTGGGACCATAAGCTTATGCAAGTTCTCGATGATATAACCGACGGTGCCCATCTCGAGATGATATGACCGGCCAGTGCCCATCTCGAGATGATATGATCTGCCGGTGCCCATCCCAAGATGATATGATCTGCCGGTGCCCATCTCAAGATGATATGATCTGCCAGTGCCCATCTCGAGATGATATGATCTGCCGGTGCCCATCTCGAGATGATATGATCTGCCGGTGCCCATCTCAAGATGTTATGACTAGCCGGTGCCCATCTCGGGATGATATGACTAGCCGGTGCCCATCTCGAGATGATATGACCGGCCGGTGCCCATCTCGGGATGATATGACTGGCCGGTGCCCATCTCAAGATGATATGACTGGCAATGCCTGGATTCGTTTACCCCAGGAAAGAATTAAGAGTTTATACAGTTCAAGCAAACACGTGAGTGCGATTAAAGATTGGCGCAAGTTTGAGTTGAAGACAATTTCAGAACAAATCAGAGACAGAGGAACCTTAATAGAGACGGTGCACACAGTTCGGAGAACTTGTTTGTTTGACGGACTCGAGCCAATGAAACGAGCAGGTATGTAATCTCGGGCCAATGAAACGAGCAGGTATGTAATCTCGGGCCATATGAAAACGAGCGGGTATGTAACCTCGGGCCAATAGACGACAGGTATGCAATCTCGGCCAATGAAACGAGCGGGTATGTAATCTCGGGCCAATGAAACGAGCGGGTATGTAATCTAGGGCCAATGAACGAGCAGGTATGTAATCTCGGGCCAATGAAACGAGCGGGTATTAATCTCGGCCAATGAAACGAGCGGGTATGTATCTGGGCCAATGAAACGACGGCGGTATGTAATCTCGGCCAATGAAACGAGCAGGGTATGTAATCTCGGGCCAATGAAACGAGCGGGTATGTAATCTGGGCCAATGAACAACGAGGGTATGTAATCTCGGGCCAATGAAACGAGCGAGGTATGTAATCTCGGGCCAATGAAACGAGCGGGTATGTATCTCGGGCCAATGAAACGAGCAGGTATGTAATCTCGGGCAATGAAACGAGCGGTATGTAATCTCGGGCAATGAAACGAGCGGGTATGTATCTCGGGCCATGAAACGAGCGGGTATGTAATCTCGGGCCAATGAAACAGCGGGTAATGTATCTCGGCCATGAAACGAGCGGGTTATGTATTCGGACATGGAACGAGCGGGTATGTAATCTCGGGCCAATGAAACGAGCAGGTATGTAATCTCGGGCCAATGAAACGAGTGGGTATGTAATATCGGGCCAATGAAACGAGCAGGTATGTAATCTCGGGCCAATGAAATGAGCAGGCATGTGATATTCACGAAAGTTTTTGATAACCGAAACACCTTTAGTAACCCTCCCACCCCAAACTGTACGAATCAGACAAGACGCGCTGGTGCTTACCCACTGGTTGGTCCATGGGGACTGAGACGCACGCGAACCAGCGCGTTCAAGGTCTGCAATATGAAGGAGTGTGTTCGGCACGATTCCGACTCATGGACACCCAGCACACACGACCCCCGCCCTTCCCCCATTCTACACCTCGTACCGCCTTCAACTCCACCCCCTGTACCCACCCCCTCGCAATCAAAACGTCATTCTTCCGACAGACACCTCCACCCCATTCCTTTCCTGTTGGTCAATCCCTCCCAGTTGCCGCATTCTAACCGTTGTTCGTTTGAACCGCTCAAAATGCTTCATTCATAACAACGCACAACAATCAAGGAATTATTTAATTGAAAAAACAACAACACTTTTCCCATGCCTGTTGGGCCGTTATTTATTTACACCTGTATTTAGTGAGCAATGGGCCACCAGCACAGAGGTCGGCCTGTTTCGTGGTCTTCTTGACGCAATTTATAACTCAGATTTATATTTCTGTGAATCTCAAGTTCACAATCCATAAACTTTGTTGGTTTGTCCATTATACCTCCTGATGTTGTTTTCACCCCGCACACGAGAAGCGAATAAAGCAGAGTTAGGGAGGTAATTGGTTAACTTCTGTCTGTCTGTCTGTCTGTCTGTCCGTCCGTCTGTCCGTCCGTGCGTGCCAAATCTCATCACAATATCTAAAGAACCATGGAACAGATTTCGTTCAAACTATGTAGCAGTATATATTGACACAAAGATGATCGGATGAGATTTCGGGGTCATTAAGTCAAAGGTCAGAGGTCAAGTTAGGTAAAAATTATGTTACCATGCTAACTTGTAAACCAGTGATGGGATTTTGACCAAACTTGGTATAAGTATACAGGATGATGCAAAGATGAACTAATTAGATGGCAGCATCAAGAGGTCATAGGTCATCAAAGTCCATGATAGATTTTTGGTGCCCCGATAACAACAACGGCTGAAGGGATCTAAGTCAAACTTGGTATAAGTATGTATAATGATGTATGATAAACTGATTAGATTATGGCGTCAAGATGTCAAAGGTCAAAGGTCATGTCAGGTAAAAATGTGATCATTAGAATAACTGAAAGGATATAAATGAAACTTGGCATAAGTATGTATAATGATGTGATAATGTTGGCGGAGGCATATCTTTCGACGTCATGACGTCGAAGAGTGTCGTTATTGGGTCGCCGAAATAGGTGACCCTTATTGTCAGTAATTCTGTTGGGTCGCCGAAATAGGTGACCCTTATTTCCCAGTAATTCTGTCTGTTCTGTTTGATGTTTGTTCGTTGTCATCAACATAATTGGTAGTAAACGTGGGCGGATTTTGACCAAACTCGGGTGATAGGTACATCTTATGACCTAGTGCTTTAGAAAATTGTGATGGTTGCTAGGGACGCTTTGGTTCCCTGGCAACAACCGAAAAACCTTCAAAATCGGTCCGTTAGGAATCAATTCCGAAAGCCATTATCCCACGTAGGGTTATGAATTGGCACAATGATCTACAGGTGATGCTCTATCAAATATATTCCGGTTTTGTGATTATGGAATACTTTACCCGCAGCGCCCCTACGATTAGGGTATGCGTGAAAATTGGCAAAAATTGAAGGCCCCTAGCGAGCACGTGAGTGCATCGATACGATGAAACTTTTGCGGTTCATGGTACTCAATGAGTATACAACTTTTCTCAGGACATATGACCGATTTCGCTTAGGTCAGAGGTCAAGGTACATTAGTGCAAAAATCAATAGATATGCGAGAGCTGGAGGTGCCTTCGCGCCAAAGTGGCTACTCTTCTAGGGTTATGGTCGGATGGATGCATGAAATTCCACTAATCGTCTGGAATAGATTGTTGCACAAACAATCGAGCCGGATTTTCGATTTCGATCTTTGTTCAGCTACAGCACCCCTCAAAACTTTGGGGATTTCCGATTTCAAAAACGCATTTTCGGTACTTTTTATTCAAATGGATAACAAGTAGTTATCAGGAGATGGAACTGATGAGATTTGATATGCATAATCTTAAGGTGATTCCCTCTCCGTATTATGCCATCCATTTTGCTCTATATCTTATAGTTTCCATGCTTGGCGACCCATCGCCACCTACCGGCTTCTAGTTATTACTGTCTGCCTGCCTGCCAGTGAAACAAAATTGAAAATCATTCCAAGCAGGAAACTTCCTGTTTATAAGGATGTCATAAAGGACACAAACAACAGCAACGAAGAACTAATGTAACATGTTATATAGGGTGGGGTATATGACTGCAACAATGGCAGTGAACGTCTGACAAATATTTTATACGACCTTTAAAATCATTATTTTGTTTAAATTTAATCATACATTTAAATACCGGAGAACACAAATCGCCTTTTTTCCACTTCCAAAACCCTTCCGTTTAGCATTACTCGGACATCTATACTAATAAATGTGTGTGTGTGTTGTGATGTGTGTTGTGTGTGTGTGTGTGTGTTGGTGTGTGTGTGTGTCAGTGTGTGTCAATGTGTGTCAGTGTGTCCCCTCCATATCTCCAAAACCATAAAACCTAGCAGCCTGAAACTTTGCATGCATATGAAGAAAACTCAAAGGAAATACAAGAGTGGAAATTGGGTGTTTGGGTTAATTGAAACACCCCTTTGGAGGATAATTGACTGCCTTATTTAATTATATCCTTTATCAGGCATCATCCTCGGCCACCTCACTCTCTGGGGTTTTAAGGCATATCCTAAGTAACTTGGCTGAGGTCTGAAGCCACCACGTTTTTTTTAGCCTTCTGAACTATGCCTTGACTTGGAACAGGCCGCAACGATTTCTTCACGATAAAGTTTTTTTTCCTTCACTTTCGTCACTCTTATTACCGAATGCCTGTTCATCATATCTACAAATCATTGTATACATCATTTTGTAAGTGCTATATTAAACGTACATGCATTTACTGGTCTTGTTCAAACTTGGCACACAGATAATGAATGATGGCTTATATATTCACGTCATTGTTTTTAGAGATAGGATACAAGATGGCTGACTGGCAGCCATTTTGTTACTTAAAAGTGTCCCAACCATTTCCTGTACATGCATGGTCGATTTTGTTCAAATTGACAAATGTCGCATGTCACAAAGGTCCTTGTATGTCACATGACCACTGAAGTCAGTTGCACATGCACATAAATCTTGTAAATATGGGCTAGCCCTTTGACTTCGCAGCCTTTAACTCCGCACAGCAAAATTACGCAAACCACGGGGGATATGACATTTTCTGTCTTTTTCTCCTTGTTTTCCTTATAGCTTGTCTTCAATGCAGTCTTTAAAAGACTTTGCAAGTAAGAATCACATCATGCATACTAGAGTTCATGACTGTAAAGTTTATCATTGAGTCTGTATAAAATTAATTCAGTTGCATGATGACTCGCAGGGTGGCCTAGAGGTATGCACACTCGCCTCCAGGCTATCAAGCCTGGTTTGAATGTCGACCAAGCTATAAAATCTCATCCTGGTGTTTCACAGGCAAGGTGATTCATCAATGTGTGTGTGCCGTCCCTCAGACAGACCTTAAACCGGGGTCCCATCTACTGGTATTAGTTGGTGGACGTTATAGAGATCACATGGTGGCCTTGGCAAAGAGAAAACGAGCTATCGCCTGCACCATGGCCAAATTCTAAATTCCTGCCTTGACCTCGAGTTTCCCCTGTCCCAAGGGCACGGAGTGAAAAAAGGGTCAACACCCAAGGGTGTCTGTTACGACCCTTATCTGGGCAAGCGGATTAGTCGTAGTATTAGTATGATATTATACATTATAGGAGACCGGAGAGACAATTTGTCATTTAACAGTTTTCTGTCATATACACAGATTCAACACTGATTAATTAGTTTGTGTGTTGTCGTCCTTTCTCGCACAGGAAATCTCCTGGCCCAGATGAGGTGCTTCTTCCGATGATGGAGAGGGCATCTTTTCACCAAGATGCATATCTAGGGGAACAGTTTGTTCAAATGGTGGTTTTATCTGATGAGGTATCGCCTGTCCTCCGCTACCAGCAGTACTAGTTGGAGACAGAGAACCCAAAAGGGATGGCGGTAACTAGTCTGACGAGTCTGGCAAGCCTATCATGCTATCAGGTTGTGCGAATATTAAGGAGTATAATCACATACCATGGACATGGTTGCTCTTCAGCTCTCTTCCACACAAAGCCACTCACTTCCACGTCATAGCTCATTGGACTAATGACCCGAATAATAGTCCAAGGAACCCAGCGTGGACATTTTCCAAAATTCGGGTGAACAAGAGTTGACCTTCATGGAACTTTAGGGCATGTTGAAGGTTATCGAAGAACATTTTTAATTTCTGCTTTGTTTGGGTAACGCTGAGCACACTGAATCGTGTTGCAGGTTGTCTGTTCATTGACAGTCCGGCTTGGTTGGTAAGGGCTCACCAACATCTTCTATTTTGGTTATTTCTCTTCTTAAAATGACCGACATATCTTTCTGCCAAACAGTTGGTAGCAGGGTGCCCTGTGGGACAGTCATGGTATGTTTAATGTCACTCGCCATGACAAACTCCTGGAAGTCGGCACTGGCTGCCACTCTCGGTCACAAGGTGTTCCTGCAGACCAAAAGCACTGAAAATGTGACAGGTTTCGAATGATGTTTGTGGCAGTAACGCTCACCGTGGGGATTATGAATTCCCATTGGACTTAGTTCAAAATGGGCTCATGGATTGGGTCTCGTCCGGTCCGCAACCATATCTCGGACATGTATGCACAAATTTCGTTCAAACTTGGCAGAAAGACATTACAGGATGGTATACATTGCACATAATTTTGTTTTACGATGCGATCGAAGATGGCCGACTGGTGACCATTTTAGTTGTTAAAAACCCAATGTTGAACACGTCCTCAACCATTTCTCGGACATGCATTTGCCAATTTTGTTCAAACTTAGCACAAAGATAAGGAATGATGGCTTACATATGCAAGTCATTGTTTTTCGAGATCAGATTCAAGATGGCCGACTTCTGGCCATTTTGTTACTTAAACGTGTTCCCAACCATTTCTCGGGCATGCATGGTCCGATATGGTTTAAACCTGGCACAATCACAGTACATGACGGCATACATGTGTACTTCACTATATTTTGCAATCTGATCAAAGATGGCCAACTGGTAGACTGGCGGCCATTTTAGTTGGAAACAAAATATGGGATAGGCATTCAACTCCGTGCAGCGAAATTACTAAAACAACGGGGGCTATGACATTTTACGTATAAGCTACCAACAGTAAGGACTACCTCGTGATCCTTGCTGACACACGCTGTGACACTTTTTTCTATACATAGTCAAAGCTCATGGAAGAGCTTGTATTAGTACACTGAATGAATCATGACACAACAGGCCAAAAGGAACAGTAAAGAGAGGAGGGAAACACCAACATCAGAGTTGAAGGCCAAGATAGAGGGAGACTTGGATAAACAATGGGTGAGGGGAGGAATGGGGGACAGGAGAGGACGTATGGGGTGGACAAGTTGGATACAAAAGGAAACACTCAGGGGGGAAAAGTGGAAATTTGGAAGGAGGAGGATGAGGGTGGGAGGGGGGTTAGCGAAGGTGGAAAAGATCATGGTTTTAGATTGGGGACGATCTGAGATGGTGGTGAACAGCTGATTAGAAGAGCTGGGGAGAAGAATGAGATTGAAGGGAATGTGGAAATTGGTTACACAGTCAGGAAAAATGAGGAATGATCAGTGGAGATGAGCACGAGGTGAGTCTGGATTTATGTGGTTTCACCAGAAGAGGGTTTGACGGTGGACCATGTGCACCCTGCAGAAAGCTGGAAAGGGGGAGGGGGGGATGCATGGATGCAAAGTGGATACACGGTGCACAATCCTTTCAATTCGGAGTATAAGCACCTCCTTGATCCATGAAAAGGTGATGCTACAGGTCTAGTTGTGGCCAGGATACAAGCCAGAGTGCCGAATGGCTTAGCAGCAGTGCTGACGATCAATCCATCCCCACAAACTGTGTATCTTCCCAAAGGTCATAACCTTGGCCAGTTGTACTCTATCACCATCCATCAGCATGAATAATTTGAAATTGTGTATGCCACCATCTCACTCGCCATGAGAAACAAAGGACAAAACCCTTGGTGAATATTGACAGCACATGTTTGACCTCCTAAGAAAAGACTCAACTCAGGAGCCTCCTGATGGAATTCTCTGACATATTCAGCACACATTCACATAACAATAGCCAGACAAACTTCATCAAACACAACATCAGATCAACAAACTATGTCAGCAGGGCATCATCGAACAGTCTACAACCCATGGACTTCTCCTCTGGTTCTCGTTCAGACGAAGGACAGAATGTAACACTTCTGCTTGGGTTACAGGAGACAATGCTTGGATTACATCATTGTGGAAATTCCAGAAATCTGAATGGTCACTCTAGTATGACAATCATGTTTTAATGAGCCTTAATTTCAGGTTTTATGACAAATACATTTGAGTGAATCAAAGGTTTTACAATCCTGACAATGAGATTAAAAACAGGCATAAACATATTTCACATTCATTTGTGAAACCCTTTTTTTCAGAAAAATAAACACTTAAGAACTAATAAGGCAAAACTTGCATCCAGTCCCTGTATCCAAAGTAGGAACATGAGGAACCTCATGTTAAAAATTACAAGAATGCAAGTCGTGTGCTTTATTGAGAACACAGCCCCTATAACCTCACCTTAAAGATGGAATGTGTAGATTTTACATGAAATAACTATGGTAATTAAATAGAAAAATAAATAAATTTTGTGGAAAGGTAAAAGAGACACATATAAATAAATACTTCAAGGCAGTATGTCAGTAGCGATGATGGTAAAGTGTGTACACAAAAATAAATAAATAATTCCAGCCAGAATGTTGGAGGTGGAGTTGGTGAAGGCCATATAAATCTATAATAATAAATGTGTGTGTGTGTGTGTGTATGTCTCCTCCATAACTCAAAAACAATGAAACCTGGCAGTCTGAAACTTTGCATGCATATGAAGAAAACTCCAAGGGAGTGCATGAGTGTAAATTGGGTGCTTGGGTTAATTAAAACACCCATTTTGAAGATAATTAACGGCCTTATACAATTATATCCTTAATCAGGCACATACTTGGACACCTCCATGCTTCCTCGGTCACCTCGCTTTCCCTCGCTGGGGTCTTAATTCACCATTTTGTTCAGCCTGCTCAACAATGCTGAAGTTAGAACAGGCTGCAACGGTTTATCGATGATAAAGCGTTCATAATGTTTTCTTCACTTTCCTCACTCATATCATCGAATGCCTCATCTACATATAATCGCTGCATACACCGCTCTTATAAGTGCTATAGTTTTCAAATTAGGACCTTGGAACAATTTCATGCATTATATGATGCGATTTTCCATTATCTACTCTCACGGACTAATGAAATTATATCATCAAAATATTATTTCGGCTTTGAGGATCGGATCACGTGCATTAAATAACTCAAAATCGGGTGTGAAATCTGAAAATGTTAAGAAATCTGTGGTTTCATATGTTTCCATGACCAATCAGCTTGCTATTGCTTGCCAAGCCTGTCATTCCTTATCAACCATTTAATTGGAGTGCTTAAGCCACTTGACAAGCTCCGTCCAGTTGAGAGCGGTATAGTTCGTGTCCCAATCGGGATGTACAGTCGGCAGTTGCTACAAGGTAGAGGTACATGTGGGCGGACGAGCAACCACATTTTCCATTCTCCTCGTGACTGGTTCCAAAGCATTTGGATATTCGATATGAATCAGGTGTGATTTACGAAGGTAAGTTATATGTTTCTCTTTGTGAGTTTCAAAACAAAATACATTTGAACACCCGAGTTCCAAACCGTTTGCCACATTAACATGTTTTCTGAATGACAGAACCAAATTTTTTCCACCCGTCACATGACGATTGACAGCAAATCTCTTCGAAACGTTTATCATGCAACGTTGTTTTTTAAATTTGTTTAGTGATATTCCCCTAAAACAAGGGTGAAACCAATTCAAGGTTTTTCTGTTGTAAACACGACGTACTGTCGTCAATAATCACACTGACTCTAATCAGTCGATTACGGAATAATTGACGATATCAGCCAAGCACTAATATATATCGTGTGTGTGTGTGTGTGTGTGTGTGTGTGTTTGTTTAATAAAGCATAACATATTCTTTCTGATACCTCCCCTACCCCACCCTCTCTTTCTTTGTTCCATACTCGCTGTACCCGCCTACTAATATAGTGCAGCACACTCCCCCACCCCACTCCCCCCCCCTCTCTCTCTCTCTCTCTCTTTCTCGCTATCTGTCCTTGTCTCTGGATGTATCCAGATGGTGGTTATCTCGGCACATATCCGGATGGTGGTTATCTCTGAAGGTATCCTGATGGTGGTTATTTCTGGATGGTGATTGTGTCTGGGTGGTGTTTATCTCCGGACATGTCCAGACGGTATTTATCTCCAGACCTGTCTTGGCGGTGTTTATGACTGCACGGGAGTTTGTCTCCGGACATGTCTGGGTGGTGTTTGTCTCCAGGCAATATTTGCTGTATGACCAGTAGAAAATGGATTTCAGACATTATTTTGTTTCCATCTTCACTGATATTTGATGCAGAAGAATTTTGATAAGACATGTAAATCGTAATTGTCGCTCCACTACACGTCTGCCTTCCCTTCCTCTCACCTCACGCTGCCTTCTCTTCCCCCACTCCTCCTCACGCTCTCACCCCTCCTCGCTCCCCTCTCCTCGCTTCCCCTTCCTCCTCACTCTCCCTCCCTCCACAAGACATTTTTTAAACACATTCTGGTGAAAGGCAATGAAGAGTCACCACTCCTGGACGCAAAAACAGAGGAAAAGATCACTTCCACAAAGGACGTTTTTTGAAACACTTCGGGTTGAAAGGCATAAGAGTTTCACCCACTTCCTGCCACCAAAACATAGGAAAAGATCACTTCCACAAGACGTTTTTGAAAACACTTCTTTGTGAAAGAAATGTAGAGTCACCACTTCCTGACAGGCAAAAAACAGAGGAAAGATCACTTCAACAAGAGCGTTGTTGCTTGCACAATTTGTTGCTACTGATGAACATAAGGGCGATAGTCTTACACCAGAGATTTGCTCACCACTCTGAGAGCCACCGCTCCGCCATAATTACATACTAGTCGTATAAATATGTTACATT
>CM068959.1:58863070-58874628 GCA_035128595.1 Eptatretus atami | reverse complement strand
GATCGCTGTGGTGACGTCATAATGACGCACTGCATTCCCACACCCTCTCTCACATGATCAATGCCGTTTGATGGGTGAGGGACGCCCCCGGATTGTCAATTGTCACTGAGGTGGGCCCTACCCCTTTCTTCTTCAGATGTGCTTGAAGCACTTTCATGCCTTAAAACCCCATATGCAAGGCCTACACAAACACATAAAAACAATAATGACCAGGATAACAGAGGCAAACATTAAATAAAATGTCAGAAGGATGGCTAATCTAGACAACCAGGGATGGCGATATAGCAACAAGCCCATTAGATAAACCTTGTACTGGTTTCCCCGACGCTAGTCTCAATACTCACACTGTTTAGTAAGAACTCTGCATCTAAGTCTAGATCGACGTTGCAGTATTACCATTGTACCTTAACGTTTGAGACATTAAGAAAAATGCTATTCCTGCTTCCCCGCTTAAGCATCTGGTTAATGCCACACAAGCCGAAGCTCCTTTTCAATATCTCTATCTCTATCACTAATGGAGCCATTGGAAGTCCAATATGAACCTCATTGTTTCTTTAATGAGCACCGCATTTGTCCACATGGCTCTAATCAAACCGGATTCCACAATCGACTCTGGAACGCCCACTTTGCTTCCAGGGGGTGGAAGGAGTGGATCTGGCTACTCAAGCGCTTATATTACGATAACTGAGCATGGGTGCGAGAGGATGTGTGGTCTTCAAGATACTATCTGGCAAGGGCAGCGCCACACCACCGTTTGAGATTGAGGACTAGGTTTGTTCCAAGCTCTCGCTGTGTAGGCCAAAATAGCAACATTAACGCATTTCTCTCTCCGATTATGTGTGTTGGTATGGTGGTCTTACGGAACACGTTTGGCTTTCTCCGCGGTCAGTTCCGCACCTTCGAGTCAGAAAGCGCGGTGGGTCGAGACAGGCTCGTATCATTGATACTAGATACCTCTCTCCATTGTCCCTATAATTACTATACAAGTGTTTTTGCCGTGTCCCGATCCAATTAACGTGGACAGAATGGGTATTCTTTTAATTAGCTCAACCGTTGAGTGTCTGTCGAGTGTTTGAGTTTATATGAGTAGTGGAGCATTTTGTTGGTCAGAACCCAGTGATACCAGCTCGAGTAGAAAATTTGCTCCTCTTTTCATAGGGGAAGGATCATGGTCAAGAATAGACAGATTGGGTTTGTTTGACGAGTCATTCCAAAATGAGAGTTGAGACTGATTGTGGTTTGCGGGTTAGGTGGTATGAGCTGAGGTTATCCGTGACCTGTCTTGAACGGATCTTTCAGGGTCTTGAGTTGAGCCCCTGTCGGGCGTTGGACTGACGTATACACGCCCATACCCTCCCACTGATCAGGCTTTCCCTTGATTGCAAGTGCATCAGCTAATTATATCATCACTGTCGGAGGTCGAGAGTGGCAGATGGCGGTTTGCAAGAATTAAAGAAATTGAGAAGGATTACTGTGAACATCAGAGTTCTATGGACCATACTTACATAGGCTAATTGATCACTTGTCGACAAATGATCTTACTTAACTTACTTACGCCACCTCTTCACTGGCACTCGGTTAACTATATGCGAGAGCATCAGCCAAGATATGAGATGTACTTGCCAGTTGACTGGTCGTACATGGAATATCAGACTTGCTAGTAATGGTAAGTATTAATTCGCTGTAAACCGCTAGAGTGGGTAATCTTACCTACCTGTTCCCGCTTTATGGTCGAATTCGTGTCTGCGAGATAAGTTGTTCTTAGAGTGGTGTAGAAGTTTTAATATTACTCTGATTTCTTTTTCCTTGCCGCGCTCTTAATCGCTCCATCCTCCTTCCCCACTCAGCACGTATTTTTTGTGCTCTGAGGTAGCAGCCGATTTGGATGTCGGGCCTAGAGTCTAACCGTTGGGAATTCGACACTGGGAGTTGACACAGTGTTGACAAAGAAACTAACATCGACCAATTCAGATACAGTCAATAGCATCAGGCGCTGGCAGGGAAGTTTCCCTTTATGCAAATATGATGACGGTAGTTCTCTAGTGCTCGTAGGGGGCTTACAGATCGCATTCTTAAGAGCAGTGCTTCTTCGCAGCAGTGTCGAAGACTGTTGGCGGTGCGGTGCTTCTCATGGCAAGTTCTCTGGAATCGCTGGTAGTTGCAAAACAAGCTCTTCTCATTTAGTTGTTCGGACATTCAATTTGGTCATGCCGCAAGTTCAACCGACTCGATTATATGTAGGCATTGTGGTCTGCTTTCATCGAGAGGGTGTAATGTTTCGATTTCTTCTCCTCTTTCTTGTTGGCTAGCGCTCTGGCTCTTATGTTTATCCCGGCTCTAATTGCCTGGGCTAAATGAGTGCGCATGATCACGCTAAGATGGAATCGCAAAAAATTTCTGCAAATTTACCTGCTCTAGTAGTGGGCTATCCGTGGCTTTACTTGTTTGTTAGGTGATTGTTTTCTTGAGTCGTCATAGTTGTGTGTTGCTATGGTTTTTAAGCTTTCCAAACATTGCCTCCAGTATGCCTCTTCCTCACTTTCCTACCGCATAATTCAATGCGTGTACTCTCAATGGGTCTTTTCTTTCTCCTTCTGCGACTCCTCTCTTCAACTATGCGCTTTGCTCTCCATTCTTCCTTCCATTTCCTTTATTTTAGTGTCCTCCTAAAATCTTCCAATTAGATCATGCCTAAGTACCTGACGGATGACCAACTAGTCGATGCTCATAGAGTTGAGATAGGGTGAGTAACAATTTGTCCCGGGTCCAGAAATGGTACATGGGATCCGAAGGAAGATCACTTTGTCAATATACTGAAACAAGTTGGGTCACCCGATCAAGATTGTTGGATTTAGACTTTATGCTGGTGTTAACATGAACGACTCATGATCATTCCAATGTGGTGGAGGAGCGTTCGGTGTCTGAGTGACTCAGCCGGGAGTGGTTGAGCTTGGACTTGTTCTCGTCCTCACCAGACGGCATGGGCGTGTCGAAAGATGATGTGGAGAGTCCCTACTGCAATGCACTGTAGTTGTTTAATCTTCTATCAAAGGCACTATTCCATTGAAATTTTTATTGTGATGGTGATCTTCCACATGTAATATAATGTAGTAGTCTTCAATTTGTCCGTGAATATGCCCTTCCCGCGGGTGGGATAAGACTTAGTAAAGAACAGAGTCTCGGAACTGTGCATTGTTCCCTATATCTCAGAAAAGTACTATGAGAGATATTATAATTATGTATGTTTCACCGTCTTAGTTATTAATATTACTAGTAAAGTATGGCTCATATAAATACGCGTAGTGGGGAGAACAAGATTTAGTACATGCCGATTTTGCAGGTTTTCCAATTGCAAAGCACGTAGAGTCTGAATTTTTATCATAGGAACTTCAACTTTTTGGTGAGAGACGGATACAAACAAATCCATGCATCACATGTATGATTTTAAATAATTAATTTGCATTTTATTGCGATGAAATAAGTATTGTGATTCACCTAGACCAACCAGTATAAAGCTTCCGGCTCTCACAGACCTGTTAGTTTTGCATCTCTCTCATAAGAGGATGCTCGACTGCCATTAGCTCCCCGATCAGTACATTTAGCTCAACTGCACCGTGCTTTGAAACGATCGTTATTGCATAAAAGACAGCTGTCCAACTGTCATGATCAATTGGTATGGGCTCACCATAGTCAACCAGTTAGTCGGTTCTTGGATACACAGCTTCAGGACCATAGAAATTTGGTTGACCTAGACATTTGACTCACAAGGGCTAGGGGTGGTGGGTTGGCGGCTAGCTAGTTCCCAATATAGGCATGAAGCACGAATGATTCATTATGGTAGATAAGCACAAACTGGTGCGCACATGTATAGAAAATGGAAGAGAGTTCAACACACGTAAGCAAGTCTCAATCATCCCTTAGGATCTGGGGCTCCATGCAAAGACTACACCGCAGTGGGAAGGGTCAAATGTTTCTAAGGCAGAGAGATGTGCTGATCACTCGTGTCGATCAGCCAGAACTACACGGCGAGGATCCTGCTCAGATGACCTTTTGGCCAAGTACGCTGGGACCTCCAGGTCTTCTGTTTATGCTCCGACTAGAGTATGCAGAAGAAACAGTAGTACAACCTCACCTACGTGTCCTCATGGGACTTACAAAATTTCCTATGCCGCGCACGCACGATTAGAGGTCTCCTGTTGCTGCTTCAAATCAGGCGTGCATGTCCCGCCTGTCTGAAGTTTGCCACCCAATAGGACCATCTGGGATGTAACTCTTAGTAAGTGATGGGAATGGAGTTTGAGAACAGTCAATGTGGAGTTCGTCTGTAGTGAGACCAAATAGAGCTTTGGTGTATGTAAGCTCCACTTCCATTGGGTTTTGATGCGAGGTTATGATTAGTAAGAAGGAGTGGGTCCCCTACTGGAACGTCTGGAAACGACATTTGTGGGAGCCACCCCTGAGACCCAATAACTCCCCCTCACTCCCTCCCTCGCGTGTAACTTTTGCTTGAGTGAGAACTAGATTCTTATTTGACTATTGAGCCCTGATCTGGACTGCCGGTTAGCACAATCCTGTTGTCTGGGCCATAAAATTATCACTCAGCGCCGGCATGGGGTGGTTATTGTCTCAGATGGACCTTTAGGCCCGGCGCTATAGCTCAAACCGCCCATGGCCCCCCGATACTAATAGGAATAGTTGTCTGAGTCTACGCGTAAAAATATTGACCTAATCTGCGTCCTCGTGTATTCCTGTAGGCTAGGCGTATGAATTCGTCCTACTGATGTATACACGTCCTAGATGGGCATCGAGCCTAGTAGACAGAAATCTCAAAATGAAATCCAAGATGCTGACGGCGCCTATATTGACGTCACAGTGACGATCATTTCGAAAAGTCATTTCAGGCTGTTTTTAGACTTAATTTTGGGAATTTGTCATTTGTGGATGTTTTTTCTTTTAAAACTTATGCATCTACATTCTGTTGTCACTAGCTACACGCACGATCCATGTAGTATTCCAGATTTTGATTGATGTTGATGTTATTGATTTCTGTATTATCCAGTTTGATGAGACTTTCAATTGGCAACAAATAAGTTACAAACAGTACATTGAAAATACCCTTCTATGACTTACAGGCTATGATGGCCAGTCTTCAACAGGTCATACTCTTTGAAGATTGCACTTAAATCCAGGAGAATGATTAATAGCATACCCAGTTTGCGAGGATAGGTTTAGTACCTGTAGTTTGAGAATAAAGCATGATCGAAGGACAACATCGCTACAGATAGTAAAAATAGGTGGAGTTTGCGAACACACAACAGTCTGTCAAGGTGATAAATTTTTTCGTCGAAGATAGAAGAAACAGGTGTGACATAGCTGGCGTACTAGTTGGAGGGAGAGGTGGCTCTGAAGAATGGACCATGTGGAATGAGGGAGCTCGTTGTTATGACTAAATGGTGTTGGGAACCCACGTCCATTAGATGTTGTCGACGAGGATGTCTGGAACTCACCGTTCGCAGAAGTTACCACAAAAATCTTTTTCTACAAATAAGCTGTCTCACACAGGCGAGAAGCGAGCTGACATATGTGTTTACGAATATCTCCAACGACATTGACCAGCGTTGCCCCATTAGCTCCAAACGATGAAATGGCAGGAGCGCAGCTCTGCTGATAGCTCGGAGGAATAGGAGAGGCAAGTTAAAAACTGTAGTAGCACTTAAGAGGTCATGAGCGCCAAGGAGACGCAGGATTGGGACTCACGAGAATGTGGGACATGGAGAGTATCTCTAAATTGTTGCTGGCAGGAGACAAATGTTGTTGTCGATTACTGCGACAGATCACGTCGGAAAAATAGAGGGACAGGGAAGGAAATGAACCTGGTAGCTTCTAGTGAATGGTTGTTCTGACTCAGTATAGGCCGCTCAGTGAAAGGGGTCATTATCGAAGAGACTTGCGATGTCATGCCGCAAGCCGATAGCAAATTGTGAAGGGGCCAATATATTGGCGATAGTGACGACTTGTTTGACTTTTAAAGTTCTGGGGCCCCAGGTGACACTACTTCAGTTCAGCGCTCGTTGATTGTAGCGTAGAGATGCAATTTAAGAACAGCAACAGAATGCAATCAGGCATAGAAAAATGAATGTAAGGAGGGCACTGGTCTGTCGTGCGGAGTGTTGAACGAACAGAGGAGCTGGACTGCAGCCGTCTTTTTGTCGGGGTCCTCCTGCCAATATGTTGGAACCTGCATTATTGTCCATGGGCTAAACGTTGAAGGAGGTGGTACGCCAGATGCTCAAGGACCGATATTGCAGTTTACCGGTTGAGCAATAGCCCGAGAGTTGTACTCCAATGTTAATTACACATATATGAAACTGAACAAGATCAGCTCATAAGTTGGCAAAGAAATTTGGATGAGCAACAATCCACGCAGTTTTGGCAACTGACTATCCCATATACAGGCCGATGTCTGGACATGTGTGTATTCATTGCAGAAAGTGTCTCAAGAAAAAAGGTCAGGCTATCTGTAAGCTCTGCATTTAGAATCCCTGTTGGTGCTATGGCCCTCCCCGACTCATAGCAAGCTGGTCCTTGAACCGTATATCGCAGGTCGCGACATATCATTAAGAGCATGCCGTGTATTCTTTCTTGTGGCTCTCAATAGAAGCAATCCACGGAAATGCCCTTCTCGAACTAATTCAGGGAGGCTTCATTACTTAGTGGAATTATCCATCCACCTACTCAATTTGCGAGGATAAATAGTCTCTCCAGTCTATTCCCTGGTGGTGGAGTTCACTTGAGTGGGCAATAAGGAGAATTATTGAACTTCTGTCAGAGAGTGTCGTGGATCAATCGAAAAGAGCTCGACGACTCGAGTTTTATCTTCTTTGCTGTAGACGCAATGTCCGCAAGTCTTCTTTGGCTGACATGCCGTGGGCCTGAACACGGACAATGCGCCTACATACCACCACCATTCTTTCGTGCTATAGGAACACAAGTAAAGATGGTTGGACTGGGCTCATTGTGGCTTTGCTAACTCACGTCTCTCACTCGAATATTGGAATGCGATGATGGAAATCGCTAAGATTCTGCCATACTCTCGTTTGCGAGGCTAAGACGTGGAAAACCGCCAGGGTAAAGCACAGTGGAGGGATGAGACGACAGTGGCTTTCTATATTCCAACTTTCTTATTCAGCCAGCCGGCCGGAAAGGTTGCAATAGGTGATTCGTTATGCTGGACAATTTTTGCGATCCGGATATTTATTTGATTGTACTCCGCAAGACAATACTCATGTCCGTTGAGGGGACCTGGCACAACAGCTCAGCACTTCTGAGCCCGATGCGTCAGGGTTATAATCAGACCCGGATGTGGCATATCGTATGTAGTGCTAGGACTGCAGCTGCCACCTTCCGCCTTGGACATTTATCAGTTCCCGTTCTCAAGATCAAGCAACTCCAGTCACGACGCGAACCAGTTTGGTTTACCAATCCTCGGAACGAGATGAGAGCCTGACTTGGTGTTTTTCTTTGCAAGGTGATTCTCGATGAAGATCTCTTAGAATCAACGCCTTGTGTAGTATATCGTAGATTTCGTCTGGAATGCATGTGGAGAGTGACGCTTCCTCATCTCGTCGAAGAAGAGAAGTCAGTTGACTCAAGGGGTGGCATCTCTTGCGTACTTGTTCCTACATGTGCTTCACAATTCCTCGAGTCTTAGATCAGCCAAACTCTAATATACATGAATCACCAGATCGACTTTGATTGTTATTTCTTGCTGTACCGCTCTATTACATATTTGGCAGCTAAAATAGAGTATGCTCAACTGCGATGGAGTTCGTGTGGTACCATCTTTGACTTATTTTTCCAGGTTGCTTTCCCTGCGAGTGCTTTTGTGGCCAAGGAGAGGTTCGTGTACTGGGCACACCACACCTGTCTTTGGAGCACTTGTATGGACTTATATTTTGGAGGAATGTCGGAAATTGTTATATCTTTTATTTGCGCGGGGACGTTTCATGGGTTAGTCGCAGATATACGCTTTGGGGAAATGTTCAATGAATTTTCGTTACGTCTGATTTTAGCAAAGATATCGCTAGCCGTTCAATGTCTATTGCTGATATTATTGTTAGATATGTCCCTGGAACATAATGGGCCACTCGCAATTCGTAGAAAGGGGCGTGGCTGCTGGTTTACTTTTGTCAGGACTCAGGGCTCTATATATCCGGAGATTACCGTGTTGTTTTCCTTTTGTCCTCTCATTCAGGAGGGTTACAAACCCTGGATATCTAGTTGTCGTGACATCATTTGAGTAACATAGCTTTACTTCAATATACTAGTCTCTGGAGCAGTCACATGTTTGTTGTGTCTAGTAGTTAGATCGGTGTAAGCATGCAGTCTGATGATGTCAGATCAGTGCAGCGTACGAAGACTATACTCTTCTGGATAGCTCTTCCAGCCAATAGCTGATTCAATCTTATTTGCCTTGATCTCAGTAATCCTCGAGAATGGGTATCCTTTAGACCGTCTTGGGATGGGGCCTGGATCATGGTTTCACTATAGCTCCATTGCGGCATCACGTCAGAGTTGAAATGGTATAACAGAGGCTGAGATACCAAGCATGGTCTGGTGCAGCACAGACCAGGCCGTATTGCCAGATTTACCAACTGCCAGTGAGGCACCTCTGGTGCGTGCATAGTACTCACGGCGATTGGATTTCCGTGGACGGAGGAGAAGTGATGCCGAAAGAGCTTGTGATTGTACGAGAACCGCAAGAGACCTTCAGAAGTTGAGATTTGAAGATGTCATTTTTGAGGTACTTAAGGAGAATGGAATTCTGTTTGCCTTCGTGTCACGTGCGACGAAGTAGGTTTTATATAATCCAGTACACCTTGCGCAGGGGGTGTAGACAGAACACTGCACACATGAGTTTAGGTCCCTATCGTGTGAAGGCTTTTCGTTAGCTGTTTAACTTTCGATCTAATGACCTCAGTTTAGCGAGAAACTTGGGACTGATATGACAAGTGGATCTCCTAAGTTCTAAAACTTAAGTGTCCTTCTTGATACTTTTTAGAGAACGTACCGAGATCATACTCTATCGGGTAATGATTTTTTCCGTTGGCTAGTCATTTCTTATTGTGTTCGGGTTGGGTGAGCCTTCTTGTATCACGACCCCTGGAGCGGCTTGCTGATCCCGAGAGTGCAAAAGATAGAGATTTATGTCTATTGCTGACAATCGCGATCGAGTGTATGGTTTAGTCTCGTCGCTCTCCTTTGACACCCAGTGTTGCGATGTATTTCGCCGTGACATGATCTCGCCTCTTGTCGCGGGCACTGCCTAGGATTTTCACTGCGGCTCCCACAACCACGTTTATCTTCGAATCGTTCGAGGGCCGCCTCGCCCGATTCCCGGGTGGAGTCGGGAGAGGATGGCTCATGTTGGTGAGACCGCCACTACGAGAATAACTAGCTCCTCGGCCAGCCTCGAGTGCACGGCAAGCGGCAGGAGGCTTTTCATGCACAGGCCTCACCACTTGATCGTCGGCCAATACTCGAGGACAGCATTCGGCCGCAGTGGCTGCCAATGGCAGTCTGGGCGTCGTGCCGAGGAATACGGTCTGCAGACGGACCGACCTAAGGACCCACGCGGATGGTAATAGCCGGGGGTTTTTGTTTCTTGATCCGCCATCGTGGCGCCGCAGGTCGACTCCAGGACACCCGGGGCGGACAGCTAGTCGTAAGCGGTCCGTCAGCCCGTAACCTATCGGCGGGGACTGCTCTGGCGGCAATCCTCCCATACCTGACCTGGAACCGCTGGGCTGGTATCAGGGGACATGTGCAGAGCATCGCTTTCCAGAAGTGATGAACTCCAGGTTATCAGACTCACACAACAACAACAGACCACGCTGCGAGGGTTTTGCTCATTAGATCAATCGTTGCGTAGGACATTGTTACTCAGCCTTACTCGACACTCATATTAACAGTGATAGAGAGAATATGTCAGATATTCACAAGCGAAGATGAAGAAGAAAAGAGGACGCACGAGAATACGAGTGAGCGAACAAAAGCTATTCTGTAACTCCTGGAATAGCAGGCAAGTACTTACAACACATGGGACACAGACCGACATAAAGTAGTCCAAAATCTAACTGGTACAACAGAAACTTATATACATCAGATATGCCAGGACATATATCAAGTACAAACAAATAAACGATACTAGTTCTGCTCAGAGAGCAGAATCACGACGAACCAGAAATACCAGCGAACATCGTCCAAATGCCTTGATAAATCCGGCCTTAGGTGCGCGAGATGTAGTAACAGTTCTACTTCAAGACGTTTGCTGCCGAGCAAAACCAACCTTACTCAAAAGCAAAAAGAAAGCTTCCGACCTCGAAGACAATGAGGGTCAGATCTGAGGGAAGTGCCCGTGGGACCTCTCATTCTGGCAGCTAGCTACCTGCAAGGTGACTGGGCCAAGGCAGCAAGCGCGAAGAGAGCGTGGGTGGGGGGGTCCAATGCAACCGACGTACTACTGGTTCTGCGACGAGTTCGTCGAGAAAAACATTGTCCACATCGCCATTCACTGGCGGATAAGAGCAGTTGCCCCAACTTCGTTAGTTCCTGTGCGGGGTTCAGGTGGTCCTGGTCCGCTTGGAAGGTTCCTTCCCTGTTTGGTTAATCGGAGGGTGGACCCTCTCAACTTTTGCCTGCGCTGCTCAGGCACGCGGGGGAAAAGGTTTGGTGTAGTTGATAGTATTTGTTCTCCTTACTGGGTCGTGAACGCAAAAACACACCTTCACCCTCGCCTCCATTAACTGTGAACCCACTTGGTCGGCCTCGCTTGGTCCGCGAGTGGGCGGGAGTCAGGAAGACCTTGCGGCGCGGCCTCTTCGACCACTCAGTGAGCGCGCAGATGAAGCTCGTGACGGGCGAGTTTGGCGCGCTTGAAGCCGCCGTCGTCCCTGCTCCCAGACCCCGCAAGCCCTTTGCCTACTCTCCCCTCTCAACTGATGTTTCTTTTGCTCAGCCGACTGCAGAAACCACTCGATGCCTTCCCCACCCGACTCGACTCCATTCTCCAACCCGACTTGACTTCACTCAAACCCTCTGCGCTCTTCGCTGCCGTGCGCTCGGCGTTTTATAGGCCGGCAGGAGAACCCAGTATGCAAATTTCCGGATCAAGATCACCTCGGGCTGAGGCAGAGTTCGGCGACCTGATCTACTTCTGCGAGGTCCGTTGGCTCAGCCGAGGAAAGATGTTGGAGAGAGTCTTCAGCCTGAGGGATGAGCTGGCGTCTTTCCTGCGGAGAAGGGCAATCCTGTCCTTCAGTTCGAGGATCCCGCATGGGTGTGTGACCTCGGGTTCTGGTGGACATTACTAGACATCTAAACGAGCTGAACATCCATCTGCAGGGTAAAGATGTCTTTGGTACCTGACCTCCTCGCCTTCGTGAAGGCATTCGAATGCAAACTTCGCCTGTGGGAGCATCAGCTCAACCAGAACAAATTCACTCACTTCGCCGCATTGGCTGAGCTGCGCCCGACCCCCGCTGCCTGCGTCCTACGCC
>CM068959.1:58825622-58853969 GCA_035128595.1 Eptatretus atami | reverse complement strand
CGGGTATCAGCCGCGAGCACGACCGCCCAGATGGAGCTGCAAGTCGGCCTGACCGATCGCCCGGAATGTATAGGTCGCTCCCCCGGAATAACTCCGGAAAGCCGACGGGTCCTCTATCGACCTTAACTCGCCAATAAGATAGACCACGTGGGGGTAGGGTCGATTGCCAATTTCAAATCACCTACAATACCCACGTGATCCAAACTACCAGGCGAAATTCACCCTCGGCCGCTTTGTCCGAATCGAGTCGCTATCGCCGACTCGGATCACGGCGTACTGAGGGAATTACCAAAAGTCGGACCGGACCAATGAAACAAAATTTAACCGACCAAATCTCAAAACACTCGTCATGTCGAACCAATGAAAGAAACACAGAACGAGCTGATACATTAACAATCGGGTATTACTCAAACGTCAATGAGCAAATGGGGGAAAAGTAGGGAGAGGACAACGGTAATGAGGCAGACATAATAACCACGTGCCCGAAAAAAGATCGAGAGAACAATGCAGTCATTATCAAACAAATTGACCCCTTACCAGTATGGCATATAAAGAACAGAGAAACACCCCTATGAGAAGTTCCCAACGCTATGGCCCAAAAGCAAGAAGGCGACTCCAACGCACAACATGCATACAATCACCCATCCATCGCTCAACGGTACGTAAAAGGTCCCTAGCCTTAACATCCCTAGACCTCTTGGCTCTATCTCCAAGGAATACGGAAGTCCTGGCACCCTATCTAATCTTGAGGAAAATGCCAGAGGCATAGAAAAGGTTCCTTCATATTTGTGCCATGTGGCAAAAAGGTAGGAAAAGAAGGGACATGTTCCCAAAAAAACTTGAAGTCTCAGGTTGCATGCTGTATGACCTACCCGAGGGTGGTCGGGAAAAGAGGGGACCAATCATAAGTAATGCTCCGAGAACGGACTTCATATAAAAGGGAGCCAATTTTTAAAGCAAATAATCACTCACATGCACATTACTTTATGGTTTTCGCTTTTCAACATGCTACACGTAAAAATTTCACTCCTTACTGACGTGTTCTTAAAACTTGTACTGTAATGTAAGGACCCTGCATGCAAAGATAATACATGAGAAATAATAGTAAGGGACGATGTATATGCAAACCTTGTACATGATAATTTCTGAGAATTACTTTGTTCCTCCAAGAACACTAAGGAGCTTACAAAACATGCACCCACGTGAGTGTAATTTTTTTGAATGCGTTCCATTCTTTGATTAGCATCTGGCCATTCTACCACAAGCCATGGGATGTTCCTGATTAACCTGCCAGCCATCTTCGAAGATGGAGAAATGGGAGGTTACTGTTTTCACCCTTTCTTGTTTGTTTGTTTGTTTGTTTGTTTGGAAACAGTATACGGAAAATCTCCTCGACGGATTTTGACGAACTTGGTGGGGGGGTATAGTATGGTCCAAGATCATTGCATTTAAATTTTGAACCTGGTCCCCACGGCCCACCTTGGGCAAAGCAGACGAACCCCTACAAAAAGCCACAGTGATCCCCGCGCCAAAGAGAGGAAAGTACCCACTTGGGCATTAGTGAGAAGCTCCCCACGTGGCAAAAAGAGAGGAAAGTGCGGCCCCCAAAATAATAGATTAGAAGAATTAAGAAAATTCTTTTTTTTGCATCCACATGTTTTAAGTGATTTCCAACCCCCCCCCCCCAAAAAATTAGGACAAAAACGAATTTTCAATTCTTTGTGTTTTTATGTGAGAAATAGTCCCCACATGTGGCAAGATGGACATACCAAGTCATTCCTTCTGTGTGACTATATATTCACAACCGCGCACCCCACCCCACAAAAAAACAATTTTTGCCTACACTTTCTTTTCAACAAATTTCGATTTCTTTTTGCTTTCTACATGTTAACCCCACATGTGGCAAAAGTATTGAGAAAAAGATCCCCACCCGCTCCCCCCCCCCAAAAGAGCAAAGAAAATAAAGATTCCCCGCATGTTGGCAAGAGAAAAAGAAAGCGATGAGATAACTAGTCGCCTCGTCAGCAAACTAGTGTGGAAAACGGTTCATATTAATGATAAAGAATCAGTAAAGGTGTCTCAGCGACTGCCATAATATGTAGTGATCCACCCCGCCGAACTATGATAAAACATTTAGGCGGCGGAAGGGATTTTTTCATTTTGTCCATCTCTCTCATTATCTCTCCAGAAGGTGCCTCTCCACGCGCTGACTAATTTATATTCTACCATCCTCTGCCAGACGTCGAAGAACAGTTGCACAAGTCGGTACGTATGTAGGTTACTGATCTCTCCATTCGACCCGTCGTTGTGTTGTTTAGTTTTAGTTGAATTGTTGCCAGCATTTGGTATGTGGGTATCGACGGGAACATGGCCAACGAGAGCTCGGAACATTCGTCACGGATTTCGAGGTCCCCGTCAAACTTGGTGCGGAGGGGACGCTAGTACCTCGCGGTCCAACGCATATGACATGCTGCAGCCACATCAGATCTGATACTCTTCTTGCGCTGGATGCTGTAGGGTTCGCAGGATTGCAGGCAACCACAAATGTCCAACCGTATCCCGCGGGTAGTCAAATCCCTGGCAGATACATTAATCTCCACCACCAGGCCTAACTTTTGAATTAAACAAGGCTCTATGTTGAATTTCCTCGGTTTGGATCTGCGAGTCTTCTACACTGTTTTAAGTGATCCAACTCCCACCCCCCCACCGAGAGAAAAAAATTGTTAAGAAAATAAAAAATTTGCAACTGTTTTTTTCAAAGGAATAATGTCGATTTGTGGAGTGGCTTCATTTCTCTTCGATGCCGAGTTTAACCTTTACCGTATTCTAGCGGTACGCTGAGCGGATTGCCAAAGTATCTCACCAGCTAATAAGAGCCCATTGTTGGGGTATAAACTTCCCTACAACTATGTGTGGACCCGCGATGCTGGGTACATCTCAAGTATGAGGGAAAAGATCAGTAACGGTATGGCTATCAGATCGTACGATTGGTGTTTACCGAGAGAGCTTATGCAACGCTGTTGTATTTTATAGAAAGCCCGTAAGAATGGAATAGGTGAGGAAATAGTGCATGTGCAGACGAATAATTAACAAACATTGAGAGTTAGCTTACCCAAAGCGGAATAGCATGTACATCAGGAAGAGCTCAAAGTTTGTTGCTGGGGCGGAGTGGCACATATAAATGGAAATGACAGATCAGTCTCTTACAAGTGCAAGTCACAAAACAACCCTCTAGTTATATACTCAAAATACCGCGAGTCGAGAGAAGCCAAATACAGAGTGGGCATAAGACCAATACTGACGAGACTTTGTTATCATACTCTGTATTATGCTAATCCAATGACGGCCGCGAAATGTGCTAGCACACACCTTGAGTGATAGTGTTTAGAAGTCATAAGAAGTGGAGAGAACACGTAACTCGTAGCGGTGGTAGAACGAACCTCACTCTCTGTATACTGAGCCGGATTTCGACGAAACTTGTGGGGGGCGTAGGTATGGTCCAAGGATCATGCCATCGATTTTGACTTGGGGTACGGCCGAAAAGACGGTCCAATCCAAGAGATGGCGGGACTGGGAATAGAACAGGACAGCCATTTTTGTCGTGATAGGATGCATGAAGTGTAAGTAGGTCTCTCAATAGAGTTTTTGTTTTGGCATTTGTGCTACATGTTTTTATAGTGATAGTTGTCCAACCCCCCCCCATTGGAGCAAGATAGAGAAAGATTTGTTAGAGAAAAAAAAGAATTTTGGCAGAGAACTTTTTTTAATTCGATGTAAAAAAGAGATTTCTAGATTTTATTTTTTTTAGGGCTATTCAATGAGGTTACCATGCGCGTCGATGTAGTTTAGCTTATAGTGCGGTAATCGTGTTCAGGAGAGTGATCCGTTTGACCTATAATGTGTCGAAAATAAGTGATAGGCAGATAATAGCAAGTACTCACGGCTTTCGTGACCGAGCACGAAGTGAGTGTGAGCGACAGAGCGGCGTTGTGGCGACATCATATAAGTACCCTTACTGGGAGTTGTAGCTCAGTAGGAGGTCCTCTAAGAAGCGTGTTGCGTTTGTATTCATTTATTATTTGAATATTTGCTACATGGTCGAGCAATATAACTCATTACTGATAATATTGTCGAGCTACTTACTCTAGCTCCTTGTCTGCAGTTTTTTTCCTTCCCTTGGCTGCGTGTAAGCAACATAAGCTAATTGCGCTCAGTACGTATTGATGGCACTATCTCGGTATTGCAGTACAATAACCACGCTCATTACATCTCCTACACAGCTCAATGACTTATCTGTGGTTTGTGCATTTGTGAAGTGTGCCCCTCCCTTTAGTATGAGAAGTAGTTTCATACTGAACTCTTGCCAACATAAACATAGGGCTCTAGCGACAATAACTCCTTAACATGGGTCACGCTTCCCTCGCCCGCGATAGCGCGCTCGACAAATTGAGCCAGATAGAGATGAAGGAGAGTAGGTGATCCCTCTCGCCTCTTCTCTCCAAAAACCAAAAACAATTTGAAATTGATTTTTCCTGACACAACCGTCCACTATGTCTTTAAAGATTTGCCATATATTTTGTGCAAAAATTGCAGATAAAGGCCCCATAGAGAACGAACACAACAATACCCAAAACATATAAAAGCGGAGGGCACTTCTCATGCTCTCTCTTGATTTGCTGAAGAGTCTCGTTATCTAATAACACTGCCAGCGTGCATTACTTGACTACCCACACAAGAGTGACCAGATGAAACGAAGCCAGAGTGTGGAGGAACTCCAATGCATTCTTACTAAGATACTCCTCAGCAAATACGCCAAATACGCAGATAAAAACATATCAAAAAAAAAAAAAATCAAAACCAACTCACCCGGCAATATGCTCTCCACACTGCACCCTCCACCACGGTTCCTGCGAACGCAGGGCGGAAGCCCTGGAGGTTGCCAGAACAGGTTGGGCGCACCGTGGGTCGCTGTATCCTCACGCCCCGCCAATTGGTGTGCAACAACGTCTCCTTACAGCCCGACCTGCCCCACCCAGGCGAGGATTTAGCATTGCGAAATGCCTCATTCCACCCCCGAACCCGGGCCATGCGACAGGCAGCTCCGAAGACTTCAACATGGAGTGACCCGGTACTCCCCACCCTGGCATCCGTCGCGCTATCCCCCGCCATGAGTGCATGCTCCTCATCCCGCCGGTCGCTCTGACGAGAGAGCGCAAGTTCGCGGTCATCCCATCAAGCTATGGCAGCGACAGTTCTGCACCTTGCTGCATGTGAGCCATGAGTGATGCAGCCTGGTCTCCAGTGAGCGCCGTAGGTTGAGGACGTCCTGCGACTGCAACACTCAACCACTGCCTGCAGGATCCAGTGTGGCGTTCGTAGCACTGTGAACGTTCGTAGCAGTTTACTCGGTGCAGATCTCACGTCCCACACATGCCCTGCACACTGCTGCCTAAGATCAACCGTGACCCACCAGTGCGGCCATGAGTTTGAGATCAGATAAAAACATTTCCATCATCCCGGGTCAGGCCTGCCGGTACACTCACCGCGAGTCGCACCATTGCCCTACGGCGGCCTCCCACTGAGGCGAAGTCCACCATAGCCTGCACCCGCTCCCTCACCGTGTTATGCACAACTTCCCCGCACCAACCCCTGCCACCGTGCCACGGCCCCCACCACCCTGCCCTCCAACCCACTGCCTCCCCTGATGCACACGTCACCCACTGCGGCACAACTGCACCTTCACCACTCAGCCCCCATTGCACACTCACCCACTGCTTGCACCCGGTGGGCTTGCACTTCCCACCACGCTGCACCCCGCCGCACGTCCACACTGCCTCACCGCGCACCCTCCACCATGCCTGCACCCGCTGCAGCCGTGTGCACCATATGTTGCAACATCTAGCAAGATGTAAATGTGCATCACCCTCGTCATCATGATCAGCCCCTGCCCTCACGCGTACCCCGGCTCCACCATGATAGTTCATCAGCTCTTCATAAGTAACAACTTCACATGTGGACCCCAAATTTTCTTAACATGAAATTATGCACTAGACCTCTACAGAATTGGCACGACCTCCATACCACTGGCCTGCACCAACTGCACCTTCACCCACTTGCCTGCAGGGGATTATCTACAACTCCATATCGTATTGTACCATTGTCCGCCGATTTATCCTTTAACTCACTTATATGCTGCACAACCTTGCTGTCCCACCTGAGCTTTCAAAACCATTCGCCCACAGTGCCCAGTTACTCACTTGCATGCCTGCCCCCCGCCGGTTATTTGGCTCTCTAACACAGTTGTCTCTCAACAATAAACATTCAGACCATATGCTGTGCTCTCAGAGACGACCACCTCAACTTCCGACATGATGTGGGCCGTGACCGAGACGGTATTATCGGCCAAGAGATTTCAAGAGCAGTGTCTGCAACTTCTGCAAATTGTGAACCCAAATTCTCTCCCATTAAATTGTCAAGTGTGAACACCACGTCTGTCCTTCACCTGGTGGAAGCCGGTATGCTTGTATAAAACGCAAAAAACAGAAATTGACTGGAGTAACAATTTAACAATACTCTCCATGTGAGAGGACGGGTGTTTTGGTGAGCGGAATAATAAATCACTAAAATAATTTCACACCGAGTGCTCCAAACATCTCCTAAGACCATTACCCACCGCCCCATAACCCCACCACTTACTAGCTGATTTCAAAGTACGTCCTTACTCTCGCTCTTGTTTTGATTCTTGCTCTCTTCATCTGCCTCGCTTCTCGATTTCTCTCTGCACTTGCAGGGTGGCTACTTCTCTTAAACGTACAAACTTCAACATGACGGCAGGAGTGGATCGATCATACCGACTTTGTCTACAGGATATGTATAAAAATGTCGCCTCATGTGGTCCACAGCCTTCTCTCTAACGGCCTTTTTAGGCCAAAGTGACCAATCCCTATTATAGCAATTTTGGGCAAAACAGAAATGACAGACTGTTGCTCTTTTCAATACATGAAAAGGGCCGGAATTTATTTAGCCACATTTTGTTTATCCCGCATTGATCACTCCCAAAGAGGGCGATATTTACGTTTGTTCTCTGGTGGCTGAGGATTCTCCCAATTAAATTCATTCTCGATATCCATTATGATCACAAGTCTTATATGTATAAAAAATACAGCATTTAATAAACCTATATCGGGAAGCCGGAGGTTCACTTTACTTCCCCTTCTGACTAATTTTCTTTTCTTCGCATTTAGATCTCTGTGCTACTTATCTCTAGTCTTCCATCCACAACTTCACAAAGCAGTCCCAATAACGCATCGCAGATTGGCATATACTCAGGTAGAATACACGTCTTTTGCGCCGGATTAGGGCTAGAAATCTGTAATTTCGAGTAAAGCCCAATGACTCAACCGCCTAATATACTGCAGGAAAAAAAAATATTATATGAGAAAGGATAAACCATCTTTGACAATAATCAATATAAAAACATACAGCAATGAAACATGAAATATAAAAACGCTTAAATTCTATCAATAGTAATAATAATAAATCAATTCCAAAATTATTTAGTTTTATAGTTCTTTTCCCCAAATGATTTACTCCTGTCACAAAACACCTGGTCTGAACGATGACCTTCACTTTCTTACTACCCTCATTCATCGCGTTGAGAAGAAAGATTATCTGTGATTCACAGAATGCTTATTAAAAGCCAGGGGTGGCTCGGTCAGTCGCTCCTGTGCACATAGAAGACCTCAGATAGTTTTATTCAATTTCCAGTAGTTTGAAAGATGCACCTTTCACTTGCTTGCGTATCTGGAAAATTGCGATTTGATAATTGAGCAGTATACTGTAATGAGAATGACACACACTCGAAAAAAATCACCTCCCATTTACTGCCAGTTTAAAAAAAGAACATCCAGAGCATCTTTAGGTAATCAGGGTAAACTCGTTTTGACACACAACCAGCTCGAGTCAAAGGGAGACTCGTCACAAAAACAATAATTTCGTCATATTAACTGAATTGCAAACCACCGCAGTCCAATGTCATAATAATTTGCAAAGTGTCTGAACATCACTTTTAATTTCTCTCTTCTTCTTGGTTCATCTTATATCATATTCTAACTATGAATTCAAAGTTGAGACGATTAAAGCAAATCGGGTCACTGGTTGAGTCTTTGAAGACGGGACACTGCGTGATCTTGGCAATCTTCAGTCTGATCATTAATCTTTACACGTTAATTATCCATCTTAACCTACTCTCACCTCTAGTCATTTCTTCTTAAGCCATATTGTGCTCGTCTAGTGGTCGCAAGCGATCTCATTTTGCCTGCATCTCTCCAGGCATTATTATTCTTCCATCCATACTTTGCCGGTCGACGGTGCCAATTATTGTCGCCACTCCCCATATTTCTCACAATATTCATTTGGCGATGGCTAAATCTAAAATTGCTGCTGCTATTGTGGGAGTGAGATTTCGTCATTCTTCAAATTCAAGATATGATTAACGTACCTATCTGAGATTCAACCAAACGAAGCTACTTGCATGCAACCCCACCTTTTCGGATCCTGCAAAGTGTTGAGACTTTCTCCACTGATGATAAAAACTGAGTACCAAAAATTTAATACAGCTATAAACGGAACGTGGTAAATGTTAGAGTTCGATCGCGAGTACCAGCATCCTGCATTCAGATATTGATTTCCCTTGAAAATTCCTTCCTTCCAGCAGTCATTTGAAGGCTTGCAATAAAAGGCAGTCTGTACGACACTCTTCGTGGGATACTTGCACAGCATCATGGCTGGAACTCCATCTTGTGTCACACTGTCTTTTCACAGTTCGAGTGACCAAAAAAGTATTTTAACACTTCCCAACGAGAAGTTAGATGAAAGAAAAAAAAAAGTAAAGAGTTTTTCCAGAATGCCAAAAAATGTAACAACAAGGTTGCCACCTCACTTGCATGGACCACAGGCCAAATGAGGGCTGTGGTTCTCGCCAGTTTCACAAACACGAGCTTTTGGGTTAAACTTGAAGTAATATTTTTAATCTTACCGTTCCCTCGACTTCCAGCCATAACTGCTGCGTTATCATCATGCTTGACCAGCTGACAGTTTATCATTGGAAATTTTGTCTATCTCGCCATATTTCTCCTAAATATTTTAATTTTACCTTTACATAAGGCTATACCTCATCCTTTTCTTGGTTGTACTTGTGAAAAAAATCCCAAGAATGATGTCCTCCTATTATTTCTCGACTAGTTCTCGTTATGTGCATCAATTAGTAACGGTATCAACGGTCACCGCTGAGACAGCGAATCATCAAGCCAAAACTTCGAATTCTTCGATATATGCGGCAATATCTGGAGTTGCATCCAGCATTTGATTGCTCAAGTAGTCTATTGACTGGCTCCCTTAATTTGCGGAACATGACGATTCCCTATTTATTTTTTGACAGTTACCCTTCACCAAGAAGATGTGCCTTATTTCGTTTTGAATTCTTGTTTGGTACGATCAAGTAGTAGACAATTTTTGGATTTCTCTTGTCCCTCTCTGCGCAAGTGTTTTGCGTATTAAGATCGATCATCATAAAGTGGGCCAAAAAGTGATTTGTTGCTAGAAAGTTTCCTGAATTTCCCCTCGAACTGTCTCCCCTGGCTCTGATAACCAGATATTCCTTCGTCTCTCACGACGCTGATGGAGGCCACATTAAGGCCAAGATTCTGTTTTGCCAAACCAAGGAACTAACCTCGACATTCCGATTCATTAGCTTTACCATCTTTCTTTAGCTTAATTCAAAGCAGACAATTTGCTGTTGACAGTTCAGGCACCTCTATCGGTTTTTTGAATGATGAAGTCGAACGACGAGGTTCAGGTATTGCCTTCACTTGTGAGTCGTGTCGTATATGAGTAAAGTGACTAAACATTCTCCTCTTCCTAGCTGGTCCAGGTATCTCTTGGATTTATACCATTTGACAGAAGGGGAGAAAGCTCGCTTCCTTTCAAAGTTCTGACACAGACGAACAAATGCTCCTTTGAAAACAAATGCGAAACACATACAACACAGTCAGATTGACTTCCGATATTGAGAGTATAAACAACCCATTTCTGCTCCACAAACTTCTCCGTTGTTCGAAACTTCATTCTTACTAAACCACTTGTTTCTTGAAATATGCATTTGCCCATCCTTCTCAGCAAATGGACCACTTTTATTCTGATATCTTTCAGGGCCATGTTGTAATATTGTCATCTTCAAATGATATGGAATCGGTTTCTTCAAACCGCCAAAATCGCTTGTTTGCAAAAATATGCTAAAATCTTCTTTATTTTCTTCGCATTGATCATCATCCTGACAACGAGACTGAGGAGAGAGAGTATTATGTTCTGACTGAGCTGAAGCCGTATCAGAAAAATCCTTCTCTGCACCCACATCATCTTTTACTTCTCCAGGTTCTCCTACTTCTTCTTTATACTCGTGAAAAATATGGTGAATACAGACTCTTTCCTCCCCTCCCCCCTCTACTTATTTGCATCATTCAAAATCTCCATCCCTTTTCTCCCTTTCCCCATCCTCCTACTTTCTCATAATCTCTCTCCCTTCTCTGTCTTCTTGTTCTCTCTCTCCTACCATTCACGCTTTCTTCATTTTCTGAATAATCACCACCCTCCCCCTAACCTCACACCCTGTGCATTTGATTTTATTAATTCGATGCCTTCTTACAATCATATATTTTAGCCAACAGATCAAGATATTGGTAAAGCACAATCAGAACAATACGTAGTAATTTTGACCAATTTTAAACATAGATAAATGCCATTTCACACACACAGTATCGTGCCATTTTTTTTATTTGCCCCTGATGTTGAACATCGTGTTTTAATCTTTCACCTATAGATGTTTGTTATTCCAGATTCTCTATGATGTGAAACCAAGCCCATGTGGTAAAGCCCCAAGCAATCCTGCTCATTCAAATCATTTGATTTAAGCACATCAACCTAACTCATCTATTCTGGTTTATTCTATGGGCAATGGCAGGAATGGGATGACTTAGGATTGCAAACTAAAACTACAAATTTAATGGACAAGTGAAACGGATGAAGAGGTAGAACATGAATTTGCACATGTACCTTACATAAGTGAAGGGTGGTTCATCATTTGTGTGCCGTCCCTCCGATGGACGTACAAAACTGGGTATATCCATCTGCCACGGCTTAGATGGTGTATAGAAAGATCCCGACGGTGTCCTTCGCTTACCCGCCTGCGCCACCATGGACCAAATTCCCTGAACTAACTTACAGAGGGTACTTGGCATTCAGCAGCACAAGCTGCTCCTGCGCCAATGACTCACTCCTAGTCTTTGCTTCATACTGAAAGAAGAAGAGCAATGCACAGCCAAATACCAACTCATTACAATTAAATGCATCCTGCAAAAAGTTTGACCACATAATCTGACAAGAATTGCAAACTGGAATTAAAATAACAGCATGCTTTAAAGCAGTTGACTGATGTTTGCTATCTATGGCTAATAAAAGGCATGCGTGGTGTGTGTGTGTCAGGTATGTTCCCTCCATAACTTCCAAAACCATGAAAACACCTTTGCAGCCTTGAAACTTCTGCAATTAGATCAAGAAAACTCAGGGAAGTCAATGAGTGAAAATTGGTGTTTGGGTTAATTAAAACCACAACTTTTGAAGATAATTAACGGCATTATTTAAATTACATCCTTCATGCAGGTGATCCTCGGCCACCTCGCTCTCTGTGATGTCTTAAGGCATTTCCTGGGTACCCTCCGCTGGGGTCTGAAGCCGCCATGTTTTTTATGGCCTGCTCAACCATGCCTTGACTTGGAACAGGCCGCAATGATTTTCTTAACGAATAAAGTATTTTTTTCACTTTCCTCAATCATTGAATGGCCTGTTCATCAAGCTACGAATCCTTGTATACATCGTTTTGTAAGTACTATAGTTTTCCAATTAGAGCTCTTAGTGATTTCATGCATTATATGCATACGATTTTCCACGCTTCTTCGTGGATAAATAAAGTATATCATCGAAATATTATTTCGGTTAGATCGGATATCGTCAGGACTAAATAAGTGTCGAAATCTGTTGTTGAAATCTGATAATTTAAATAAATAATGAGTCGTTATAACTAGTGATCGACATAATCACTTTAAGCAAGTCAGGACTGTGTTCCCTTTCCATAAATGCACAAGAAAATGTGAAATTTCCAAAAGCATGAAACTAATTCTTTTCTACTGTTTGGAGATTTATATTGATGAGCAACAAAAAAAATTAGGAACGTAACAAAATTAATGAGCTTCATTGAAGTTTATGATTTTAAGCATTCACTGCTAGACCTCGTACCTGTCCCCCAGAGGACTGCCTATCATCGTGCAGAATCATTATTCTATGTGGAATCATTTTGATTAGACGGTATGAATCGAAATTAATGCCTCCAACTGAACGTCTGCCTTCCCATCCTCTCACTCACACTGTCTTCCCTTCCCCCACCCCTCCTTGCTCCCCCTCCTCCTCTCTCTTTCCCATCCACTCTTTGCTCTCTCTCCACCCCTCTCCTCTTCCCCCTCTTTTTCTCATCCTCCTTTAGTATTACTTCAGCGAAGCGGACGGGATGTATTTGGCTAGTGTCAATATAACCTCACCACTGGGCAGTTAGTGCTTCCAAAGTAGTCTCACAGCTTGGAATACACTGAGGTGATTTGTCATTGCCTTCCAAGCAGTTCAATGTACATTCACAAAAAATTCGGTTTTAGCAGATACTTGAGCAAAACAAATGTAAGAAAACAAAACTTTGTGTCAAACAGATATTTTAAAAATATTACATTAACCTCTAATTAAATGGTAACTGGTTAGACAGAGCATTTGCATTCAAATTCACACCATCTGCCACCAACACTTACTTTCCAAGATGTCTGCTCATGGCAATTCAGGCCGTGTATGAATGGTCATCAGCATTCTGGTCAAGATCGCCCTGCTGAGGCTGGTGCTTCCACAGGCAGCCATTTTAGCCTCGACCTTATTCCTACGGCCTGCATTCATATACCTCTCCCTTGCCTTTGATAATTCCTCCCACACAGCTCGAGAACGGCACTCCGTTGGAGCGCATACCTTCTGCCAGGCTGAACAGTTACAGCCGACTGAGAGGGCCAGATCTGCATCTGGATCTTTCACCAAAATCGAATTCGCTTGTCTTGTTCACCTTACCCAACTCATCCACCAAGTTTTGTCATAATCCGTCCATAAACTTTTATGAGATATCGGTATCCATCATTTTTTGCCAAAATCTCTCAATGATGAAGAATACTTAAAAAATTAATCTATCCAGATCTGGAGTCTTCACCAAAATCTAATCAATTCGTTCTTATCACACACCAACCCTGCCACCAAGTTTCACCAAATCATCTAATTTTTTATATTATTTTTTTTGATATCCCGCACCACAAAACAAACAAGAAGTATATCATGCATCACACGATATTGCGGAAAATCCAAGTTAAAACAATATGCTTTCCATGTTTGATTGGTGAACCAATTGTTGACCCAATATGCAACTTTTGTTCAACCAAGCAGAGGTCACACACCTCCGGCGGGATGAGATTGCACATTACTCTTGTGAAGAAAAAAAGTGTAGTCTGTGTAGTGTATTGTGGATGAACTATATTATGTTCTGTCTGTAATGTTGCATCTAAAGAGGTCTAACAGGTCTAAGGTGTCGAAGGGATGTAGCAAGGTCTAAGTGGTCTAAAGGGTTTATTGTCTATAAGTGTCTTCAGCGTCGAAAGGTCTCTGTGACTGGTCTAAAAGAGGTTCTATAACATTCAAAGGGTATTTTCCAATAGTAGTTAGAGTCTAAGGAGTTTCCAAGTGTTTTAAGAGAGTGTCTGATAGGTCTAAGTCGAAAAGGTCAAGGGGTTGAAGTGGTTTAAAGGATGAAAGGTCATTCAGAGTCTAAGGGTAAAGTGTAAAGGTCCAAAACGGTCTTAAGGCGTGTCTAAAGCTCAAGGGGTCGAAGTGCAAGGTATATGGCCAACAGTAGTCATGGTCTAAACTCTTCAAGGGTTAAGGAGTCTAAAGCGGTATGAAGGGTCAATGAGGTCTAAGTCTAAGCGATGAAAAAAAGTGAGTAAAAAAAATCCAAAGGCGTAAATAGGGTCTTAAAGGGGTTCAAAAGATCTGAAATGGTCTAAAGGGATCGAAAAATGTCAAAGGGGTATAAAGGTCTAAATGTCTAAAAAGGTTACGTTACAAAAGTCCATAATTTAATAGACAAGAATTTATTGAGACGGAGGTCATGGTCTATAAAACGTAATAATAGACGACTCACGTCGAACTCCGTGTTTCAAAACAGTAATTAATATAGCATAGTCATGCTGGCTCGACCAAGGACTTCCACGTGGACGAGATTAATCCATGTCTTCGGTTGTAATATAGTTCATACTTTCCCAGAAAGCCATTTGTTGTCTGTGAGTTGTGCCGTGTTGATGTCGCTGCCCCAAGTGGAGGGGAGTGTTTGGGGGGGGGTGTGCGGAGTAGCAGGTATTGTGATTGATGGGGATTGTGGGGGGTGAAGGATGGTGGTGCATATTGTGGGGTGAGGGTGGAAGAGTGAAAGGTGGACAGGGGGAACCCTGAAAGTTTTAGCATTCTCAAGGCTCGGTCAAAATTCCTCTTGGAGAGTAGTGATGATAACATTTACTTACATACATAACATTCTCTCCTTATAAATAGACCGTGGTTCATTTGACTTGTAGTAATGTGTTGATGATAGATAATTATTTCCAGTGATCTTTGTAACTGTCGGGCAATGGCAAACAGAGAACCGACTACCGTGTTTGGATTCACCGCCTCAAACCGTCTGTGTGCTGAAAGCTTGGGGTTAGAGATGGTGTTACAGTTTCGAGCGACGGACTGGTTCTTTCTCCAGTAATCATGGGGATGGCATCCTCTCTCCTCGTCTTCCGATGCAGCCTGCAGGTACCATCATTGCTGAGTACACAGCCTTTCCCACTGATGAAAAATGCCCCTATTACCAGTACAATGGTAGTCATTTCACCGAACTGGAAGGATTACAGGCTGAGCCGACCCCACCTGGTGTTTTCATTGAATGGTCGACAGGGGCCCAAACTCAGGACCGAAGGATCCAAGCCAGCCACCCTAACCGCCAAGCCAACACCAGGGCTTGCACCTCTTCTCAATCATGCAGACAACCACAAGATATAGCCATCTCCTTGTTTCATTAGGCTGCCTCGTATAATATGTTCCGAGCACAAAAGCAACATTTTTAGGCCCGGATCCACACTCGGGTATTTCGGACAAACCTCGTGCCAATTTCCAGCAAACTTGGGTTTTCTCGGCCATTAGTGTCACATGAAAACCATCTCGGCCATTGGTGTAGCGTGAAACCATCTCGGCCATGGTGTAGCGTGAAACCATCTCGGCCATGCGTGCTCACGTGGAAAGCATTTCTCGGCCCATGTTGTTAGTGTGAAACCATCTCGGCCATTGATGAAGCGTGAAACCATCTCAGCCATTGGTTTTGTAGCGTGAAACCATCTCAGCCATGATGTAAAGCTGTGAAAACCATTCTCAGCCATTGATTTGTAGCAGTAAACCATCTCAGCATTGTGTAGCGTGTGAAACCATCTCAAGCCATTGATGTAGCGTGAAACCCATCTCAGCCATTGATGTAGCGTGAAAACCATCTCAGCCATTTGATGTTAGCCGTGATACCATCTCCAGCCATGTACGTGAAAAACCCATCCTCAGCCATTGGTGTTAGGCGTGAAACAATCTCGGTCATTGGTTTGTAGCGTGAAAAAACCAACTCGGCTTTGGTGTCATGAGAAACCATCTCGCCATTGTGTTAGTCTGTGAAACCTCTCGGCCATTGGTTGTAGTGTGAAACCATTCTCGGCCATTGGTGTAGTGTGAAAACCATCTCGGCCATTGGTTGTTAGTGTGAAAACCATCTCGGCCATTGGCGTATCATAAGTGTGAAAACCATCTCGGCCATTGGTGTAGTGTGAAACCATTCGGCCATTGGTGTTAGTGTGAAACCATCTCGGCCATTGGTGTAGTGTTGAAACCGCTCGGCCATTAGTGTAGCTGTAGAAACCGTCTCGGCATTGGTGTAGCCGTGAAACCGTCTCGGCAATGGTGGAGCGTGAACCGTCTCGGCCATGGTGGGCGTTGAAAACCGTCTCGGCCATTGGTGGAGGTTGTGAAACCGTCCCTGTTTAGCGTGAAACATCTCACCATTGGGCTGTAGCGTGAACATCTCGGCCATGGATGTAGCGTAAACCATTCTCAGCCATTGGTGATGTAGCATGAAACTATTCTCGGGCCATTGGTGTAGCGGTGAAACCAACTCGGCCATTGTTGTCATGTGAAACCATCTCGCGCCTATTGGTGTGTAGCCGTTGAAACCATCTCGGCCATTGGTGTTAGCGTGAAACCAATCTCGCCATTGGTTGTAGCGTGAAACCATCTCGGCCATTGGTGTCGTGTGAAACCATCTCGCCATTAGCTGTAGCGTTTCAAACCGTCTCGGCCATTGGTGTAGCGAGAAACCGTCTCAGCATTTGGGGGGGCGTGAAACCGTCTCGGCATGGTGGAGCGTGAAAACGTCTCGGCCATTGAATGGAGCGTTGAAACCGTCTCAGTCATTGGTTGGAGCGTTGAAAAACCGTTTCATCAGCCATTGGTGGAGCGTTGAACCGTCGTTCGGCCATTGGTGGAGCGTGAAAACCGTCTCGGCCATTGGCTGGGGCGTGAAACCGTCTCAGTCATTGTGAGCGTGGGAAACCGTCTCGGCCATTGTGGGGCTGAAACCGTCTCGGCCATTGGTGGAGCGTGAAACCGTCTCGGCCATTGGTGGAGCGTGAAACCGTCTCAGTCATTTGGTGGAGCGTTGGTGAAACCGTCCAGCCATTGGATGGAGCGTGAAACCGTCTCGGCCATTGTGGAGCGTGAAACCGTCATCGGCCATTGTGCGAGCGTAAAACCGTCTCGGCATTGGTGGAGCTGTGAAACCGTCTCGCCATTGGTGAGCGTGAAAACCGTCTCCGCCCATTGGCGGAGCGTGAACCATCTCAGCCATTGGTTGTAGTGTGAACCATGTGGCCATTGGTTGAGTGTTGGAAACGTCTCCACAATTGGTGGAGCGTGGAAACCGTCTCTGGCCATTGTGTAGAGTGAAACATCTCGGCCCATTGTGTAGATGTGAAACCATCTCGGCCATTGCTGTAGCGTGAAACCATCTCGCCATGGTTGTAGCGTTGAACCATTCTCGCCATTGGTGGAGCGTGAAAACCATCTCGCCATTGATGTCGTGTGAAACCATCTCGACCATTGGGTCTGTAGCGTGAAACCATCTCCACAATTGGTGTAGCGTGAAACCATCTCGGCCCATTGGTGTAGCGTGAAACCATCTCGGCCATCTGGCTGTGCGTGAAAACCATCTCGGCCATTGGTGTAGCGTGCAAACCATCTGGGCCAATTTGTGTAGTGTGAAACCATCTCGGCCATTGGTTAGGGTGAAACCATCTCGGCCATTGGTAGTGTGAAACCATCTCCGGCCATTGGTGTAGCGCGTGAAAACCATCGGCCATTGGTTGTACGTGAAACTCATCTCGGCCATTGTGTAGCGTGAAACCATCTCGGCCATTGGTGTAGTGTGAACCATCTCGGCCATTGATGTCGTGTGAAACCATCTCGGCCATTGGTTTGTTTTGTAGCGTGTAAACCATCTCCACCAATTGGTGTAGGTGAAACCATTTCGCGCCATTGGTTAGTGTGAAAACCATCTCGGCTATTGGTTAGTGTGAAACCACTCGGCCATTGGTGTAGCATGAAACCATCCGGCCATTGGTGCTAGTGTGGAAAACACATCTCGGCCATTGATGTCGTGTGAAACCATCTCGGCCATTGGTTTAGCGTGAACCACGCAGCCATTGGTGTAGTGCTGGAAACCATTCGGGCCATTGATTGTCGGTGAAACCATCTGCAGCCATTGGTGGAGGTGAAACCTCACAGCTTGTATTACTACAACCAAGGACGGCAGTCACTCGGCATGTTTGTGGAAAATCGAAAATTATTCGTTGTGAATTAAATCGATAATGCATTCACCTTTTTTTTTTTTTCATTAACTAAAAACTTGTTTTTTTGCATTCTTTCTTTCTTGATCTTGGGTTGGTTGTAGGTTTCGCGCAGGCAAAGATGGGCTGAAGGCCTCCACCTGTGTTGGGAACTTTCTGTTTGTAACCCGTAACAGTTCGGATGTGATGGTCGGCTCCCTGGGTGTGATGTCATGGCAACGTGTGACGAGAAGAAAGAAGAAGAAGAATTGCCGAATTTTAACACAAATTTGACCTACTTTATAAACCATGAGAAAGAGACAAGTAGCGGTACATTCAAAATACACCGCCCCCATGCCAAATTAAATAAATAACCAAATCTTCATGTGCGTGAGATCCCCAGTGCACCGAACTGCCTTGCAGCACGTGGAGTCGGAATTTGGAGGGAGGGAGCGGTGTCCAATAATTGATTGATTATTGCAGAATTAAAATAAAAAATAATAATCGTAAAATTAAATAATTCCTCAATCAATTGCTTGAATAGCATAGCAAAACCACTACTATTCATCTAAAACTAACTTTTTGAAAATTAAGTAATTTCATCGAAAAATGAATAATTAAATCGATTAATGATTAATCAATAAATCAAAAAAAACTTTTCCTAGCCAAATCAACTCGTTCACGTCGTGTCCAAATATCAGCTTCCTCGCTCAAAATATGCCAGAGCATATTGCCAGGCATGAGAAATAAAATAAATCAGTAATTGATAATTGATAAATTTTTAATTAAGTTCTTAAATTCAATTAATTGATTATATCAAAAAAATAAAAAAATAACATTTTTGTCCAAAAGCACATCTTCACTTTTGGCCCAAAATTTCAGCTTCCAAGCTCAAAGATGTCTAGATATCGTCCGACAAAGCAAAAGGAAAATAATTAATTGATTAATCAATAAATTCAAAAATATTATTTGATAGCCAAATCACTGTTCACCGTCATGTCCAAAAATATCCAGCTTCCAAGCTCAAAGGTGCCAGAGAAGATATTGCCAGGGTAAAAAATAAAAATATACAAGTGATTAATAATCGATTAATAATTAAGTTATTAATCAATTGATTAATTAATAAAAAATTAAAACATACCTTTTTTTTTGAAAAGCACATCTTACTTTGGCCCCAAATTTCAGCTTCCCAAGCTCAAAGATGTCTGAGAAATCGCCCGGACAAACAAACCAAGAAAACAAATGGAGTGGAAACAGGCACTTCCCTTTCCCCCGCGGACCCCGAGAGACATCATGCATCGCCTATACGTCATTGGGAAGGAGAAGTGGTGTACAATTAAAATAACAAATAAAAGGGCTCCCTCCTTCCTTTTTAAAAAAATCCGGACGATCAACAGGTATATATTTTTTACTTGCCAATATGCTTAAATCGATACACGAGGGATGTCAGAACTCACTTTGTGCATTCAAGGTTCCTCTTTGCGACGCTCACCTTTCTGATTAGTATATCGTTTGCAAGATTGCTCAAAAGGTAAGTTGCGCCACAGGTAAGTGCCCCTGCCACCATCCCGTTTCAGACATGCCACAACAGATGGCGCACTTCTTACATCGCTTTCCATTCTGCTGTCCTTCGAAACAACAGTTTCACTGGAGCAGGGAAAGCATTCGATCATTGGTTGCTGCGGTGGAAGGAAGATCATATCATTTTTGCCTCGTATTCCTTTTTCATTGACAGTGATTTTATGCTATTTCACAGACAGATGTGGGAACCTCTGCCCTTCTCCCCGGACCCCAAATGCCCTTTTAAAAGATTCCAGGAGCACCATTAATTAAATTAGCTGTGCAACATCTCGGCTTGCTGGTTGCATCAATACTGTGGATGCAGTAAAAGAATCCGAATTGGCCAGGAACGCTGACGCTGAATGGATTGTGTGAAACACTAGGTGAGGAATTGAGGATGCTGACCACTGAATGGTGTGTGAAACACAAGGGTGAGGATGCTGAACTGAATGGTGTGTGAAACACTAGGGTGAGGATGCTGGTGACACTAATGGTGTGGGAAAACACTAGGGTGGAGGCATGCTGACACTGATGGTGCTCGAAACACAGGGTGAGGAGCTGGACACTATGATGTGTGAAAACACTATTGTGAGGATGCTGGACCCACTGAATGTTGTGTGAAACACGTAGGGTGAGAATCTGACACTGATTGGTGTGTTAAAACACAGAGGGTGGATGCTGACACTGAATGGTGTGTGAAACACTAGGGTGAGGATGCTGACACTGAATGGTGTGTGAAACACTAGGGTGTGGATGCTGACACTGAATGGTGTGTGAACACTAGGGTGAGGATGCTGACACTGAATGGTGTGTTGAAAACACTTAGGTTGAGGATTGCGGACACTGAATGGTGTGTGAAACACTGAGGGTGAGGATGCTGACACCTATATGATGTGTGAAACACTTAGGGTGCAGGATGCTGAACTGAATGTGTGTGTTGAACACTAGGAGTGAGGATGCTGACATGAATGGTGTGGAAACACTAGGGTGTGGATGCTGACACTGAACTTGGTGTGTGAAACACTGGGTTGATTGATGGCTGACACTGAATGGTGTGTTGAAAACACTAGGGTGAGGATGCTGACACTGAATGGTGTGTGAAACACTAGGGTGAGGATGCTGACACTGAATGGACTGTGTGAACACGAGGGGTGAGGATGGCTGACACTAATGATGTGTGAAAACCACTAGGGTGAGGAGCTGACACTGAATGGTGTTGTGAAAACACTAGGTGAGAATGCTGGAACACTGAATGTGTGTAAAACACTAGCGGTGAGGATGCTGACACTTGAATGGGTTAAAACACTGGGTTAGGATGCTGACACTGAATGGTCATGTGAAACCACTAGGGTGAGGATGCTAACACTGAATGGTGTGTAAACACTAGGGTGAGGTACTGACACTGATGGTGTTGTGAAACCTAGGGTGAGGATGCTGGACACTCTATGATGTGTGAAACACTAGGGTGAGGATGCTGAACTGAAATGCGATGTTTGTGAAACACTAGGGTGAGGATGCTTGACACTGAATGGTGTGTTAAAACACTAGGTTGAGGGATGCTGACACTGATGGTGTGTGAAACACGAGGTGAGGGATGCTGACACTGAAGGTGTGTGAAACACTAGGGTTGAGGATGCTGACCACTGAATGGTGTTGTGAAACACTAGGTGAGGATGCTGACACTGAATGCGTGTGTGAAACACTAGGGTGAGGATGCTGACACCGAATGGTGAATGTGTGAAACACTGAGGCAGGGTGAGGATGCTGACCAACTCTATAGTGTGTGAAACACGAAGGGATAGGATGTTGACACTGAATGGTGTGTTGAAACACTGAGTTGGAGGACGCTGACACTGATTTGGTGTGTGAAACACTAGGATTGAGGATGCTGAACTGAATGGTGTGTGAAATACGAAGGTGAGGATGCTGACACTGAATGGTGTGTTGAAAACACTAGGGTGAGGATTTGCTGACCACTGAATGATGTGTAAAACACTAGGTGAGGATGCTGACCACTGAATTGTGTGGTGAAACACTAGGGTGAGGATGCTGGACACTGAATGGTGGTGTGTTGAAACACGAGGTGAGGATGCTGACACTATGATGCGGTGAAACACTAGGTGAGAATGCTGGACACTAATGGGTTGTGTAAAAACACTAGGGTGAGGCATGGCGCTGACACTGAATGGTGTGTGAAACACGAGGCGTGAGGATGTGACACCTATGATGTTGTGAAACACTAGGGTGAGGATGCTGACACGTGAATGGTGTGTGAAAACCAACTAGGGTGAGGAGGCTGACACTGAATGGTGTGTGAAACACTAGGGGAGGATACTGACACTGACATGGATATGTGTGAAACACTAGGGTGAGGATGCTGACCACTGAATGGTGTTGTGAACACTAAGGGTAGGATGCTGACACTGAATGGTGTGAAACACGGAAGGGTGAGATGCTTGACACTGAATTGGTGTGATTGAAACACTAGGGTGAGATGCTGACACTGAATTGGTGGTGAAACACTAGGGTGGGATTGCTGACACTGATATGGTGTGAAACACGGGGTGAGGATGCTGACAATGAATGGTGTGTAAACACTAGGGTGAGGATGCTGACACTGAATGGTGGTGAAACACGAGGGTGAGGATGCTGACACTATGATGTGTGAAACACTTAGGGTGAGGATGCTGACATTGAATGGTTGTGAAGACACTAGGCGTGCAGGATCTGACATGAATGGTGTGTGAACACTAGGAGGATACTGACACTGAAATGGTGTGTGTGAAACACTAGCGGTGAGGGATGCTTGACACTGAATGTGTGTTGAAACACTAGGGTGCGAGGGGATTGCTGAACACGAAATGGTGTGTGAAACACTAGGTGAGGATGCTGACACTGAATGGTGTGTGAACACTAGGGTGAGGATTGCTGACACTGAATGGTGTGTAAACCACGAGGGTGAGGATGCTGACACTTGTATGATGTGTGAAACACTAGGGTGAGGATGCTGACACTCTATGATGTGTGTGAAAAACACTCGGGTGAGGATGCTGACACTGAATGGTGTGTGAAACCACTAGGGTGAGGATGCTGACATGAATGGTGTGTAAACAACTAAGGGTGAGGATGCTGACACTGAATGGTGTGTGAAACATGAGGGTGAGGATGCTGACACTGAATGGTGTGTGAAAACACCTAGGTGGAATGCTTGACACTCATGGATGTGTGAAACACTAGGGTGAGATGCTGACACTGAATGGTGGTGAAACACGAGGGTGAGGATGCTGACACTGGAATTGGTGTAGTGAACACTAGGGTGAGGATGCTGACACTGAATGGTGTGTGAAACAACGAGGGTAGATGCTGACATCTGAATGGTTGTGAAACACGAGGTGAGGATTGCTTGACACTTCTATGATGTGTGAAACACTAGGATGAGGATGCTGGACACTCTTATGATGTGTGGAAACACTCGGCGTGGGATTGCTGACACTGAAATGGTTGGTGTGAAAACCACTAGGGTGAGGAGGAGCTGACAAACTGAATGAGTGTGTAAAACAACTAGGGTCGAGGATGGCTGACACTGAATGGTGTGTGTAAACACGGGAGGGGAGGAATTCTTGACAGCTGAATGGTGTGTGAAACACCTAGGTGAGGGATGCTGACACTGAATGGTGTGTGAAACACTAGGGTGAGGATGCTGACAACTGAATGTGTGTGAAACACGAAGGAAATGAGGATGCTGACACTTGAATGGTGTGTTGAAACCATAGGTGAGGATTGCTGACACTGAAATGTGTGTGAAAACACTAGGCGTGTGAGGATGCTGACCACTGAATGGTGTGTGAAACACGAGGGGTGAGGATGCTGACACGAATGGTGTGGGAAACCCGAGGGTGAGGATGCTGACACTGAATTGGTGTGTGAACACTAGGCGTGAGGATGCTTGACACTGAATGGTATGTGTGAAACACTAGGGTGAGGATTTCTGACACTGAATGTGTGTGTGAAACACTAGGCGTTGAGGATGCTGACACTATAGTGTGTGAAACACGGCGGAGGTGAGGATGTTGACACTCAATGGTGTCGTAAAACATGGGGTTAGGATGCTGACCACTCTATGGTGGGTGAACGAGGCGTGAGGACGCTGCACTGAATGGGTCGCTGTGAAACACTTGGATGAGGGACGCTGGACACTGAATGGTGTGTGAAACACGCAGGTGAGGATGCTGACACCTGAAGGTGTGTGAAACACTAGGGCTGAGGATGCTGACACTGAATGATGTGTTAAAAACTTAGGGTGAGGATGCTGACACTGAAATTGGTTAGTGTGAAACACTAGGGTGAGTGCTGACACTTGAAATGGTGTGTTGAAACACTAGCGGTGAGGGATGCTGACACTATAGTGTGTTGAAACACGAGGGTGAGATGTTGAACACTCAATGGTGTGTGAAACACTAGGGTTGAGGATGCTGACACTCTTGGTGTGTGAAACACGAGGTTGAGTACCCTACACTGATGGTGTAGTGAAACACGAGGGTGAGGACGCTGACACTGAATGGTGTGTGGAAAACACTAGGATGAGGACGCTGACATGAATGGTGTGTGAAACACGAAGGTTGAGGATGCTGACACTGAATGGTGTGGTTGAAACACTGGGTGAGGATGGCTGACACTGAATGATGTGTAAACACTAGGGGTGAGGATGCTGACACTGAATTGGTGTGTGAAACACTAGGGTGAGGATGCTGACACTGAATTGTGTGTGAAACACTAGGGTGAGGATGCTGACACTATGTGTGTGAACACGTAGGTGAGGATGTTGACACTCAATGCGTGTGTGAAACACTAGGGTGAGGATGCTGACCACTCTATGGTGTGTGAAACATGAGGGTGAGGACGCTGACACTGAATGGTGTGCTGAAAACACTAGGATGAGGACGCTGGACAACTGCAATGGGTGTGTGAAACACGAAGGTGAGGATGCTGGCACTGAATGGTGTGTGAAACACTAGGGTGAGGATGTGACACTGAATGATGTTGTAAAACACTAGGGTGCAGGATGCTGACACTGAATGGTGTTGTGAAAACACTAGGGTGAGCGATCTGACACTGAATGGTGTGTGAAACCTAGGTAGGATGCTGACACTATAGTGTGTGAAAACCGAGGAGTGAGGATGTTGACCACTCAAATGGTGTGTGAAAAACACTAGGTGAGGATGCTGAACCTCTATGTGTGTGAAAACACAGAGGTGAGATGCTGACACTCAATGGTGTGTGAACACTAGGGTGAGGATGCTGACACTCTATGCGTGTGTGAACACGGAGGGTGAGTATGCTGACACTCAATGGTGTGTGAAACACAGGGTGAGGATGTTGACACTCTATGGTGTGTGAAACACTAGGGTGAGGAATGCTGACACTCCAATGGTGTCGTGAAACACTAGGGTGAGGATGCTGACATTCAATGATGTAGGCGAAATACAGGGTGACAGTAAAAGCGTCAAACCAGACTCAACAGTTCCAAGGTCTGTATATTGAGCAATCCAGTCTGTAGAAATTACAATGAGCGGAGTGGGGGGCACGGAGGGTGGGCTGGTTTAACTGAAATCAATGCAAAAGTGTCGTCCAGTGATCGTTGAAGATTCTGTTGTGGCTGTTAACCCAGATCAGACTGATGCTCCATTGGTGGTGACATTTTCCCCACATTGCAAAGCAGCATGGGGTTATGAAAGGTGTGCAAAGGTATTGAAACTGTATTTTCATTCACAATTCCACGAGCTGACAAGCAAACTGACATTCAATGTGAAGCTGTAATTGCTTTTTAAAGCGTGTTGAGGACATATTCGTCACATTGAGCTTCCTTTTCAACCGACCGACGGACATGAAAAACCGTGCAGAGTTTGATCCAATCACTCAACTCCTTTTAAAAATGGCGAAGCCATCACCCTCTCAAATTATTCCATATTCCTATTCCTGATCCTTTACATTCACACTGACTCTCCTCCTGTCCACCCATGCTTTTCCTCATTCACCCTTTGTCAACTTGCCTGTTGCTCACACAGTCTTTGTGTACTCTGCCCACTCAGTTCCTTGGCTGTCTGCGATATCCTACTTTTTACTGCCTCGTATGTTAAGGTCCTTACCCATTACTCCATCCTCCCTTGCACACCCACTCCCTCTGCTCCCAACTTATGTCATTCATCTCTGCCATGAACCTCCATCTCTGTAAATCTATATGTTAGAGCCGTTCTCTAATTGTGTGGTGTGTGTGTGTGTGTCTCTCTCTCTGTACTCCAGTGGAACATTCCTTCCTTCCCTCTCACCTCCTTCCCCCACCTCGAGAGAGAGAGGAACGAGAGAGGGAGAGAGAAGGAGAGAGAGAGAGAGATGAGAGAGAGAGAGACAGAGAGAGACGAGGAGAGAGAGAGGGAGAGAGAGGAGGAGAGAGGAGAGAGGAGAGAGTGGAGCTGGGTGCAACAGGCCCTGATACAGACGAAGCTGAGGGGTATTTGCTTCCAGCACATCCCTCTCCTTGTGTTTCTTATTCATGCCCTGAGTTTACTCCCATTATTTAACATTCGATGAATAATAACCTTATCTTATTTTTGGGCAATATTAGCCTTAACCTTAAAAGTTGTTAATTTATTTGTCTTTTGCTTAAAAAATAACACCTTCCGATTTCTGTGAAAGTTAAAATTAACTCCCAAAGTATGGCCGGCCGCCGCCACGTCCTGTTTTACAGCCTTTGGACCCTCACATAGAAAAAATGGTTTTTTGTGTGTGCCTCCTGATGGTTGAGGTCAACGGTGCAAGGACATTTGTACTTGCAGTGCGTCAAATATCGGAAAGAACAAGGTGAGTTGCTGCATCGCGAACGAATAATTATTTGTGTCAGACAAGGCCGATGTTCCTCGAGTCGTGGAGAAGGTTTAAACCGCTTCAACATGTATATTATTTATTACTAGCAAATAACAACCGTCGCTTTGCTGACAGGTCATTGAAGTGGAGAATAGGGAAGGGAGAGAGAGGAGGCATGTTTAGGGTGAGAATGGGGTAGGGGGCGGTGCGGGGAGAGCGGGGACACCTCTCAAACATTGCTATTCACTGCGGAGGAAGTGCTGCGTGAGAAGAGATGAGACACACACACACACACACGCAGAGAGAGCGACAGAGGTGTGGGAGAGGGGAGTGCTGCATTTTAAGGTGTGAGGGGAGCGGGATGGGGACAGAGCCAGTGCGGCAGAGGGGGGCCGGACTGTGCGTTGGCCCGGGAATACCATTGGATGGGAGGCATTCAATCAGAGAAGGAAATAAAGATAGTAATTTTAAAATTTTAAGCGGTGATAAATCAATTTTTTGGAGGCTTCACCGCACTGCAGAGGCAGTTGTTAGCCCTTTATTCTTTTACATGGTGTACCCTTTCTGTCTAGAGAAAATGGTGCTTCTCCCCACGCTCCCCATACGCATGTACGATCGCATTGTATTTTGTGAGTGCAACCATCAAAAGCAACAAGCAGACGTGGCTGTTCGTTCCTGCGTTTCCTCGAGTCGGTAACTCGTCTTTTCTTCAGCTTTTTGTGCATCTAGATTAGTTATTTTACCTACTCAGGTCAGTGAATAGCTCTGAGAAGGGTAACTACATTATTTTAGGTTTTTTGGTGATATTTAGATGGAAATATTTAGCGTGGGCATGTAGTAAGAGTGAAGGCCTGGATGATCAGAGGACTGCTAAGGAATTTAATCTCGAATAGGAGACATTTATTCCTTAACATGTTATAATTTCGAATACAGATACCACTAATTTGCAAGTCTTGATATAAATTTGCACAAAATATCAGTGGAGAATCAGTGTGAAAATGATTGATACGAAGGAACAAAGAAATGAAATATGGTTTATCCGTCTGCAACTGACCGATTGTTTTACCATTTTCTTCCCATTTCTTATTGGCGTCTTAGGTTTTTGAGATAGAAAATGAAATGTTACGAGTAGTTTCGTGTGCTTATTATTATCGAGTTTCAGAATTATTGCAGTATAGTTTATTCTCTACCAACCACGCCTTCTCGCACAAACACAGCGCCCTCCTCAGCAAACAGCGGCAAAATGCCTTGTTTACGAACTCTCGGCGCGCCAACAGGAGGGCACATTCCAGGCGTCCGTGTGCAATCAGCCGTCCAAACGGCTGATTTGCATAAACGGATCAAGACGGGCTTTGCCACTGGAAAAGGCAGCCAATCAGAGGTGAAAGGGGCGAGCCAGCCCTGGGGTGAAGGTTCAGAGTTGGAAAGGGGAACGCGCGATTTCGGGGTGGCGAAAACCTCCAACGGCTTCTCCCCTCGCTATAAAAGCCGCGTTGGCAACGCGGCAGGGAGTTGGTGTGGAGCTGTTGTCTATAAACAATAATTATTGTTTTATTTTAATGGTTTATGAGTGTTTGAATCTCCAATTAAGTTTTTTTGTTCTCTTATTAATCTACAACATACAAGAATAGAATATTTGTTCACGAGAAATAAGACTTGCTCTAGAAGTGTTGTAAGTAAATAAGTCACTATTGTACACTTTTTATATTATATTCTTTTTCAGATGGTCTCCAGATGAAGAAAGTACAACACGAGTGGAGCACAGAACAGGAAAAAAAAGAGCGGCAGAGTCGAAGATGACAGTCTATCAAGAGGGCATTAGATGCATCGGAGATAAGAAAGAAGT
>CM068959.1:58811892-58823915 GCA_035128595.1 Eptatretus atami | reverse complement strand
TTTATCACCGCTGAAATTTTAAAATTACTATCTTATTTCTTTCTCTGATTGAATGCCCCCATCCAATGGATGCCCGGGGCCAACGCATCGTCGCCCCCCCCTCTGCACGCCACTGCATCTTGCACTCGGAATATAGTTCGTTTTTAAATAGCCGGTAAAGTGATCGGGTCCAACGGGACTGCACGATAATACCCCGCTCGTTTATCCCAAAAGGAAGCGAGCTGCTTAAGCGGCTCGTTTCAAAGCGGTCCATTGAGGTACAATCTCTCGGTAACCTACCCGCGCGAATAATTAGGTAAATCGAAGATTTGGCGATCGGACCCTGTAGCGCGCGGGTAGAGTGCGGACAAGGTTGTGGTGTGGTTACAAACACACCCGTGGCTGGTTTCCGGCGTTGATCCGGAAAGCCGCGACTGATTGTCCGTTCGGTGGGCGAAGCGACCGCTATTGGTTATACGCGGTCATTCGCACGCCGGCGGGTGGAAATCTACAACAATATATAGGCTTGTCCGTGTAAGGTTGACACTGATTAGTTAATCAGTTATGACGTCAATGGTAATCTGAGCCCCCATTAGTTAGCCCACAGTCATCAGTATCTCTGGCTCCGATTGGCTGGAGCGGAGTACAGGACAATGATTCACCATTCACACCAACGGCTTGGAGGTCAGGGGAAAGTGACGCCCCCAAAGCCGATTACTCACCAATTGCATGCGGACTTTGGACAGCGGTCAGAGCAACAGCTTTGGGGTTTCCATGTTGAAAGAGAATGACAGAATGTACAAATTCCTTTTGACGACATAAGACAGGGTCCATGGAAAGGATGAAGGTTGCTTCCAACATACTGTTATGTTTGTGGGGTAGATGAAGGGATTTCATAAGAATGATAGCATTGTGTGGAGTTGCTTGGCCCGTGGACATGTAGACGACATCTCGATGTAACTAGGTGGGGAACCTGTGAGCTTAAGTATTACGTGTCACCACACAGGGGGTGGTGAGATGCTAATTATATAGGGATTATAGAAATTTCCCCAGTATGTAATCGCTCCTCTGTGACTTTTCCCTATATTTTTGTATTTCAAGATCGGCAATAAAGGTGTGGAGCAAGTCCCTAAAATAACTACAAGCGGGCAGAGACCCTGCCTTCAAAGGGTAACACCAGGCGAAGTCATTCCCCCATGGGATGATTGATGGGCGTGACGTCAGATGCATAAGGAGGAGGGACGCACGCAGTCGGAGGGACATGGAGGACTTGAGGATCTTGCTTTATCTCTCAGCACGACGAAGGCTGCACGATTCTCGTATTCGTGCTGGTGAATTTGGCTCGCGTGCTGAGCAGAACGTTGGCCGTTGACGGTTCGGTTGAGCCGTGAAGTGCGTACGATTCTGAGGAGGGAAGGAGAGCGTGCCTCCAGGCCTCCTCACGGGGCTTCAGAGATTGTCTCATTGGGTGGACCATTGCTGTGAACAGACCGAGTGTGGGAGAGGAGTGTCGGCGTATTCGCTCTGAAGAGCAAACTACAGAGTGGTTTGTCAGTTGTGAAGTCGAGTGTGATCTCCGCACAGCATGACGAGCTCTTTGGCACCATTTTGTTGGGTGCATCTACGAAGCGCCTCGATCGCCACGTTCCATAAAAACATCTCGCTTAGACCCGAAGCTAAGTGCCGAAAAAAAACAAGGAATTATTTTTATTTATTACCTGTCCCCTTGTCTGTATTCAAGTCTTTATGGAGGTGCCTCAATTATAATTAGATTTTGGTCACGTTTTTCTTTCATTATTATAATTTGAATTATTGTCATTGTAAATTATTGATTATTCTTATTAAATTGTTTAGTTAATTATATTTGCTTGTGTCCGTGTATTTGTGCCGTTCTGGTACATCGCTTAACTGTTTTCCCCCGTGCCCACATTAATCTCCGAGTCTCCGCTGTAGGCCTCCAAGGGAGAACTTTGGCATCCAACCAGGTTGGGGTAAAACCCCCTGAACACGACAATATGTAGATATGAAACACTCCGACCTCGACTTAATGTCTGCATTGTAATGGTCTGCACAGACGAGGATTGCAACTAAATGCCGTGCAATGGCAGAAGAACAAGAAATGGCGGACGGTCCTTGAACATTCCTACCTGCTAGCATTGGTTGTGTCCTAACTCTCAAGTTATTTTCTCGAATCACCAGAGGGACATGCTGTTTGCTGCAATCAGCCAACCTTTGGGCTATACAGCCCATGTACACATCGGCACTATAACTCAGAGATAAAATTGCTGATTTGTGAAGTGGTTAGTGGGGGGGGGGGGTGGGGAGGACCGTCGTTATGGCACTCCTTGGCTCTTGGGTGCTCGTACTATCTTCTGAAGTTCTGTGTGTGCCTCTTCTAGCCACTCGCTGACTGCAGAATCGATGGGGAAGGACGGTTCGTATGCTTACACAATGTGTAAGCACATCACGCTTTTATATACATACAGTATATATAATATACATCCACACGCACACATGAAGGTGGATACTTTCAGACCTGGGAGGGCTCCATTCCACCTTCTGAAACCTGCATATGGAGATAACAGCCAACAAGACATAACTCTGTAGTGTCGTGTAAGCCACATACTGTATCTTATCTCGGCACCATCAAGGTATGCAGCAATCCCCTGAGCAATCGCCAAATGGATGATGTTATTGTGATAGTTGTACCGATTGCTATCCCAGAAAAAGACACCCCTCGTAAAGCTCCATGTCTTCTTACATGTTTGGCTGTCACTCTGCCATTTAGTTATGATTTGCCATCTTGACATAGTTATCATTTCATATGCAGCCTGCAGCTGCTGGGTAAGCTACTGTGCCACTGATGTAGTGCCCCTGTTTCCAATAAGCTGGTACTCATTTTGGTAACCTCGGGACGATAACAGGCTGAGTCATCCAACATGGTGTTGTTTAATGTCACGTCAGGGGCTCAAACTCAAGACCCAAAGATCTTAAGCCAGCCACCTTAACCGCTAAGCCAACACCAGGCTTTTTATCTTGTCTTGACATTTGTAAAAGGAGACTCATCGTGACATGTTCCCCAAAAGGAATAACTATGTTTACTCTTTGAACAAATGGCATTACATGTCATGGAAGATAGAATGCATACATGATTTTACTATATGACATCTGGTGTAGTCCTACGTGACACGTAGTAGGGCACCATGTATTGATCAACTTTGTCAAATGCACCACAGAATGACGTGTTGTACTTAAGATGATGGGAAAACGTAACACATTGTACGCCAAACTTTAATCACCAATTTTGCTCCATAGGACCTTTTCTTATCTCCAAGCTGAAAAATACTTCAATGTCTTGTTGACTGACATCGGATTTCTGATTCAATGCATGGTTTTGGTTTTGCAGGGCTAACAGAAGGATGACCAAGAGTATGTTCCTTTCTTTCTGAATGATAAAAATTAGTTCGAGAACCCAATTCTCATACCTTGCTTGTCAGTTGAAATCCAGTCTAAGCTAGATTGCAAAAAAACCCCAAAACTTTACTTACCCTTTACTTTTTTTTCACCGGAACAAATCACCTTTGCCTGACAAATAAACTCACTTTGCCTCCCTCACCCATCTCCACCTGCATCATCGTTTTCCACTCTATATTTCTCATTGGAAATAAATTTAATTACCAGATTAAATAAATATTTTAAAGTGAAAGTGAGATATAAAGCACTGAATTTCATGCAGAGCAGGCTGGTACGAGTAAGATAATGGAGAACAAAAATTGTAACCCTAAAACATAGTCTGTTTGAATAAACCCCCACCCTTGTCTCCTGGAATGTTAGTCTGACATTGGAGGAAAGGTGATTACAAAGGCAGGCTTTATGCACGGCAGGTGCACAGGTATTTACCGTTTAAATAGTGGAATCTCTTAGCATGACCAGGAAAATTGGATTTGAACGAAGTGGTGTGTGTGTGTCTATGTGTGTATGTATATGTATATATATATAAATATATATATATATATATATATATATATATATATACTGTATATATGTATATATATATGTGTGTGTGTGTGTGTATATATAGCTAATGCATACAAACATTTAGGTCCTCAGTTATTTCCCGAAATGCATGTCCAGGATAGACCTATCCCCATGTCTGGTGGGATTCGAACTTTGATGCGTTGGAGAAGGGTAAAGAATAGATTCCCTTTCTTATGGGATGTTTTTTTTCTCTTTACGACAGACACATTTATGCACGTGAGATAGCCGTTAGCCCAACGGAGGCTCGTCTACCCCCTTTCCATCAGGACACATTGGCTTGGAGGTGGACGATTTATTTACATCTTGGACTTGCAGGACATTTGATTAAGCACACCACGGGTTTTTCCTGAGCAGTTATTCTGATGGTCAAATACGGCTGTGGATCATTTATGACACCCACTTCTTTCCATCGAGGGTTGACACCCACCTCTTTCACCAACGTCGACGTTCACCTATTTTCCATCGACGTTTGACGTCCACCTTTTTCCATCGATATCTGGCAGCTCTGTGGATGCTTGTTGTTGACGTTTTATGAGCACTTCACGTGTTTTGCTCGGTAATTCTGGCAAATGGCTGCTTTCTGCCGTTCGCTCAGTCGCCGTTCGTGCCGTTGCAATTATCGCGAGATTGGCAGTTGGTGACGTGCAACGATGCGCCAATAGACAAGGTGGTGATAGGGAAATATTCCTTTTTGAACAAGTTGTCTTTTCTTTTAAATGTACTCACTGTTTCTTTTTACCGATGTACTCACTGCTTGCTTAATATACATGAATTATAATCAATTCCTCATGTTCAGTTATTCATTTCTTTGTAGTGAAAAGTATATAATCACATTGTCTTAAACCAAGTATATTTACCAGGACCTGTAACCTAATGTTTTATCTCCCACTCTCTATGTACCTCTCCTCCACCCCTTCCCTGTCTGCTTGTAGTATCTTATTTAACAACCTTTTGACCAGTAAAATGCCTTTCCTATGTGAAACCAGTCTCACCAAGGCCATGTGAAACCAGTCTCACTGACTTTTTTTCTTGCTTTGCTTCTCCTCAACAAAGGTTGCCACTGATTAGCAATAAAATGTTCAAAAAAAATCATCAATAACAAAATCCAGATTGAACCGGACAACCAAACATTAGAGTAAACTGTTTTTAGAAGTGGATACTCAACAATGGATCACCTTCAAACAATGGATTACCTTAACATGATCACCTTGGCTTCTAGATTTAGCTGCGATGAGCGGCTGAAGGAGACAGGACTTTATACACCAAAAAGGAGGTCGTTTCAAGTAAATATGATGGAGATGTTTAAGATCATGAAGAGTATAGACAAAATAAGTGCAGAAGAATTATTTAGCAGAGTAGACAGTGATAGGACCAGGGACCATAGCCTGAGAGTAAAGAAGTTTCAAGTTTATTTTTCCACAATCTTCAATAAAGTACAAAAATGAGTCGTTAAGACGATGAAAATGAATGCGAAGTAATGTGGAGGAGTCAATGTTAAAAGCCAGGCTTGTATTATTTCGACCCCCATTCATACATATGAGTGAAATACATACATGTATTACATATACTTGGACTCATGTGTGTGTGAGATATATATATATATATATATATATATATATATATATATATATATATATATAATTCCAGCAATGTGTGTGTGTGTGTGTGTGTGTGTGTGTGTGTGTGTGTGTGTGTGTGTCTGTGACCGCTGTTTCTCGACAACCACTGGTCCGATGTAATTCAAACTTGCCAGATATATTGCTGGGGACCTGAGGATGTGCCTTTTCAAGGTTTGATATTAATCGGTCAAAGTGCTTCCCAAGTTATGCCATTATTTACCAAACCAATGACAAGACACGTTGTTGCGTGGGCGTGGCCGATGGGAAGGGAAGCTCAGCCGCGTTCGCATTACGGGTTACAACGTACGGGCTTCCGGATAATTATGACAGTTATCTAATAATTTCTCGATTTCTTATGCGCATTTATAGATAAACACAATGCCCCAAGTTCGTTCGTTTTCATATTAGACGGTGCATAAATTTCGGTAACATCAGAGTGCTGGTATGCTCCGAACCAGGAAGTAAATTTTTTTTCTCTCTCTTCTCTTCTCTTTTTGTTTTTCCTTGCCACGACATTGCGAAAAGGTAAAATATGTTGGCGCTAATTGAATAATTGGGTATTAAAACTAAATTGTGAATAATCGTAACTGCGAATAATATGCGAACTTGCCATGCACGTACGGGCACGCGAGAGCAAAGAAACGGCCTGTGTGGTTGTTGTTTGTTGCTCGGGTTTGAATATTTATTTATTAATTATTTTTTTTTATTATTATTTTTTTTTTACGGGCACGTACTAGTATATATAAATGCCTGATGTGGCTTAATGGTTGGGTGGTGGGCTTGTGATCCTATGATCCTGAGTTCAAATCCCACTTGGCTGTTGAATTAATACTAGGTGGGGTTGACTCTGCCTGTCATCCTTCCGAGGTCGGCAAATGAGTGCCAGCTTACTGGTATCCTGTGTCGGAGTGGCGATCTGTTCAGGATTGTGCCCAATAGCCAAGGAGACTGCTTAAGCAGCACCAACGCTCTGCACAGAGTACGGTCCAAATGGATGGATATAATATATATTATATATATATAATATATATATATATATATATATATATATATAATCTCCAGGAAATACAAAATAAATTTCACTATTATCTTGAAATTATCTTACTTGGATTACTGGTGAACAGATTCCTAAATGATACAAGTACAATTCATTTATCTTTAAAATTTGGTTTTGAAGAAATAAATTGTTTGTATGAAATCGATAGCCTGTGTTGCAAATAAGTCTCATAACTCTTTTTTGAAACATTAAAATCTTATCTATTTGCAGCTTTTAAAGAATTTCCCCAGGAAAGTAAACAATAATTCAGTCTTGACAAGATTAGAGTAGAATTTAATGAAAGAAGTATATCTTTCGGGAAAATTTTTATAAACTTATTAATGATGCCAGCACTTCTTGAAATATTTTGCACAAGTTATTCACATGCATTGTCCATGACAAATTTTCATCAATTACAACACCAAAAAATGTGGAGGTCGCTACTTTGCATAAACATTTTTTTGTGAATAAGAATGGGTCCGGGAAGCATGGAGATAGTGTTACTAAAAACTATATAGTTGGTTCTATTTAAGTTCAATGAGAGCTTATTGGCTGTTATCCAACCAAAAACACCTTTTAGTTGAGTATTGACTGTTTCAACTAGAATGTATGGATCTGTGTGAGAAAAAAAGAGATTTAAGTTGTCAGCAAACAATATGAATGACAATACATTGGAGGATTTATAAAAATCATGACTATAAATAATGACCAACAGAGACCCTAATATAGAGCCCTGTGGGACACCACACATGACCAGTTTATGGTTCGATTCACAGTTATGTAGCAAAACAAACTGTTTTCTATTTGTAAGGTAATTCTCAAACCACTCCAAAGCCTTACCTCGAATTCCATAGTACGATAATTATTTATGCAGAAGAATGTTATGATCGATGGTATCAAAAGCCTTTGAGAAGTCAAGGAAAATACCGATGGTATGATTATATAATTGGTAATGATTGTCAATGGAATTTACAACCTTATCAATAAATGCAAGTAATACATGTGTAGTGTTGTGCTTCTTACGGAAACCAAATAGTAAATTGCGCAGAACATTAGATACATTCAGAACGTTAATCACTCGAATATACATAATTTTTTCAATGATTTTAGAAGCAATTGTTAATAATGAAATTGGGCGGTAATTGCAGACCTCTTGAGAGTCGCCCTTTTTTTTTAAGAATAGGAACAATTTTGGTGATTTTCATTTTGTCAGGTACAACTTCAGAGGTGAGACAAATTAAATATGTGTTAACAGAATTATAATTTCAGAAACTATATGTTTAACCTGGACATTAGTCATTCCATCATGACCTGTGCTCTTTTTGTTTTTGAAATGACTTACAATAACCTTCATTTCATCTGCTAAAGAAATAGTTGTAAAAAAATCATGAATTTGTATTGGGATGTTTATCCAAAAAAATCACGAAAAATACTGTCTGGAATAGGAACACTCTTGGCTAAATTTGGTCCAATATCTCCACAATAATCATTAAAATGTTTGCCAATAACATTTTTATCCTCAACTTGAACATTATTTATCTTAAGTTGTTTAACTGAAGCATCTTTCTTACTATTACTCATGACTCCATTTATGATTTTCCAAGTGCCCTTAATATCATTTTTATTCTCATGTACCTGCTTCGAAAAATCATCTCTTTTTATATTTCTCAAAAGTTTTGTAAGTACATTGTTATAATTTGTGTATTTATGCCACATTTGTTCAATGGGGTTTAATTTATACTTGTAATATTACTTATTTTTCTATTTATTGATCTCAATAAGGATTTGGTGATCCATGGAGATCTTGGAACTTTCCTAAAATTTGAGGATTCCAATATCTGCAGATTGTTTCATCATAAATTTGAGTTAATATTTCCATCAACTTATCAAAAGATTTATTACCATATTGCAGGACTATGACCTCAAACCAATCAATTATAATTTTTTTTTGAATTTATTAACATTTTCAGAAGTAAACTTGCAAGTTAGTTTACTAATAGTAGATTTAGGGCAAGAAATTAAATCAGATATTTAGGCAAAGACTGGAAAATGGTCTGTAATGTCTGAGAGGACAATTCCTGTTTCAGGTAGTGGATAGACATTAATCAAAATATTATCAATCAATGTAGCTGATTGTTCAGTTATTCTTGTTGGTGTGCCTATAATTGGAATAAATGAAGTTGCCAATATTATTTCCAAAAAATCTTGTGGAAAAAAGTCAACATTAAAACCACCCATCAAAAAGCAGTGTTTGTCTGTAAATATAGGATTTGATAACAGAACTTGAAATTCTTCCAAGGATTTATTTTGATTTGATAGCACTGAGCAATATTCCATTGTTTTTCCTTCTTTTTTTTGAATAGCATTAAGGATTTCTACAAAATCGTTTCTACTACAGGGGTCATGCAATTTAACTCAGAAAGTATCTTAAAATCCTAATTTAAGAAAATGAACAATGCAATTCCACCTCCTCTAGTAAAATCATAAATGAAGTTATTAATTCAAAACATGGTTTATCATTAGAGCCATGTCTCCGAGAGACCAATCACAGAAGTTTTTAGGTTTATATTTTCTCAAAGCAGCCTCAAATTTCCAAAAATTTTACTAATACTTCTTATGTTTACATGGGATAGAGAAAACATTTTGTTCATGAGATATAATTTTTTTTGAGAACTGATTTTCCTATGATATTGGATGTATGTATTTGATGCTGTATCATTTAGATCAAAACTATGATCAAATTCAGCCTGATTATTATTAAAAGATACAGAGATCTCCATCAAATTTACAATTTTCAATTGACATATTAATTTTATCCAAGGTGGCATTTTGCATCACAAATTTGAAGGCCATCAGCTTCCAAGGAACTGAAAGGAAAAATATCAAAAATTGATAATCATTTATAAATATGAAAGGTATTTAAATTGTGATGAAGATTGTCAGTAGTTGGTGCCCCCGAAGATAAGGAAAGGAAAGAAGAGGAGAGGAGAAGAGGAAGAAGACAAGAAAAGAAGAGGAGAAATAACATGGGAAGGGAGAAATACAGAGAAACATGATCATGCAGAAAAGCATGTGGATTTGGCAAGAAAAAAAGAATACAAGAGTCACAGCTCATTGTAGCTCTTAAAAGTAGTTTGTGCTCAGAATCATTGTACTCTGAAGAAAGAAAGAAAAAAAATATTTTTTTGAACCTAAGTATACATCTTGTCCAAGTGTTTGTTCTGAAACATTCGCTAGTATCTAATATTATTGATTCAACACCAATCAAGAAAACTAAATTTTATGAACATTCAAAACTAGTGGAATACAGATCCAATTTGCAGAACAAAACCGTGAAAAAGTATCACATTTGATAATCTGATTCAGGTACATGTGGTAGAAGGAGCACTCCTAGACTTTTATGCTGATGTACAGTTTTGTTTCACTTAGTCAGACATTCAATTAATCATTCCAGATCAATCAGTTTGCTGGAGGATCACCATGCATTCTGATTTGAAGGAAAACTTTAGTCCCGTTAACCCTAATTCTAGTTGATAGATGTTATTTCTGACAAAGGCTGTAGGCGGTTGCTGCAAGACGTCCCCTTTCTTTCTTTATTTTGGGAGGGAGGTCACTACAGACAGACATTCGCTCAGATACTGGCCGATTGATACCAGGGTCTCGCCTTTGCCTTGGCTGTTCAAAAGCACGGAATACTCATTCACAGTCCTGCATCCGGGCAAAGCGGACAATTATTAGGTCTGGAGCATTTCTCGATGGTTTCCTGTCTCTCGATGAGCAAATGTTTATCGATGGTTCCTCATTGTTTTTTTTCCTGGATGGCAGGCGATGAGCATTAATGAGGGGGATTTTGGCAGCAACCTCTTGAGGGATCTCAAATAATTTTGTGAAAACCTTCGCTGTAGTTTCATACACGTTCTCATCGGATGAGGTAGTAACTCCGTACAATAACATGTTTTGCTTCCTCAGATGCACTTCCTGTTGGAAAAGCTTGTCTTCGAAATCCGCTCTAAGCTCCAATAAGTCTCCTTTAATTTTCAGCAATTCTTCGTTTTCAATGATAGTGAACCTTGCTGAGGTGTCTTCAACCAAATGCTCCAATTCAGCAACCACATGCTTCGTCGCAGCCAGATCGAACTTCATTTGAGTTATCTCCGAGATAACATGGACCAGCTTCTCATTGAGTTTGACCGAAAGATCAGTGAACATCTTCGCATTTTTTTCATGAAGGATGAAAGCATCTCTTGGGTCACAAGTGTCCCAGAAACCTCTCCAACTGTTGGTGGATGGTCAGCAGCAGCAGCAGCAGCAGCTTCAGTGCCAATGGCTGCCACAAGTGCTGTACCTCCCACATCTGTCTCCATCCCGGCCGATAACACAAACAGCTTTCCTTGATTAACAGGTTACTTGGAAGATACCTGATTTCTCCGGTTGTTGTTTTTTCTTCCTTTCTTCTGGTTTGGGCTCATAGTATAACCTTAGATAGTGTATGTTGCACCATAAATATATTAATAGTGAAACTTAAATAGAGCCCGACACAGAAAGGTAGTGGCAGCAGAAACAGTAGATAAGTATAAATTGGAATTGGTTAGGTACCTGGAAGTATTGGAGATAGAGGGGTATAGGGATGTTGTCAGGACTTTTAGATAGCTTGAGTATGAATGCGTGATTGTGTGCGGAGTTTTGTATGGTGGGGTCTCGACAAGGGGTGTTGTGTGGTTGTTGTGTGTGTGTGTTTTTTAAAAATTTTTTTACCAAAGACCGTTTTCGTCCATGTCTCCTCCCCTGGAAAGAAAAAAAACTACAAAAATACAAACTACAAAAAAAAACACTTAAACAAACAAAAAACATTTTGCATTTTTCTTGTTTTGATCTTGTGTTGATGTGGAACAGGCATGTGTCGAATGGCATCCAACTGCATTTAATTTCCTTGTGTGTGTAATAAATCAGTTTCTGAAAAAAATTGAGAGAATATCAACTTCCTTTGTGTCTCACATTCATCAATTTAAGGAACAGCTTTCAAAAGTATGAAAAATAAATCCATAAGCCCCCGTTTCAGACTGAGTAAACGTTAACGACCTTTGGCAGCCTCAAAATGGAACACAAGGCCACCATATGGTAAGTTAAAACCTTGCCCAAATTCTGAAGTACCTCCAATACATCCAAAATTTGGATCCTCTAGGTGCTGCAGTTCGGCCGTGAAAGAATAACGTGTCTCACATATCACCTCGACAGGCAGTGGAATGTGGTGGATGGTATCTCTCGATCAGAGGTTATTTCTCAACCTCTTTTCCTTCTCTCCCTCTCCTGTGTTATTATTTTTGTACTATAGATTTTATTTCCTTATTTTA
>CM068959.1:58779364-58811882 GCA_035128595.1 Eptatretus atami | reverse complement strand
TGGGAACAGGGTGCACTGCATCCCAGCAATGATGCAACTGGCAGCCACAGGCTGCATATGAGACAATAAACTCTCTAATACCCGCTGACTTGGTGTAGCACACTTTATGCGCCATGACACTCTCGGGCCTCGGTCGAAGCAGGATTAAGGGAGAGGTTTAAAGGCTCAGCGGGTACACCCGCAAAGCACCTTGTCTGCAGTAAATCTCTGCTGTCGGCAGCATCTCACTGTGAGTGCCAAAATGCATATCTTCCTAGGGTTTTGCTCTAAAGCTGTTTACATAAAGGATGGGTCGAGCGATCGAATGAAAGAACGAGGATATAATCCCACTGTCAGTTGGACAATCATGTGCATGGACTTTTGGTTAATAACAGTTTGAAAGCAATGCAGTGTCACTGTGTCAGTCTTATTGCTCTATCTTTCAAGCATACCTGTGTGCGCCCCTTTTGGTGTGTGCACCTATCAAGGAGGCATGCAGCGAGCAAACTGCAAGTGTTATATTTGTTGAATTGCATTTTTGGAATGTGCATATAATATGTGTTAAATTGCATCATGTTTGAGTAGTGTGTAGCAAATGGGAAGTTTGGAAAAAAATATATATATTTTGATGCAATTTATAATAACTATGTTGACATATCATATCTTAGTTTCTCATGATTGTTTTGTATTCTTTGTCATCAATCATCTCTATAGATTCTTATGTATGGTTCCACAATCGTTTTCATCAACAATTCTCTTGATCACATGGGGTGTCAAGACCAGCACCCAGTAACAACCTTTCCACCTGTCAACGATGTCAACGATTTACTGTGATGCGTGGCTGTTCCCAAACATGTGCAGGTCACACATTTTTATTGCCCGTGACGATGCAGTCACGTTGTGACTGACTGGTAGTTCTTATTTTTCCAGGTGTGGATCCATGTCCGAAATGCGTTACGGTAACGTAAATGGCATGAGTTTTGGTTTTCGGTCTGTTAGGTTTGTGAGTAATAAGTTTTGATATGGCCCTTAATGACTGTTTCTCTGAAAATGTTGTAACTCTAACATTGAAGTTGTTATCATGAAGCATGCAAGGAATTAATAGAGGAGGGCGTGGACTCCTGGAACGCATACTGTATATATGTATAACATATTGGGTTGACCTGGTGATATTCCCATATGAACCTGGCATTTATTATGAAGAACCAAGGTTCAAATCCCATGTATTCTTTGTGTTTGTCCCTTGTCTAGAAATGTAATTCATGTAAAAGTACACTGATGTCCAATAATATATTTGTCTTGCATGTGATTTATGAGTGTGTAAGTTCTACCATAAGCCTTCGGTCAATGTAAGTTAATATAAGGTGTAGTGGACATAGTGTGTGAGGGTTATGCACCCACAAAGTTTGTCTAAACATGTGCCACATGGAGTCCGTGTCAAGCTACCTCTGGTAGCTTGTACATGTTGCTGTTTGAGCCTGGGAGTAACTGCTCTAATCTATCTGCCTGGGTTCTTCCTCACATCTTTGTTCTTTGTCCCTTTCACACTTCTTTCTAATTATTATTTTATTCTATTTTTACAGTTCTCTTTATTAATTCTAATTCTTGCTTTTTCTTCTCTCTTATCTTTTATTCTCTATCCCTCTTTCATTATCTATCTCTCTAAGGAGAAATGAATTCTTGCAGAAAGTTTTTTTTTTCTGTAAAGCTCACTTGGCTGTGCTTGGATGGGTTTGAGGGGAGGGGAGTTGCGTCTGAAACCCGAATCCTATCCAGGTTCCTCCTGATGACTCCATCTTTGCTTTTTACTTCTTCGTGTTTCTTCTTGGTCTTCTGTTTCATCAAGAGAACTTGTTTGGAAGTGTCAGGTTAGTCCCACAAAGTTGTTGTCCTGTTTCCTCCGCTACCTTTTATATTTATTAGAAAAGGGACCCAGTGAAATGGCAAAACAAATGTACACAAGATTTTTGATGTTGACATATAACTGACCCTGTTATAGCTCATAGTCAGGATGGAAGTTTAGGTTTATTACCCCGCGCACGCGAAGCAAAAAATGGGGTTTAGCAATTGGTTCATGCCCGTCTGTCCATCTGTCTGCCTTATCAGTTCATCATCAGTTTATGACCGAGTAACAACTTATTTCGATCAAATGTTATATTTTGAACATGAATTGGAACATGAATAGGAAGACAAGTTTGTTTTTTCACAGTACTTTGGCTTTTAATTTGTTCCGATCACGCATCCACAGAGAGGAGCGAGATAATATTTTTACTGTCTGCCTTCGTGGTAGTCAAACAAAATTGAAAATCATTCAAGCAGGAAACTTAATGTTTTTAAGGATGTCATAAGGGACACAAACAATCGCTTTGATAATACTTCCTAGAACCATGCTATCCATTGATATATAGCATGAGTGGGCATGGCATGAGAGGGTTGTGGGTGAAGAAGAGGTCGCCAATATGGCTATGTACGATGCTGATTGACATTGCAACATCGTCTATTACAGTGTTTAAGGATGATGTCAATAAGACTGCTTCAGTGGCGCTAAACTTCTGCATATATTGGTTCACGAAAAAATATTTTCACGAAAAAAATAAGTGACCACTATATTCGTTATTGTTGTGTGTCTGCTGTCTGAATGTCTGTATGTCTGTCTGTCTGTCCCGAGCATAGCTCCGTGGGTTTTGATCCGATCCTGATAAAATTTTGGTGGGAGGTTTATATCATGATCTAGTTGTGTTTCCTGAGAATGGGCGTGGTGCGCCCATTATGGGCGGAGCCACGCCCAAAAAACATGTGTTTTTAGGGGTAGCCGATTCAATTTGCATCTTCTCCTAGGGATTTGTCGAATCTGACAGGGTTTCAGTATTTGGTTAGCCCAATGGCACCTGCATAGTCCCACGGAGCTCGATTTTCCATTTCCGTCGCAAGGTCAAGGTCGCAAGGTCACAAACTTAGAAAATGCGAATTTTGACATAAAAAATTATCTTCTCCGAGGGTTTGTCGAATCTGGCTGCAGTTTCGGTATTTGGTTAGCCCAATGGCACCTGCATAGCCCCACGGAGCTCGATTTTTCATTTTCGTCCCAAGGTCAAGGCCACAAGGTCACAAACTTAGAAAATTGCGAATTTTGACATAAAAATCCATCTTCTCCGAGGGTTTGTCGAATCTGGCAGGGGTTTCGGTATTTGGTTAGCCCAATGGCACCTGCATAGCCCCACGGAGCTCGATTTTTCATTTTCGTCCCAAGTGTAAAGGTCACAAGGTCACGAACTTAGAAAATTTCGAATTTTGACATAAAAATCATATGACCGCCCAAACTTTGAGAGCTCGGATGACAATATTTTTTATGCATAATCTTCAGGTCATTCCCCACCTAAGGTCTTGAAACCATTTTGTTCTATCTTGAACACCTTGCCGTGGCGCCCCCTTCAAGTTTGTTTTTCCGCTGATTTCATCAAAGTATGGATAATCCGAGGAGTGCGAAATACCATATCGCCTATATGACGTTTATATGTTCCTGGAATGTTCCAGAGGAAGTTTTGCACCAAAGGTCATAATCCTTGACCTTTGACCTTTAAAGTTCACAAAGGTCAAATTTTCAAAGTTGTGGGAATCGAACCGGGTTTTCGACCTTCTTCGACGAACTAACTCCAATAAGCTATAGCACGTATCCTGTTTCCTTATTTAAATGTCCACAACATTGTTTTGTGACCTTTAAAGGTTATGCAAAGGTCAAATTTTAAAGTTGTTGAACGAAACCGGGTTTTCGACATTTTGCAGCTAATAACCTGTCACTCGTACCACATCATGTTGATCATTTTTATAACTTGGTCAAACATTATCACGTTGTCTCATCCTTGACTTCTGAAACAATCTACATCGTCCAAATACCGCTCGTGAACCATCGTCGTCTTCAGACTTGTTTTATTAACGATCGTTCAAATTATTACTTTATTAAAATAGAAGTATTTTACTTTAACATTGCATGGGGTATCGTGTTCTATGACCTCTCTAGTTACCCTCACCGAAGGAGAGGGTATTGCATCTGGGTCCGTTCGTTTGTCTGTCTGTTTGTTACTTGCAAAATCGAAGATTTTTCAAGTATATTGGTTAGTCGATTTTGTTATTCTGTCTGTTTGTCGCCTACAGGTCACAATTCTCAACCGATCGTCATGCGACTTTACCAAATTGTTATGTAGAGGTAGTCTCAACTGAGAAGCCTATTGATTTTGAGGTCAAAGGTCATCTTGAGGTCAAATTTCTGAAATCGTCATTTTTCATTTGATTGACTTGAAATTTGAACAAGATTTGCTTAGTACATCGCTGGATTTGGAAACCAACTATTTTTGAGGTCAAAAGGTCAAACTTCTAAAATCATCAATTTCAATCTGAAAACTAATCAATTTTTGATCTGAACTTTGATGAATATTGTGAATTTTAATCTTAATGAAATGGACAATTTGATGTATCTATGGCAACCTTTGGAGAGGGGGTGGATTTTGCAAGTATCGTGCTCTGCACGACGTCTTTTTCTTGTTTGTCTGTTTGTTTGTCTGCACAGAACTTTCATGTTTTTCTCCGCAAACACTTTACGGATTGAAACAATTTTCACCATCGGTGAAACTACTCATGTAGAATGTTATAATGATAATTATGATGTCATGGGTCACGTGATGTGGCAGCCATGTTGGAAAAATGGAAAAATTGGACCTCTATCTCTGAAACTGCACCAAGGAAAAAAATTGAAACTTGGCACATAGCAAGTACTCATCATGAGGAATGAGTGTGATTTTTATGACGTCATAGGTACTTTTGTTATGATGTCATTGCACATGTAAAATGCTACATCCAATCAGTATGAAAAGTTTTGAGGGTCACGTATGGATAAAGGTCCACCGGAATTTTTTTGATGATGTCATCAGTCATGTGATTCGGCAACCATATTGTTTAAAAAACCAAAAAACCTTCAAAAATCTTCTCTGAAGTGGCTGAACAGATCTCGGTGAAACTTTACATGTATAACTGCTTATCCATGAGGAATAAAAGATTCACACATATGACATCATAGGTCAGGTGGTTTGGCAGCCATATTTTGGATTTAAAGTAAAACTTATAAAAATCTTCTCCAGAATGGCTGGACAGATCGAGGGGAAACTTCACATAAATGAATATATATTAATAATATTAATTGAATATATATTATATATATTGTTACGAATTTGGAATTCAATCGCACACAACATACAGGTTCCCTTAGTCAGCTATGTCGATAAGTGCATGTTTCCCTAGATAGCTCACCTCCATTGTTTAAATGTTTTGAAATCGATTAGATGCGCTGCGGATCGATTAATAGTTAGGGAAAGAAACAATGGAGACGTCCTCCCCCTCTTCTGCGAAGAGAAGAAGAACCCTGCGGTGACGTCAACAACTCCCTCCCACCGTGGTTGAGCGGGGGGTGGATCACGAGGCATGAGTCACGCCGGGTGCGGGGAGGGGGTGCAAAGGATAAGAGGACATCTTTTCTTTGTTCGAGGGGAATCCAAAAAGAGTTTGTGGAAAGAGTTCGTGGAAAGAGTTCGCGGTGAAAGTCCCGTGAAGAGAATCCAAAAGAGTTCGTAAAGAGAGTTCGTGGAAAGAGTCCCGTGGTAGGGCTGAGTTCGTGGGCTGAGTTCGTGGAGTGCCGTGGCAGAGTTCTGTGCTGAGTCCCGTGGGAGGAGTAAGCTTTTTGCTTCGGCAGTTGGGGGAGTCGGAGGAGCCAGAGGCCGGGGAGCTGCATGGAGGTCCGGGCGTCGCGAAGGAGACACGAGCTGGGGGCGCAGCCTTGCCTGCTGTGTCGTGCAAAGCGCGCTTCATGTGGAGAGAGCCGGAGAGAGCTCGCCTGCCACACGGGGGGCTCGAGCTCGACCGCGGCTACGCCAGCTGCCGTGGGAAGGAGCATCGCGGGTCGCCCAAGCGCGATCGTGTGGAGAGAGCCGGAGAGAGCTCGCCTGCCACACGGAAGGCCCGAGCTCGACCGGGCTACGCTAGCTGCTGTGGGAAGGAGCATCGCGGGTCGCCCAAGCCAGACACCACGAGGGTGCAGGTAACCTGCAACGGTCTGTGGGACTCGTTCGGTCTGCCAAGTCCCACCCATAAAGACCCAAGAGGTCCAGTCTGACCCCATTGCCTTTGATGTCTTTTCTTGCTTTTCTTTCGAATGAATGTTTGTGGCGCCGAGTCCCGTAAGTAAAACTGTGTAAGTGACTGTACATTAATAATTGCTTATAGATGGTTGTAGTTCTTTTTTGCTTGTTAATTGCATACGTGTTTCATTATAATAAATGTCCTTGTGTAAATGTAAACCTGCTCGCTTCGTCCATTCCCTCATTGACTGAACATTCGTGTGTTGGGAGTTAGAAAGCCATTGGTTTGCCGTAATAGGGGGACATTTGGACCGACGGTTCTCGGCGATTACCCCGCTCGGAATCGCGCATGGACAAGCTAGCCTCGGCGGTTTGTTCCGTACGAGATCCGTCGAGGGTGGAATACCCCGGTAGTTGGATCACGTGGGTATTTAAGTACATTGAAGATTGGCAATCGACCCTACCCCACGTGATCTGCCGATTGGCGTATTTCGGTTCTTGTACAAGGACCCGTCGCTCGGAGTTATCGGCGGCGATCTATATTCCGGGCAATCGTCGGGCCGACTCGACTTGCGGCTCCGTTCAGAGCGGTCGGTTGGCGCGAGACCCCGGCTGCAACAACTGGTGTCAGGAGTGGGATGTGAACCCATCCACCTCCGTAAATTTGTAGGTTCGAATCCGCAACAATTGGTTGTCAGGAGTGCGATTCGGCCCCTCCGCCTCCGTAGCAAAGTTCACGGAGTCGGATCAGGGGTATATGGAGCAACCCCCCCCCCCCCCGTGTCCCAAATTACGAGCATATAAATTTATTCCCAGCACGTAAAATGTTCAGCCAAGGCGAGCAGGGGCAGGAGGATTAGGAATGGATTTGGAAATGTTAGAATCTATGGCTCAGACGAAATGACCATGCAGGACACTCCATTATGCAGGTTGACTATCCCGCAAATAAATGCAGAGTCCGCAATGGGCGCAGCGGCGGGGCCGCGGTGTATGGCACCCCCCCTCCCTCCTCCGTCAAAATCCCTCCTCAGTCCCCGTCAGATCCGCGCCGATAATGGCGAAGCGACTGCCACAGGGCACCTGACATGGGCCAGCTATTAGGAATATTGCTGGCAAAAATGGATGAGAATGTGCAAACGCTGCGGGTGAGATGCAGAGCATGGGCTGGATATCCAGGAAGGCAAAAGGCAGTAAGTCTGGGCATAAGAGCATAATGGCACCTGCACGTGCGAGATACGGGCAGTGGAGTGCAAAATGGCGGCACCACGTGGCAGCTCGACCGAACCGACAAGGGGAGTGTGGACTGTGTCGGCCCACGGTGGAGGACAAAATAATTCGGGAGACGCGTTGGGCGAGACTCGTGCAGGTGACGGAAAAAGTGACGGTGACACAGAGGGAAAAATTAAATGAGGTGACTGAGACATGCAGGACGAGACACGTGGAGTGACTGAGAAATGCACGGAACGCAGGAGACAAAGGAAGGAACACCAGAGCCACGGGGAATAGAACAGGAAACAGAGACGAAAAGCCAGGAAGAAACGGAAATAATAAACGAGGTAACTGAGATAAAGCAAGTAAGGAGAAACTCCAGGTAATTGACGAGCACACACAGGTAGGGATAGTGAGGGACAATGGGGTTGAGCTGGGGGAGTGTTTTGTGACCCGGTGCGAGCAGCAGGATGGCCTCCTTCAGGAACAAGGTGAGGGACTGTGCCCCTTGAGGCGGATCGCGACGAGGAGAGTCCGGTCGAGCCTTGCAAGGTAAAAGGGCGAGTGCTGTGAATGGGTACACGCGAAGCTTGGGGTTATGGAAACCCGGGACCCCTTGAGGTGGTGCTAATTCCAGCGTGGTTGTTCCGGTGTGTGTGGTGTCGAAATGTGTGTTTGTGATTGTGCCGAAATGCGTGCTTTCCAGCACGCATGGTGTGGATGAAGCACCGGTGTGGATGAAGCACCGTGTGTGGATGAAGCACCGTGTGTGGATGAAGCACCGTGTGTGGATGAACACCGGTGTGATGAAACACGTGTTGAGTGTGTGGTCACGAGTGTGCCGGGGTGCGTGCTTCCAGCACTCCGTGTGTGAATGAAGCACTGCGTGTCAGAGAGGCCTGGTGTGTGAGTGAAACGGTCTGTGTGGATGAACACCGTGTCTGGATGAAGCACCGTGTCTGGATGAAGCACCGTGTGTGGATGAAGCACCGTGTGTGGATAAACACCGTGTGTGAGTGGTGTGGTCACGAGTGTGCCGGGTGTGTGCTTCCCAGCACTCCGTGTGTGAATGAAGCACCGGTGTCAGAGAGGCCATGTGTGTGAGTGAAACGGGCTGTGTGGATGAAGCACCGTGTGTGAGTGAAACACCGTGTGTAGTGTCCCCGCGTGTGTGAGTAATATAGTGTGCCTGGTGGCGAGGGTGCCGAAATGCGGGCCTTCCAGCACGCCGTGTGTGAAGGAAACACCGAGTGTGGAAGGGACGGCGTGTGTGAGAGCGCTGTATGTGAGGGAGATGACAGTCGGTATGCGGGAGGACGCAACCGCATCCCCGTGTCCGAGTGCCATGGTGGAGTGTGTGAGCGTCGTGGCACGCAGGAGTGTGTGCGTTGAACGACGACGGGACCAGATGAAGGACAAGGTCCGAGTAGCGGCCGTAGCTGAATTGAGAACCGTGCCGGGTTTGCACAGCAGCGAGCACGGGGTCCGTGCTGTGCTACGCACAAGGCGCCACGTGCGTGGCTGCGCAGGTGAGACCCGGTCCGGAAACGCCAGCGGTGGATGTTAGCCGATCCCGCGGACGGACAGAAGCTAGGCTGGATTCGAATTTGGACCGGATGGGTTCTCCACGCGAGCGTGTTGTAAAGCTCCGACGAGCAGAGCAAATGTGCTCGCGTGGGAACCCTCGAACGCGGGGCTTGCTTTGAGATGCGCGAGTGATGTCATGGCTGCACGTGTGTTTGGAATCCGGCAGAAGGGAATTCCTGCAGATGGTACCGTCCAAGAGGGACGAGGTACGCGGGTGCAAGCAGCTGCCATGACGTCACAGAGAAGAGCGCGGCTGTGAACTGCCACGCTGGTGGTGCGCATTATGAAAAAAAAAAGAGTTGAGAAAAGCAAGCCTCGCTTCGGTGAACATGATTCCCAGGCAAGGGGTGGAAGACCCCTTGTTGGGGGGCACAGGAAGTACTAGTTAGGAGGATGGGTTAGAGTTAGTTAGACGGCTTCATGGGGACATGGGTTGTACCTCATGGAGCCCGTGGAATGGATTAGTTAGAGGGATTTTAGTTCAGATTTAGGAAATGGGAATTTTTTTAGGATTTCTGGAGACATGGACAGACTGGAAATGTGTAGTGGAGACGTAGCTTAGCTAGTAGAGTAAATGGAACGTGCATGAGTTTTAAGGGATGACGAGGGAGCACGAGTTAGTCAGGGGATTTAGTTAGAAGGATGGCAGTGTGGAGTGTTGGTGTGAGTTGCGAAATAGAAAGTGTGTGAGGAATGAGTGTGGGACAGTGGGCCCAAGTGTGCGAGTGAGCGAATGTGGTATGCATGGTGCGAATGACTGGTTGGGGGGAGGAGTGATTCCCACCCAAGTGACCCGGGGTCAGTTTAATGTTAGCTAGTGGGTTATTCAAATTTACTAACAGGAGGTCGTTTTGTTGTTGGTGTCGAGAGAAGGCACGAAACCCGTTTGGAGGGTGCAAGAGTTCATGGACCGCTGGAGTGTGGCTGTGGAAAGTTGAGTTTTGTTTAGTGGGCACCCCAGGCACCGGACTAGTCGGCCAGAGTAGGCAAGGCCCAAGAGGGGCCGGGATAGAGTAGTGGGCATGGGCGACCCGTCGGAAACGGACCCATAGCGCCAGAATGCCACGGGGGCAGTGTAGTGGCACGGGCGACCCTCGGAAAGGGACCCGGGGCACCACACGCCACGTGGGCTCGGAAGGGGCAATGCCAGAGAAGGCAACCCCCCGCGTTGTAGGGAGCAGCTAGGCTCGGAGGCAGCCTGCGGGCCTGGGGTGCCATGGTTAGAGTTCGGCAGAGGGGGGTTCCTGCCAGTTGAGCCACGCTGCCCAGCCAGGAAATTGTGCGAGGGCACGTATGAAAATTTGAGGGCAAGGCCCAAATTTATAATGACACCAACACATGCGACGGGAATCATGGTTTTTAGAACCGATAGTTTTAAAGTGTGAGGCGTTTTTGGAAAGCCCCGGGGTAGTTTCAGGTTAATGAATGTTAGGGTAGATAGGAGATTACCCCCTTCGCACCATCCATCCCTTCGCTCGTTGTAGGCCGCTGGACTCACCTTGGTAGATCGCTGAACTCTGAGGAGGCCATTCTGAGGCTTCTTTGGGCCTCGAGACAGGACGCTAGTCTCTCCCTATTCCCTCCAGAGAGGAACGTAGGGGTTGGAGTAGGCTAGTGGACAGGATAGGTTAGCCGGAAAATGACGATAAAGGGGTTAGGGAGACAATTGTAAAAGGGAAATAAAAATAATAAAAATAAAGAGGGGCTAAATTTTGTTGTTTTTGTGGCAAATTAAGGAGCGGGTATGGACAGAGACAGGCAAAGGCGATAGAGTGGGGGGGGGGGAGACAGTAGGCTAGGTCCGAGCCCGCCTTCAAAGCGGCCGGCACCACCGCACTCCCCTCAAACCTGATGGAACCACACCAGAGGCCGGCCAGCTTCACCTGCGGCCTGTTGTGCTGCAGCTGCCTGTTCTGCATGGGTTACCTTGCCATGCCTAGTTGCCTGCCTCTGCCATGACCCCATGCTGCTAGCCCTTGTTTGCGTTTGCCCCTGTGTCCATCCATCACCATGCGCGCCAGGCCATCCCGTTTTGTGAGGACTGCCCTGCAGGCAGCCTGTGCATCCAGTCCATTTCTTGTGTTTTGCAACCATCTCCATCCATTCCCTGCCACCAAAGACTTTGCTATGACTTTTGCCTTTCCCTTTCACAGATCACAAGTCCTGGGCCATGGTTAGTGTGATGTAATAGATAAGTAAGATTGTAAATACGTGGAACCCCACCTGCATGTTTTTTTTAGCGCCGGCAATTTTAGTTAAGTTGTCCGAATGAGTCTGTGAGAGTTTGTTTAGTTAGTTATGCAGCGCATTAGGTTATTTATTTTTGGGACACGTTTAAAGAAATGTCGCACTCAGGGATCCGAAGGTAGAACGTACTAGGGGAAAACTTACACATGCGTGGTCACACGAAAATTGACGACTCGGGACGAGTCTGTAAAAAGGGAGGGGGGTAGTGTTACGAATTTGGAATTCAATCGCACACAACATACAGGTTCCCTTAGTCAGCTATGTCGATAAGTGCATGTTTCCCTAGATAGCTCACCTCCCATTGTTTAAATGTTTGAAATCGATTAGATGCACTGTGGATCGATTTAATAGTTAGGGAAAGAAACAATGGAGACGTCCCTCCCCCTTCTGCGAAGAGGAAGAAGAAACCTGCGGTGATGTCAACAACTCCCTCCCACCCGTGGTTGAGCGGGGGTGGATCACGAGGGCATGAGTCACGCCGGGTGCGGGGGAGGGGTGCAAAGGATAAAGAGGACATCTTTTCTTTGTTCGAGGGAATCCAAAAAGAGTTCGTGGAAAGAGTTCGCGGTGAAAGTCCGTGAAGAGAATCTAAAAGAGTTCGTGGAAAGAGTTCGCGGTGAAAGTCCCGTGAAGAGAACCCAAAAGAGTTCGTAAAGAGAGTTCGTGGAAAGAGTACCGTGTAGGGCTGAGTCCGTGGGTGAGTCGTGGGAGTCCCGTGGCAGAGTTCGTGTGCTGAGTCCGTGGGAGGAGTAAGCTTTTTGCTTCGGCAGTTGGGGAGTCGGGAGAGGCCAGAGGCTGGGGAGCTGCGTGGAGGTCCGGGCGTCGCGAAGGAGACGCGAGCTGGGGGCGCAGCCTTGCCTGCTGTGTCGCACAAACCGCGCGTTCGTGGGAGAGAGCTCGCCTGCCACCGGGGGCTCGAGCTCGACCCGGCTACGCTAGCGCTGTGGGAAGGAGCATCGCGGGTCGCCCAAGCGCGTTTGTGGGAGAGAGCCGAGAGAGCTAGCGTGCACACGGAAGGCCGAGCTCGACCGCGGCTACGCTAGCTGCTGTGGGAAGGAGCATTGCGGGTCGCCCAAGCAGACACCACGAGGGTGCAGGTAACCTGCAACGGTCTCGTGGGACTCGTTCGGTCTGCCAAGTCCCACGCCATAAAGAACCAAGAGGTCCAGTCTGACCCGATTGCCTTTGATGGGGTCTTTTTCCTGCTTTTCTTTCGAATGAATGTTTGTGGCGCCGAGTCCCGTAAGTAAAACTGTGTAAGTGACTGTACATTAATAATTGCTTATAGACGGTTGTAGTTCTTTTGTTGCTTGTTAATTGCATACGTGTTTCATTATATAAATGTCCTTGTGTAAATGTAAACCTGCTCGCTTCGTCCATTCCCTCATTGACTGAACATTTCGTGTGTGGGAGTTAGAAAGCCGTTGGTTACCGTAATAGGGGACATTTGGACCGACGGTTCTCGGCGATTACGCCGCTCGGAATCGCGCACGGACAAGCTCGCCTCGGCGTTTGTCCGTACGAGATCCGTCGAGGGTGGAATACCCCGGTAGTTGGATCACGTGGGTATTTAGGTACATTGAAGATTGGCAATCGACCCTACCCACGTGATCTGCCGATTGGCGTATTTCGGTTCTTGTACAAGGACCGTCGCTCGGAGTATCCGGGCGGCGATCTATATTCGGGCGATCGGTCGGGCCGACTCGACTTGCGGCTCCGTTCAGAGCGGTCGGTTGGCGCCGAGAACCCCCGGCCTGTAACAATATGTAATATATTAATTAATATTAATCATAGGTCAGGTGGTTTGGCAGCCATATTGGATTTAAGCTAAAACTTATAAAAATCTTCTCCAGAATTGCTGGACAGATTGAGGGGAAACTTCACATAAATGTTCCCAAAGGCATGCGTGTACAGGATTGTTAAGGAATAATTGATAGGTCACTTGGTTTGGCAGCCATATTGGATAAAAAATTATATAATGTTTTTTGTGAAACCACAATTATGATCTCGTAGTGATGTGGAATGGGATGCACATTGTCTGGCATGTGTCATATTCTGCATCACTACTAGATCACAATTGTGAACTAATATTCCGCATCACTTCAACATGATCAGACACGTGGTCTGGCAGCCAGAATTATTTAATTTTTTGATGTGGGGGGTTTTTAAAAAAAAAATAAGGTTCACTTGTTCCTGGAAGGGTTTGAAGGTAGATTAACAGCAGCTGAAATGTGAATCCTATCCAGGTTCCTCCTGATGACTTCATCTTTTCTTTTTGCTTGTTTGGGTTCCTTCTGATTATTCCAATGCAGGACTGTACCTATTTGGTTTTCCATTTGATCTGAATTGAATATATATTAATCCCAATCTGAATTCAATTGAATAATAATAAATAAAACGTCATGGGTCAGGTATCCGATCAAAGCGGGACGTCTTGGTACCCTGTCATCACTGCCAGCAGTTATAAAGTGGCAGTTCTAATTATGACTCTTATTAATTACGTAATGCACAAGTACATAAACACCACACAAAACAAGTCCTGGTGAGTGTCTGTAATCTCTGATTGCTCTTTTTCTTGTTCATGTTGTTATTTTCATATGGACATGTCCTTTAGAATATGAAATTATTGATGTCTGAGTTGTGTGTAGACTTCGAAGCTGAGATTGTTTTCATTCTTTGTCTGCTATAGGAGTGCTGCTGGGAGAATGATATTTTTGGCAAATGTTCCTGTTGCATGTGTCAAAGGAGGTGAGAATTTGGACCACCATAGTAAGTGATGTGAAATTGTGTAGCACTTGCTGAATAGACAAACAGCTGTCCATGGGAATTGAGAACGAGTGATGACATAGCTGATATAGTAAGTCATAATTTTTGGAAACATCTTAGAGATGATGTAACTATGCAACAAATGACTCGTCAATTTTTTTTTTGTTTTTTTTTTTAACCATAAAGACACTTGCCAATTAACCCCAATGTTGAGTTAAAAGTGATGAATCTTGCTTTGTTTTTTTTCATCAGAATATTTGTCAAAGGTCAGCGCTCAGGTAGGTATAGTCAAGAAATTGCTTGCACGCGTAAAACAGACACTGACATCAGAAGATGCTGTGGAGCAGGAACCTAAATTTTTTTTTAAGGAACAAGACAGATGTAAAGTTGTTGGGTTTCTGATCATAAGCAAAGTCATAAATACAAATGTACAATGGACGAAAAATAGTTGTGATGGATTTATGTCAGGACTTCTCTTTTCCACGTGACTTGTGTCATACATCACGGTACTTGCTCTGCTCACTGAAAGTGTTGTATTTGATCTTCTTGTATCAATTTGATTAAAAATTTCAGGTTTTTATTGTGACATTGACTTTCCTGTTGTGAAAATAATTTTGCCCAGTAAATTTGGGGCAAACGCATCTGCTTAATCTAAGTTTTCTGGCAAGATGGCACAGTGCAGGAGCTGCCAATAATTTTACTATTATAGGTAAACCCCCTTACACACCCCTCCCTCCACACACCTGCCAGGGGCACTTGCAGCATGGACTACCTTCTTTTTTTTGTCCGGGAGAGGAGGGAGGGGGAATAGAGTGCAGGAAGGTTTTGAGAGAAAAAAGGGCAATATGGTATTGTAGAGTACAGTGTCACATGGTTCTGAGAGAATAATAACACCAGAGGGTGCTAAGAGCCAAAAAAGGGAGTGTTACAATTGTTTACCGTCATCTTCATGTCGGGTGATCCATTTTGCCGTTGACTTGGTGGGAATGTCTGCCTTCATCTGTAAGCACTAGGATAGATCTCATGGGGCACTACAGTGTGTGAACAATGGGCCGCAGGGTGTCAGATACCCATGAGTCATCCATGTTGTATACTCACTCACATTTTCATTCTTTCTCTGCTTCCTTCCTCATTGCATTTCTTTCTTCTTTCCCAGCATTTAATTACCTTCTTATGTGACTCAATGAAACAAACCTTTTTACCACATTGTTGCATTTTAAAGTTATTTCTCTCAACTAAGTTCATATATTGGGTCCTGGTGTCTGGCCGTACGTCCATTCACTAAAACGTGTTCTCACAAACTACCCGACCGATTTGGACCAAATTTGGTACAATGCATCAGGACAGCAAGGTCTCATGGTGTTGTGCTTCCGATCCAGATTCACCACTATAAAGTGGGTGAAAGGGTTTTTTTTTTACCCCAAATATTGGTTTTGCATTCAAAAGTCTTCTCAGAAACCACCAGAAAGATCCAGACAAAACTCGCCATGAGGCATCGGGGCCATGCACAAACCTTAAGTTGTGCTCCTCATTGCCGTATCTCCCCCAGAAAGGAGGCACAGGCCCCCTCCCTGAATCCATCATTTTCACTAAAACTTCTTCTCTACAACTACCTCAGTGATATGGACCAAATTTGGTGCAATGCAACAGGACAGCAAGGTCTCATGGAGTTGCGCTCCCCATCTGGATTCGCCAATTTAATGGTGGTGAAAGGGTGGTTTTACCCAAAGAATTGGTATTTCATTCAAAAATCTTCTTCCCAGAAGCTGACAACTGGATCCAAACCAAACTGGCCATGCAGCATCGTGACCATGCCCTAACCTTAAGATGTGTTCTCCATGGCTATATCTCCCTTGGAAATGGGGCCACGGTGTCCTTCCTTTCCTAATCCCTCATATTCATTAAAACATATCCACATCCGCCCCTATAAGAGGCTGAAAAGGGGGATTTCACCTCAAATTCAGGTAATTTATTTTAAAATATTCACAGAAACCAATGGCCAGATGCAGACCAGACTTGACGAAACATAAGGACCATGCCTTTAACTTAAGTTGTGCTCTCCGTGACCTTATCACTTCAGGAAAGGGGGAACATGGCTTCTTCCTCCTAATCCCTCATTTTCACCCCACCTGTTTGGAAAATAACCGTCAGTACCACACGGGGCTATTTTTTTGTATGACTTTTGGTTTTAGAATCAGATAAATTTGTGATATATCTTTTACTAACAAAATTACCACACATCACTTCACTGATAGGAATAATGGGAAAGGGAGGGTGGGGGGAAGAGGGGCAGGGGGAGAGAGAAAGGGGAGAGAGAGAGGAGAGGGGAGTGAGGAGGGGAGAAGGGAAAGGTAGGAGAGAGGGTGAGGAAGGAGGGGTGAGTGAGAGGGTGAGAGCGACACCTCAAAAATTTGAGTGGAAATTTTTGAAAGAGTAAATGAATTAAAATATAATTACAATATTTTTTCCAATTATCTCTTGAACTCGTAGTTCACTTGTCCCATTGCTTTACTCATTCTAATTCTCCCATTATGTTAATCATTCTTTGAATTCGATCTCTAGTTTAATTTATTTTTTGTTTCTAACTCCGGAGATTTCCCCACAGAGAACCCAGCCGCGGGAGTCTTCACGGTGATACCGCTGGTTAATTATTTTCCTTGCACTCACTGAAGTTATACTTCTCGGCACATTCCTTCATCTTTTCTTCACTCAATATAATTCTGCGAACAGTAAAAAAAAAGAAAAAGTAAAGTTTAATCCTTTGGGAATTTCACATTTTGTTATGTAAATATGGACAAGGAGGGTGCGAAAACCACCCATCGCTTCATTTGTTGGGGGGTTGTTGCATTTGCCTTGCCTATTTAAAGTAAACATGTAAATATGCTTAGTTAGAACTATCGCTAATTAAAAAAAAAAATTCTTCAGTTTTTACTCCACATTTCACCACTTATTTAGTCCACGAGCTCCAATCCTCAAATCTGAAGACATATTTCGAATGGAATCAATGATGTATTTTAATTAGTCCGTGAGAGTACATTGTGTTTGCAAGATGAGGCATTTTTGAGCAGACAAAAACGAAATATTGGCTTAAGACCCCTGCAAGGTAGAGTGGGCTGACCAAGGGTAAGCTGTTTTTTTTATAATGAGCACCCCGTTAATTATCTTCAAAAGGTGTGTTTAAATTTACCCACATACCCAGTTTTCATTCATGCACATTTTTGGGCTGCTAGGTTTCATGGTTTTGGAGTTGTGGAGGACACACACACACACACACACACCTATCAGAGAGTGTGCTAGCACTCTCTATGTAAGGATGGCATGGAAAACAATGTCCACCCCATCTGCTACATACAAAACTAAAGTTGGAGTATCTTCTCTAAAAAGTTGCTTAGGCTAAATACGAGAACCTACTTGGTCTACTCAGCATATTTGGCATATAGTCTATTTAGCATAGGCAAGTCTTATTCAGCATATGGTCTACACTATACCAGCTGATTGTCAAGGCAGGGATCACTTTTAAGTGCTCCAGACCATGGAAGATGCAAGAAAAAAAAAAGAAGAAGCAAAACACCGACATTGGTCAAAACCGGCGTCTTCTTCTCGTTCATCAAAATAATAACTAGAAGGGCACTTGGTAGAGCATGCATCTCCCCCACACAATGCCTGATCCAGTAAAACATATCAGACCCAATACATTTTTGAAATATCATGCTATTCATCGTTTTTGGCCCCATCTTTCATTGGTGAAGAATCACTTTGCAAATTAAAAAAAAATCTCGTATCTGGATCTGGATTTGGATCTTCATCAAAATCTAATCAGTTTGTTCTCATCACACACCCAACCTATCCACCAAATTTCATCCAAATCCATCAACAACTTTTTGAGCTATCCTGCACACAAACAAACAAACAAAAAGACGTTGTGCAGAGCACGATACTTGCAAGATACACCTCCCTCTCCAAAGGTTGCCATGGATACAACAAATTGTCCATTTCATTAAGATTAAAATTGACAATCTCAATCAAAGCTCAGGCCAATCGGATGAAAATTGATTATTTTTCAAATTGAAATTTGATGATTTTAAAAGTTTGACCTTCAGTTGACTTTTGACCTTTTGACTTCAAAAATAGTTGTTTTCCCAATTCAGTGATGGACTTTGCAAATTCTGTTCAACTTTCAGGTTAATAGGATGTAAATTTCCCATTGACCTTTTGATTTCAAAAATAGTTTCCCAATTCAGTGATGCACTATTCAATTGCTGTTTAATTTTCAAGTCACTCGGATGAAAAATTATTTTTCGAAATTTTACCTCAAGATGACCTTTGATCTCAAAATCAATATGTTTCTCACTTGAGGTTTCTACCTCGACAACTTATTGAAGTTTTGTGAAGATTGGTTTAAAATTGTGATCTGCAGGCGATTGACAAACAAACAGACAAACAAGATGTCGTGCAGAGTATGATATGTGCAAAATCCATAAAACAAATTTGACCTTAACAATAATTGGTGGTTAAATTCAATGACCAAATATGCAACTCCTCTTCAAATTTTAAGTGAATCGGATGAAAATTGACAATTTTAGAAATTTGGCGTATGTAGAGCTTTTGGCCTATGTTGACCTCAAAAACAATTAGTGGTTGAATTCAGTGACTGGAAATATAAATCCTTTTCAAATTTCATATCAATCAGATGAAAATTGAGGATTTCAGAACTCTCACCTAAGATGTTGACCTTTGTCCTATGTTGACCTTTCAGTCAATGGTGACCTCAAATAATAGGTGGTTGAATTCAGTAAGCTGATCTGAAATTCCTATTCAAATTTATAGTCAATCGGATGAAAATTGAGGATTTTAGAAATTTGACAAATTTGTTGACCTTTGGCCTATGTTGACCTTTTTACCTCAAAAAACAATATACTTCTTGCTTATGACAAACTCGACCATGTGGTGAAGTTTTGTGATGATCGGTTTAAAATTGTGACCTGTAGGTGAGTAACAAGCAAACACAAACAAACAGACAAATGAAAAATCACTGTGACACTTGGCGAAACGGAACAGCACTCGGTAGAGTGCGTACCTCTGCCAGGCTGAACAGTTTAAATTTTGTATCCCACTGATAGGTCGGATCTGAATGTGGACCTTAATCAAAATCGAATCGGCTTGTTCTTATCACCTAACCAACTCTTCCACCTCGTTTTGTCACAAGTCGTCCACAACTTTCAGAGAAATCATGCTGTACATAGTTTTTGGCCCCATCTCTCAATGGTGAAGAATCACTTTAGAAAATTCTCGTATCCGGATGCGGGTTCAAATCTTCACCAAAATCGAATCAATTAGTCCTTTTCACACACCCAACTGGTCCACAAACTTTATGCAGAATCCATCCATAACCTTTTGAGATATTGTGCTATATATCATTTTTTGACCCCATCTCTCAATAGTGAAGAATCACTTGAAAAAATTTCGGATCTGGATCCGGATTCGGATCTTCACAAAAATCGAATCAATTTGTTATTGTCACACACCCAACATGTCTACCAAGTTTAATCCGAATCCTTCCACAACTTTTTGAGATATCATGCAATATCGTTTTTAGCCTCATCTCTCAATGGTGAAGAATCACTTCGAAATTAAGTGATTCTCCTATCTGGATCCGGATTCAGATCGTCGCCAAAATTGAATCAAATCGTTTTTGTCACACACCCAACCTGTCCACCAAGTTTCGTCCGAATCCATCCTTAACCTTTTGAGATATTGTGCTCTATATCGTTTTTGGCCATATCTCTCAATGGTGAAGAATCAGTTAAAGAATTCTCAGATCCAGATCCGGATTTATATCTTCACAAAAGTTAAGCGTTGCTGTCCTTGGCCGGGCAACTACATATGCAATGTTTTTTAGAATGATTGCTTGAAAACTGTGGCCAAAAATCGTGTGACAAACAGACAGACAGACAGACAGAATAACAAAATCAGCTGACCAATATACTTGAAAAATCTTCGATTTTGCAAGTAACAAACAAACATACAGACAGGGGTGAAAACATAACCTCCTTCCACCTTCGGTGATGGAGGGAATAATATTAATTATAAAAATATAAATAATCCACCTTTATAAAACAATGTGTGTGTTTGTGTGTTTATGTATTTGTTTATCCCCCTTCATAAAGGCCCAGTCACACCTTGACGTTTTAGCCAGCAATGGCAACGTATCAAAATGTATGTAAAACGCTGGCCTTACGTTGAACTTTTGATGTTTTTTTTAAGATTCGGACGTATTCATAACGTTGGTCGTATGCATAACATATTGTAACGGACACAGAACGTTTCGTTGTCTTATAGAAACTTATCACGAATGCTAGCCTATGTCGGCCTTTCACAACCTATGCCCAACGATAGTCTACTTATGATGTAGCGCGCTGCACGTATCGCGACGATGACGTGACGTAGCCTATTAAAAGGCTGTCGCACAACGATTCAAATCTAACCGCCGGAGAAATGGAAGTGTGTCAACATCGCAGTCACACTTGGCGATCTTGCCAGCGTTATGCCGACCTCTGAAAGATGCGTCTAAAACGTGCGCACGTCGAATACGGTGATGGGTAAGTTTGGTATGCGTGAATAGAACGCTAAAGTACGCTATCATACGTCGTATTAAGTGGAGTACGTCTTGTATTTAACGCTGTTAACATTTTACGACGTACTTGCCGTTATGACACAACTTCGCATGTGATGGAATAAGTTGTACGCACGATATGGCAACGTTGTCACACGTCGACAAAATTACTTGTAAGTGTACTCATAAGTCGAACACTCAAGGTAATGGTTAGCGTCGTGTTCCAGACTCCATGTTTTTTGTTTTTTTTTCTTGGTATGACGGTGATGTTGACACTTCGATTTCTAGTGTGGTTATGATTTAAATCGTGAGCGGCAGCCTTTTATTATTTATATTTATAACTTGCACTACAAATCGAAGTGTCACATCACCGTCATACTGAGAAAAAAAAAAAAAAAAGAGTCTGGAACACTGCGCTAACATTACCTTGACGTGTTCGCTATGGAGTACCTTACAAGTAACTTTTGTCGACGTGTGCCAACGTTCGCATATCGTGCGTACAACACGTTACTCATAGGTTAGAATAAGTTTCGGGTACGCTAAACATTACCTTGACGTGTTTCGGCTTATGAGTAACTTACAAGTAACGTGTGTCAACGATCGCGTAACGTGCCTACAACTTATGTGCCAGCGTTATGCGGAACGTGTGAGTCATACGCTGGCCATAAGTCTTAAAATTTCAAGCATGGAAAATTTGAGGACAACGAAAAGTACAACGTTTAAGCCAGCGTACTACGACGTATGGCAGTGTTTTTCAGCGTGCTCTCAATGTTATCAAAACTTACCCATAACGTATTCGACGTGTACCAGCGGTTTTTACACAAATTTTCCAAAAATTGGCATAAGCTGGCTAAAACGTCAAGGTGTGACTGGGCCTTTAGGGATGGTTCAAGAAGGATTTTCAAGGCCAATCTTTTAACATTACTACTGTCTATTTTCATGATAAAAAAACTTGAAAAACATTTTCTATAAAAGAGTAATTATGTCTCTTATATTGGAAATGTAGACGGTGACTTGGAAACGGCCTTAATGGCGGTGTACAGAAGCGTTTTTAAAAAAACAATAAATACAAGGCACAGCACAGAGGGGTGAAATTCGCCGCACATGATGTGTAATGTGCACAGAGTAAAACGAGTGTTCATTTACATCCATAGGATGTCTAATAAATAAAGAAGACAGAAGCACACTTGACGCTCGGCTGAGGTTTCAGACTTTGGCACGTTCACATGGCTGTACCGTGGAAATGAAACGTCCCAGAAGATAAAGAAAATAAGATCACATTTGCACATGTAGTATTTTAAAATAACGCTTTTTCTTGCTACGAAACATCACATCTTACAGTCTCCTCGAATATTTTGAATAAAATAATTTCAACTTATCGTTTTTGATGGGCTTTTATACCAGTAATAATAACTAGCCAAACCCGCGCTTCCTCGCGAGTTTCTAATGTGAGGGTTGGTTTGGACGTCAATATATCCAGTGTTCACAATGTGATTTATAGAATTTCTTTAAATACAATGTTTCTTGTTACATTTTTTTGTGTCAAATACACCATCTGAGGTAGTCAGCATATGCAGAAGAGGGTTTTACATTGCAGACGCTGTTTTCTAGGAGTGGCATTACGCCTCTCAGCGGTGACGTTCTGTCGACGACAGACGTAATGACGTCAGCGAATGACCGATGATGTCATGACGTCATTACGCCTCTCAGTGATGACGTCACACATCGCCATGCAAACAAATGTAAAAATTAGAAAAATTGACAAAAATTCCCAAACCTCTCCATCTGGTGCGATCTCACGTAGCCCATGCTGTACATTAGACCACAGAGCACTCGCATGCCAAAAGTGGCAACAATCCGTCCAGCAGTTTCGGAGGAGATACGTCCACAAAATATGGCTTAGCGTATTAATATAATAATACTCATCTTCAGACAGCTTCCTCTTTCAGTGGTATTGCAATGACTATGGTACCATCCAGCAGAGTTTTACTTGGTGCAGCATCCTTTGCTGTTGTAATTTGAATAGCTTGAAAGGATTCCTTGAAAAGTACACAAAACTGCATTCCTTTGTAAAGGAATAGGAAGGGATCAGAGGGGTGGGCGGGACTACGACAGTCAATCAGGCTGATGGGGGCTGGGCCGCGAGACACATTTTCTCTTGGGCCAATCAGACATAAATGGGTGTGGTTAACTTGGAATATTATCAGGAAGTCGGTGACAGAAAGCATGTATGATTTAGAATGTTAAATCATCTATAAAGTACACATCCAGGAGCTTGGTACTATCCCAGCCGAGGCTGGATGTTGGCCGAGTTGTTACTGGAGTTTGTCAGGCGTGTGTACTAGCCCCCACACTTTTCAGCACTTGTATGGACTGGATTCTGGGGAGGATGTTGGAGAGATCAAGCTGTGGTGCATCGTTTGGGAGTGTCAATATCTCTGACCTTGATTTTGCAGACGATGCAGTTATCTTTGTGGAGACTCTGGATATCCTTTGGGGGCCCTCGAGGTGCTGAATGAGGAGTCGGAGCCACTGGGACGACAGATTTCCTGTGTCAAAACTAATAAGATCGAGGTTTTCAATGATATCTTGAATGCTTCTATCTTTTCTGTACTTGTTTATGGCGAGGATGTTGAGGTCACGGAGAGATTCAATTACAGAGGCGATGATATTCATGTCTCCATTGGCTGTGAGGTAGAGGTCAATAGATATCTGGGTCCGGCCTGGGGAGTTATGGATTCACTGGATCATGGGATGTGACGATGTCAGTACCTATGCAGGTCGCAGGAGGATGAAATTCCGAGTATTTAAGTCCTTGGCGCTTCGAGTCTTACTCTGCAGATGTGAGACTTGGACTCTGACCATGGATCTGAGATGGAGACTTAACTACTTCGGTATCAGGTCTCTTTGAAGAATGCTTGGCTATCGCTGGTCGGACTTTGTGTCCAATGAGGGGTTGCTGAGAGAGATTCAGATGAGATTTGTTACCTGTATAGACCGTGAGCATCAGCTCGTTTTCCTGAACGGACATGTGGCTCGTTTTCCTCATGCAGATTATGCTCACTAGATTCTCTCAGCAAGGGAGCCTTGTGAGTGGAGGAGGCCAATGGGCCAACCATGTGCCTCCTGGTTGCAGCAGGTTGATCAGCATCTCAAGGAGATGGGGATGGGCCAGGCATATGCCTGGGGGATGGCCAGACGTCGACCACTGGAGTAGAAAGTGGACGCAGCGACGCAATGCTCTGGCGCATGCTCCCATTCCTGATCTGATCTGTAAAGTATGTTCAATACCATTACAATGTGAGCACATCTATAAAGCTTGGACTATAACATTTCTAAGTCAGTCATAGAACATCTCTATATATACACATTTCTAAAAAAAGTAAAGAAACAAGTAATGAAAACATTTTTTTAAATGTAAAGGATATAGGGATTTTCCTCCAAAAAGTATGTAAACAAGGTCGGAATGGTCACGAGAAATGATCATGTGAAACAATCTCCACATCTTTCTTTGAATAACGGTTGTCCCTGGAAAACATCCCCTCCTTCCAGAGAGATATAGAGAGGGTGGGAAATAAAAGTGGAGAGATATTTCATGGATGTACCACTGATGCAAAAGACAACTAAATTCGATTTGGCTTACCAAAGTAAACCATTGATTTTGGAGCGATCTAAAGAATTACTGATTGTCTCATTCAATATTCACCTCGATTATCAGCTGGGAACCCATTATTGTGCTTGGGTGGAGGGGGGCGGGGGGTTGTAAGGGGAGAGAGGGAGAGGGAAAGAGAAAGAGATCCTTCAATTTCATTTTCGTTTTTCTTTTCGAGAAAAACAAATACGAATAGAAATCCCAAAGTCCATTATATATGTTTAAATATATATATATATATAAATATATATATATATATATATATATATATATATATATATATATATATATATATATATAGTGGGTCGCCGAAATAGGTGACCCTTATTGTCAGTAATTCTGTCTGTTTGTTTGGATGTTTATTTGGATGTTTGTTCGTTTGTCATCAGCATAATTGATAGTAAACGTGGGCGGATTTTGACCAAACTCGGGTGGTAGGTACATCTTATGACCTAGTGCTTTGGAAATTGTGATGGTTGCTAGGGACGCTTTTGTTCCCAAGCAACAACCGAAAAACCTTCAAAATCGGTACCGTTTACGAGAAATCAATTCCGAAAGCCATTATCCCACGTAGGGTTATGAAATTTGGCACGAATGATCTACAGGTGATGCTCTATCGAATATATTCCGTTTTTTGTGATATATGGAATACTTTACCCGCAGCACCCCCAACAATTAGGGTATGCGCAAAAATTGGCGAAAATTGAAGGCCCTCTAGCGACCAGGTGAGTGCATTGATACGAATGAAACTTTGCAGGTTCATGGTACTCTATGATTACTACAACTTTGCCTCAGGACATATTGACCGATTTCGCTTAGGTCAGGGGTCAAAGGTCAATTAGTGCAAAAATCGATAATATGCGAGAGCTGGAGGTGCCTTCGCGCCAAATGCTACTCCTCCTAGGTTATGGTCAGATGGTCATGAAAATTCACACTAATCGTCTGGAATAGATTGTGCACAAAAGATCGAGCCGGATTTTCGATTTAGATCTTTGTTCACCCACAGCACCCCTCAAACTTTGGGATTTCCGATTTCAAACCGCATTTTCGTACTTTTCATTCAAATTGATACCGAGTAGTTATCAGTAGATGGAACTGGATGAGATTTGATATGCATAATCTTAAGGTGATTCCCTATCCGCTATATGACATCCATTTCGCTCTATATCTTATCGTTTCCATGCTCAGCGACCGCCTACGCGTATATATATATATATATATATATATATATATATGTCTCATATATAATTTGAAGTTTTGTTTGTTTGTTTGTTTGTCTGCACACGCTAATTCTCCTGAATGGTGAAAGATAGGAGGAAAACTCTGAAACAAAAATGTCGGGACGGCCCCGGGAAGGTTATAGGCTAGGCCGTGAGGCCCCTCAAATGGGGGGGGGGGGTGATTCCCCTCACCAACCCCCTTAGGCTATGACTGCCATGGTCCAAAGAGGAACTGATACTGGGCTCACGTTAGACCTATGTACAGAAGATTAAATCATTCAAAAAGAACCCGGGCAATGCCAGATGCCTTCACCAAGTTCCTAGTACTTATAATATTATTATAATATTATATATATATATATATATATATATATATATATATATTCCATCAAATAAGATATATTTTGTAAACTTGGGATTCAGTGCAGAATTTTGATTTGATGATATTTCTCATAAAACATTCCTTTTATTCATCTGATGTACTATGTGATGCACAGAGTGGGATAGTTGTAAGATTAGCTTAGAACACATGCTGGTAAATGAGACACCAAGCTGAAGTTTTGATAGAGGCTGCACTCATTGGAACAACACCCTACCTGAAAAACACTAGGGGTGACAACTTAGTCGAGTGAAGAATTGAACCCAGACTGGACACCTCAAAGGTGAGTGTGCTTCCTCTGAGCTATCCCTACACTCAATATCACTTTATATTACAACGTCTATATTCTTTTTATTTCTCGGTTTTTGCCCTTAAGGTCGGCTCAGTGCTGCAACTAATTGGTTTGCCTTTGCCTTCCCAGTGGAAGTGCAGCTGGAATTTGGAAGATGGCTACGGTGCTGCTGATGGCTTGCCTACTCTTCATGAAAGACACTATGGTATGGTGAATTTAATGTCTACCAACATCAAGTGCTGGCAGATGAGTTTGTTGGCTCAATTGCCTTTTGATGATCAACGTGCACACATAGATGCCTCCCTCTGTATGCGAAACACCAAGGTGACAGTTTATAGCTGGGGTGAGATGTTAACCCAGGCTGCACAGGTCAGAGGTGAGTGTGCATATCTCTAGACTATACCACCAGTCCACAGTCAATGATCAAAAGCATTGGAAAAAAAGTGACAGTTATTGAAGGATTGAGAGTAGATCAGGATTATGTGTCCCATACTAATTTATTCAACAATGAGGAAGCTCGTTCAAGCACTCATATAAAATGCATTCATCAGAATTATGTTTAAATGAATATTTCCTCCATCTGATTGCAGACAATATGTGCATTTTATGTTCAATGAGGTTTTTATCCCACAAGAGGGCGAGCAAACATCATTTCAATTGGTCCCTTTAAGTTTATCAGATCCAGGATACTGAATTGTTGACTGTTATGAATTGATTTTCTTTCTCTATAATTTTATCACAGGTGCTTATATAAAGGTAAATACATACCTGAAGAAGAATAAACAGCTTTGCTGTGTTGCCATTTGTTTTCTGCTTGTCCATGAGTTGTTGAATAAATCAAGTGTTGTTCCATGTCAAATGTATTGAAACAACTGATGAAACATCCCGTATCTAAATGTTTTCTTTTTCTCTTTAAACACTTTTGTCAGTGACAGTAAATGGGAAAGATTCGTTTGTGCATGGCTGGAGGAGTTTATGCTTCTTTTTATTGTAATTACCCATTTGCCTGTCCAGAACTGCTTGTGTGGACCAAAGACATGTGGCAGGCATGTCCTGTTGTTCAGGATATATGTGCCAATGGCCATTGTAGTATGTCATTCCTGGTCTCACAACTGAAGGAATCTGGATCTAATATAAACGGCAAAACAGATTTTTAAAAAAAATCTGAGATGACGAAGCCTGAAGGAAAGGTAAACAAGAGCTGATGATGAGAAACAAGACAATATGCAAGAATAACAAGCACCCTTTAGCACAAAGCTTTGGCAAAGGTTTGCAACAGATGAGTCACAATGCTATTTGGATTGCTCATTCCCTCATTGTTGTCGAGAGCAGCTCAAACAATTGCCTGGATCAAGAATCGTGTCCAAGAATCTTGAATGGAACGACTACTTTGTCATTCACATTGATGCACCAGGCATTGCTCATCTCCACGCTTCAGGGAGCAGGTCAAATGTACCTTAAATGGCCCTTCAGGGTGTAAGCATCCAAACAAAACTGATGTACTGTAAAGTTAATCCCTTGCAAGAAGCGTTTAGGTACACGTCACCAGATCTCAAGTCCAAGTCCCAAATATGAGCTAAAATATTAAGCTAAATTTAAAGAAGGCTTTTATAGCATATAACACATTCAGGAGTTCAGGAGGGAAAAAAGGTGCAAAAACAGATCCCTGCAACTACAGACCAATCAGCCTTCTCCCAATCATCAGCAAGTTATGGAATCCATCATCACTTCAGACATTAAATCCTTCATCTTCTCCAATGGCCTGATTTTCGATCATCAATTTGGTTTCAGACCAAGTCACTCTACCCTGGATATGCTGCTTCTGCTCTCCCAACAATGGATGGAGGTCCTCAATGCCGGATATGAAATCAGAGCCATATCCCTAGACATATCGTGGGCTTTTGACACAGTCTGGCACCCTGCCCTGCTCACCAAACTCTCTTCCTATGGTATCCATGGCCATCTCCACTCATGGCTTGCAGACTTCCTCTCCTGTCGCAGTCAACGTGTGGCCCTAAATGGAGTTCTTTCATCCCCTCTTCCTGTCCAGGCTGGAGTTCCTCAAGGTAGCGTTCTGGGCCCTGTTCTTTTTCGGTTTTCATCAGTGATCTCTCCGACTCTCTGGAAAATCCTCTTTATCTCTTTGCTGATGACTCCACCCTCTGCCGTACCATCTGTTATCCCTCAGACCGGCAAGCAGCAGCTTCTTCACTCACTGCAGATCTGGTAAAATCACAAACTGGTCCAACACGTGGAACATGTTTTTCAATCCTGACAAATCTCACACTCTCACGATGTCTCTCCGAAAGGACCGTTTGGCAACCCCCCCCCCCCATCCACTTTCTCAACAACCTCTGGAATAAGTCCTTTCTTTCAAGCTTCTGGTCTCACTATTTCCATGATCTTTCCTGGGAAAGCCACATTTCCAATCTGGCCTCCAGAGCCAGTCGCCGACTGGGAATCCTCCATCATGCAAAGTCCTTCCTCGGCCCACCTGAGCTCCTGACCACATACAAAGCTTTCATCCACAGCCTGATGAGTACTGCTCTGCCCTCTGGGCTGGTGCTTCTGCCTCCCACCTTTCTCGGCTTCACGCTGTGGAAACCAAGGCATTGAGGATCATTGGTATCTCCCACGATGAGGCCGAGTCTTTGGCCTCTCACTCTCTCACCGCAGGCAGGTCGGTGGTCTTTCTGTCTTTTACCGTCTCCTATCCGGTCTCACCCCCCCCCCTGCTGTGTCTGCAATTTGTCCCCACCATATTTTGCAGGGCACTCAAGGTCTGCCAACAACCCCCTTCTGGTAAAACTACCAAAATACGAATCACTGCTCACCTTCACTCTTTCATTCCTCTTTTTCCCCACCTTTGGAATAAACTCCCTCACACTGTTGAACCCCACTCTTCCCTCCAGGCCTTCAAAACAGCTGTTCACCACCACCTCTTATCGTCCCCTATCCAAATCCTCGATCTTTTTTACCCTCGTTAATCCACCCCAAACCCACCTCCTTCCAATTCCCTGATTTCCTTCCTGAAAGTCCATGTAATGTCCATCTTGTATACCCCTTGTATACCCCATGCACCCCATCCCTCTCCCTTCCACAGATCTCCTAATGTCTCTGTTCCCCAATGTTTTGTCCTTCCCACTCCCCCCCCCCACTCTTGTCTCATGCCTCACTTGCTGTGCGTTGCATGTTAGCTCTCACACGAGCCTCGACAATGTACACAAATTTTTTTTTTAAAATTATAGTGACTGATAGGCCTACTGTTGTTACTGGAGAGTTGACATCCTTTTTACAGACCTTTAATCCATCCCTGTTGTGTCCACTGCCTGCCTCGTTCATTCAAACTGATATACTCCACACAGTACGTATTTCCCCAAATTCCAAAAAAATGTAAAATTAATTTCATCAATTTATTGGTCAGTACTGTGTTCTCATACAAATTAGGTTCATCACGTGGTACTGTATATATATAACATGTGGCCTGAGAAAAACAACGAAGCTTTATGGGAGCATCACAAATTTCAAATAGCGTGACAGCAATGAAAAAGGCAAACTTTGTATTTGACGTTTAAAGCACAACAATGGTTGCAAGTTGAGAAATTGCTTAGAAAATTCATGTCTTTGGGACACCCGTTTATACACCATCTCTCATCAACCAATGGGATTCACCAGACTGGTCTTAATTGTTCTGGCAACATTCACTTTGATTTTAGTACCACATGTCATTGCTTCAATGGGCCTTCCTACCTGCTGAAACACCCAAGACCAGGTTGAAGGCTTACCAGACCATAGGTGTGGATGTGGACTCCCCAAGTCAATTGAAGAAGTAAAAAAAATATTTTGGGCATTATGAACAATTAGGTAATGTATATTATAATCGTGAGATTCATAGGTCAAAGCGTTGGTGTGTATTGTCCTATGGCACTGTCTAGCTCTAGCATCATTTGCTATCTGGCAGAGGCAGCACTGTATTGTAAAGTTTCATTTATTTATTTATTATGATATTTCAACAGAAAGCATATTTACACTGCACAGTGCAGGGAGAAATTAAAATTGTAACTATGACATTGCATAAAAGCCCGCCAACAATTGGAGTGAATCCAAAGGAGCAAATCACCACATGCGTGAATCCAAAGTCTGTTTACTTTTACAACATTTCTGACTCGATGACAGTTGGTGTTGAACTTCTGAACCAACACTGGCTTGCTTTTGAAGTGAGGGATTAAATATTGGTTTAAGGTTTCATAAAATACTCTAACTTTTATGCATCGACAATATATCAACTCTTGTCATGTTATGGTCATGTGAGTCAGAGTATACCACCATCTCGCTGTCAATCGTTTATGCAATATATTGTTACAGTCACCCATCCTCAGCGATGGTCACTCCACCCACGACAAGGAGACGAAAAGGTCTCCATATTCGCCAGGTTAATTTGGCATGAATCGGTGTTTAAGAACACATGACCGCAGCGATTCCACCAACAGGAATAGCTGAGCGAGTTTGTTGGCAAACTGCTAATGGCAGCGAGCACTTAGTTTGTGAACCCAAATTGCCAATCTAATGGGTTAATAAGCCATTTCTGGAAGCCTTTTGGTCACTGCCCCTGATGACCCCTGATGATCAAGGCTCGTGGTCAGAGTGGCCGGCTTCTTTGTGGCTGTGAGCCTCCATTGAGGATGTTTGGGCTGATGATGATGACGATTATGATTGTTGTCAATTCAACGAGAGTGAAAACTGTTCCTGAGTTGTTCTTTATTTCATCAAAAGCATTCAGATGATGTGGATTGTCATTCGGTATATCTGGGGAATAAGAAGCAATGGCTGAATACTCCCCAAATCATGAGCGATGACTTGTGTTAGGAATTGCTCATCAAAGGTCATGACTGACTCCAAATTCCAACATTCTTTTGTTTGTTTGCAGCACAAAGCTGCAGGGTAGCATCATTGGCTGAGGGTGCGGATGTGCCGCTGATGCAATGCCCTCTGCTGGTTTGGGCAGGAATTTGTTATTAGTTCATGGTGCCAGTGATAACTCGTCCACTCTTCACAAAGGGCTTTTGAACTACCAGGATGACAGTTTATAGCTCGGTCAGGATTCAAGCCCAGGCTAGAGAGCTCAGTGGTGAGTGTGCATACCTCGATGCCATCCTGCCAGCCCTAAATTCCAAACTGATGATCGATCCTTTTAGCCCTGCATTTTGCTATGAACATAATCACATTTGGTGTTTATTGATTATTCCTTTATTAATTGATCAACTAAAGAACAAGTATGGTTCCAAAACTCATTAACAGCAGTTATCTCGATTAAATGAAAAATAAATAAAAATTCTTGCAACATCATCGTCGAATGAATACAAGTAATCTACTACGTATGACATTTGCATGAATATAAGTGATATCACATAAATTCTATAAGTGATAGAAACAAGGCCAGTCATTACTAGTCAATTAAAATGTCACATGGAAAGCTAGCAAACAAGGTAAAAACAGGCTTTCAAAAGTCACACAAATAAATACTATTCAAATAGAATGCATTTCAAAAAAGAAAATGACAAAAATATTCAATTTATCGATCATGGAAAGTTGTGTTTGATTTATATGTTGGAAATAAATAAAGTAAACATCGTCGACGAAACTGATTGATTGTAACAGCACTATATGTGCAGGGTGTTCCAAAAAGACCTGGACAACTTTGGTTGTTAATATATTTCGTAGCACAAATGATACAATGATTAACTTTGTTTTATATGATAAAGAAACTCGACGTTTTCATTATTTTTTGGGCTGGTGGTTTAGTGGAAAAGAAAATGGCGATTCCACAAGAGAAAGCTCAGTGCATAGAATGGTTCATCGAGATGAGATCCAGCACGCAAGTTCAGCGTAATTTCTATACAAGGTATGGAAGGAATACACCATTGCGGACTAGTATCAGAGTGGTACAAGAGGTTTAAGGAGACTGGAAGTTGTCAGAAACAGAAAAGTACCGGTCGACCAAGCACAAGTGCAGCAGATGTTGAATGAGTGCGTGAATCATTTCAACTAAGTCCCAGAAAATCAATTTGACAAGAATCCAGAGAACTGGGACGACCAACCACCACTGCACACAGGATTTTGTATAACAGACTGAAGCTTTACACCAATAAGGTGCAGATTATGCAGGAACTCAAACCAAATGACGGACCCAAACGCAAAGCGTTTGCCTTGGAAATGCTCAGTCACATAGAGGATGATGAAGATTATCTGAAAAAGGTCATGTTCACACATGAAGCTTGCTTTCATGTATCGGGAAAGGTCAACCGGTACAATGTGAGGATCTGGGGCTCTGAAAACCCCCACGTGGTCATTGAAAACATATGCGACAGTCCACGGGTAAATGTGTGGTGTGGCCTTCTCGATGACCGCTTTGGTGGGTCCGTTTTTCTTTGCAGAGGATACAGTGACCT
>CM068959.1:58765229-58779354 GCA_035128595.1 Eptatretus atami | reverse complement strand
CATGAACATGTTGGAAGGATTCGCCTTCCCACAGATTGAATATCTGCAACCTGATATCATTTTTCAACAGGACGGCGCTCCCCTCATTGGGGATGGCGCTCCCCCTCATTGGACCTTTGGCATTCTGGCCGAGAAGAACCAACCACCTGGCCGCCACGATAACCAGATATAACCCCCCTTGAATTTTTTTTTTCTGTGGAGGGTTTGTCAAAGATGTCTGCAACACCAAGGTGGCAAACCTGCAGGATGTTCGTTCTCGGATCACAACTGCATGCGCACTGGTGGACGCAAACATGGCAAGAACTCGTGTACCATCTTGATGTCTTGTGCATGACAAATGGAGCTCACATTGAAGTGCATTGATGGCGTCACAAACCAAAGGGTATCGTGTATCATTCATCGCTCTAAATATATTCACAACCAAAGTTGTCCGGGTCTTTTTGGCACACCCTGTAGTTATGACAGAATGAAAAGCCATAATTTGAGGTTTTCTTAAACCTTTATTTATTTATTGAAATACAGCTAAACACTTCATGATTTTAAAAGGGAAGGACTTCAGAAGTCTCATAAAAAAAAACTGTATTGGTACTGTAACACCCGATGGGCATTGTATTCTGCATGTGGTCACTTCACAATTGCAGCTACGGCCTTCTGTTAGGTTTTCTTATTCATACAGGTTTGGTATACATGGGATGTTAACCATTATCCTGACGATAATTCATGGACCGGTGTTTGTTTGTTTGTCGCGCTCCTCCTCCTACAGTTCTGGGCCGATTACATCCAGACTTGCTTGCTACGTCGGATCAGCATGAGCATGACCCCAATTAATATATGTAGGGGTGTTTTATCTTTGCCAGTGGTCTTGGGGGGATTGGGGGGGGGGAGGGGGGTTTATGCAAAATTCTCCGGGTGGGGGACGAAGAGGGGTGAGATGCAAATTCTCCAGGTGGGGAAGTGTATTACAAGTCTCCATCATTTACAGTACAGTATTCCTGTCCCCACGTTTTCCACTACAGTGAGGTGTTTTGAATTAAGTAGTAGGTATGCTTTTGCTTCATGCACATAACTTCATGGGTTGTTTTCTTTTTGCCTATACAGAACTGTCAGTTGCTTATACACCACCCAAATAAAGGTATGCGTCAGAAGAACATGTTGCATGCTTGGAACAAGATCGACGAAAGGGTAGGTACTCTGATAGTAGTTTAAAACCAACAATGCAGTCATATTTACTTGCATACTTTCTCAGGAATGCGACCCTTAGATAACAAGAGCCACACCTTGCTTGCAACAGCGACGACTGCACTTTCTGGGAATAGCTGACTCATAGTCAGTCATGAGGGTCTGAGTCAACGAAATGCGTAAGAACACAGACATCAAAAGATGCCGACATAAGAGAGACTTCTATCCAAGACATTCTGTACTTATACGAGGTACCATATCAGTGGTGGAGTGCCAAATTTTGAGGTGCCGGAGCTCTGCAAAAATGTCAGCTGTGACGTCATCGCCAAATCTAGTATTGCATCAAGTTTTAATATGAAACTAACCATTTTTGAGTTCGCCTAAAATGAGTGATAGATGAAATATGCACATTTTACCATGAAAAACAAAAACACAACACTCACACCCACTTAATCTCACCATTAACAATCCCCATAGAAAATATCAGGTCAATGTCATCTCTGTCCACCATTAGCCGATCAGCCCCGGTCCGAAATTTTGGTCACCGGTATCAAATTAGGGGAGAATGCTCATAGTGTTTTTTTATGAAGGTATAAACCCCTAGAGTTGGAAAACATGTGATAGCATTGTGGCGGTGGCAGCTTTATGGGAGTTATCCCCCTTTTCCAAAATGGCCACCAAATGCTCAATACCCATATAATAGCAGATTTTAGACCACCTAGAGCAGTGACACTGGTGTCTACGACTAGGTTTGAGGGGTCAGATATATCATTTCTGTATTTACCTAAAATATTGGATACAGCCTTAATATTAAAATTCAAGATGGCCGCCAAAATGGCTGCAGACACATATTTAAATGACCGCGTTTAAGGTCCTAGAACAGTTACGACAGTGATTTTGGTGTACATTTCCAAATATTAGGTAAATACAGAAATGATATATCCAACTGTAGTGAAATGTACATGATGACTCTAATACTCATCATTTACTGTCAATAATTACTGTTCATCGGCATCCACATCGTCATCCTCGTCCGTACTCTCCACATCATCTGATGACCGATTCTTGCAGTCTGACAGTTTGCACATATCAGTGCACTTAAGTCCATTTGCCAGACATACACAATTTGGCAGCGTACACTTCCTTGAACATTTGCAGGCCGTAGGGCCAAGATAGCCTCAGGTACTGGCTGACCATCCATCCAATCCACTACCATTAATTTCTCGGCTCCATCCATGTCAATTTTCCAACCTCTGCCAATGGGACTTGGTACACCTGGGTCTTGCTCAAGACATCTTCTCCATATTCCAGCCTGGTAGTTTGCCCTTTGTGCATGTTAGACTAAGCAGTCCCTGCAGGGTGGAAGCTGATGACTCTCTATCTCACCTTTCTTAACACAGAACAAGTTGTACCTGAGATCATTGACCTTGGTGAATGCTGCTTTGGGGCCATAGAGGAGACATGTGACACACTCTAGTTTGTCATCAGTTCTGAGGAGAGGTCCCATTCCTGGCCCAACTCTGTGAATGTGTTCTTGATTTCCCTGTTGTTGGTCACTAATTTTAGAGCACTTGCCTTCCCTTTACCTGTGAAAGCACTGGTAGTGTCACATCCAGTGTATGCATGTATACCAATAAGAGCTCTGCAGACATCTATGCCGACAGTGGCAGGACTTTCCCGATGTCAACTAATCTAGTTCTGGTTCTAGTTCCACATTTCTGGAATAACGGACCTCCTATCTTGTCATGGAATGCCAAAACACATGATAAAGACATCTGTGTCCTCTGCGCGTATCACTACAGCCTGGTAGCCCTCTCTAGCAGCATGGACAGCATCGAAAAGTAGGCGCCCATCTGCTTCCTCCTGCTGGCACTGAAGACCTGGTACTCTTCACTGCCCTGTGATGTAATTCTGTAGCATTTGTCATCTACAGTTACATACAGAATCTTCTCATGTAGTTTTTCTCTGTACACTGGCTTCCTCCATTCACTGACAATGAAGCTAATCAGACTGGTTTGTTAGTTATTCCTGTCAGGAAACTTCTCCATTGCCTCACAATCTGTGCGCTTGTGATACCCTGCAGCTGGTGTCCAGTCTCTTCACCTCGTGCCAATCTCTCACTGTTCTTGATAGAATTATCTCGATACGTGTCGAACACAACATCTATTCTGGTACTTTTACTTCCTTCACGCAATGCCATAAGACAGTATTGTAGTGGCAATGTCTCCAAACGTAGCTTGATCACCCTTTACTCTTTGAACTAGTTCATCCATCGACCACGAAGCCGGATTTTGTGGGAGTTGGTCTGCTACTGTCACATTCTTCTGCAAAGTAGTGGCTAAGGAAGCTTTGTTTGTTTTCCTGAGTAATCCGTCTGGGATAGAGAGAGCCCAGGGTAGTGGTCCCAAGGGGTGAGAGAGGATGTCCTCCATCGTGAGATTGCGCCCTTGTGCCATCACTATGATGCGACCAAACAGAGACGCGTCAGCTTTCAAGAACATAATTGGAACTTCTTTGTCCTCAAGCGTTTTTGCAACTCTAAAATGGGGACATGGTTCCTGACTTTGGCGGCTTCAAGTAAGGTTAGCCAGGAGTCATGACTTTGAGGACTGATTAAATGTTCATCTTCGTCGGATACTGCCTGGTGTATGATGCACAGTTTCTTGGCGGGTTCCTAGGGCGTTTCCATGCTGACGGACATCTAATGCTAGTCTACTGTATTCCAGGCCTCTTACGTATGAACTTCCACAGCTACCATGATACCTGAAAAAGAGAATATAAACATTATATTACATATATATATATATATATATATATATATATATATATATAAATATACATACATTCAGCCTGGGGGTTTGTCGGTATCAAATCGGGGGGGAGGGGATGCTCATAGTGACTATCTTGGCCGCCAAAATGCCCAGTCCTATATATAGCAGGTTTTAGACCACTTAGAGCAGTGATATGATGTCTATGACTAGGTTTGAGGGTCGGATATATCATTTCTGTATTTACCTAAACTATTGGAAATGTACACCAAAATCACTGTCGTAACTGTTCTAGGACCTTAAACGCGGTCATTTAAATATGTGGCTGCAGCCATTTTGGTGGCCATCTTGAATTTTAATATTAAGGCTGTATCCAATATTTTAGGTAAATACAGAAATGATATATCTGACCCCTCAAACCTAGTCGTAGACACCAGTATCACTGCTCTAGGTGGTCTAAAATCAGCTATATATAGGGTATTGAGCATTTGGCGGCCATTTTGGAAAAAGGGGGATAATCCATAAAGCTGCCACTGCCACAATGCTATCACATATTTTCTAACTCTAGGGGTCTACACCATCCCAAAAATCACTATGAGCATTCTCCCCAATTTGATACCGACCAACCCCCCAGGCTGATCGGCTACATTTTCCACCAAAACGATGTATTTTAAGAGCTGAAGACATTTTTTATTTTATTTATTTAGTACCATGTGGTATTGAGTACCATACAGTGAATAATTTATTATTTAGCATCGCTAGTATGTTACGGATTTGGAAGCCATTTGCACACAAACAGACAGCAGTCCCTAAGCTGAGTTATTTCGATAAGTATGTGTTTATAGTTAGGGTCCCGTCCTTCTGTCTAATGGGTTAATTTCATGTGTGCGCTGCGGGTTTCTTTTATAGTCAGGTTTTTTACATTTTAAATCCATTCTTCGTTCTCACACCATGGCCCACATGCAATGTGTCACGTACAGGGTGGGTTCCCTCCGCCCACCGTGAGCTCATCCAATCGACAGAGGCCGGCCCGACAGCCGACCTGAGATCGCCCCTCCCCGCTACAAGGGTGGATGGAGAATAGGGTGCTCCCCTGGTTTTTCCGTCTGGGTTCTCAGACACACACGGGGGAGGGTGGTCGTTGCCCCCTCCCACCGGACCTCCTCCAATCAGGAGGATCATCACCTCAGGGCGGACTCCGGCTTAGCCAGATGGAGTGTTCGTCCCGCAATAAGGGAGGCCACTGATCGCCCGACAACCCCTCGTCCATCTGGAGGCGAGTTACTTCAGAGCGGTTCCCTCGACCCGCGGGGGGGGGGGGGGGGATAAGAAAAGGTGGCGAGCTGTGGTAAAAAGGAGGAGAGGAAGAGTAGAGTGGTCGTCAAGAAGAGAGTAGAGTCGTTGTCTTTGCTCTTGGCCCTTTTGTCTGTCGTCATGGTCGTCTGCGATCGTGGTCTGCGGTCTTTTGCGGGCTCCTCGTGGTGGTGGTGGTCGAGCAGCCAGGACCGTGGTGCTCGATCATCGTTCATGGCAGCCAGGATTGTGGGCTCATGGATTCCAGGTCGTGGGTTCGAGTCCCACCGTGGTGGGTTGGAGTCCGGTGTGACCGCACGAGGGGACAGGTACCCGGCCAGGCTCTGTCCCCCAGCTGAACTATCCTCCTTGGCTGGAGGACCGAATAAAGACCCAACGGGTCTATTTCTTTTGTGTGTGTGTGTGTGTGTGTGTGTGTGTGTGTGTGTGTGTGTGTGTGTGTGGGTGTGTGTGTGTGGGTGTGGCGCCAGTCTGTTAAGTTGAATTGTATAAGTGTTGATTGCTCATTGTACATTGCATTTTATTTGTGGTTAAGTCTGCTCTGTGTCTCCCTCCCTTATAAATAAACCCCTGTTAAATGTTCCAGTTTGTTGCCTGTCGTTTCTACCATTGACCCAGCATAGTGCGGACTTGAGGAGTAGTAAGGCCGTTTGGGCTGTGCCGTAAGTGTTCATTTGGTCCGGCGCGGCTTTGGTAAATTCCGCTCAGTTATGCCGGATCCGAGTCGGTGATGGCGACTCGGTTCGGACAAAGTCGGCCGAGGGTGTGGCTTCCCCGGTAGCTAGACGGAGTGGGTACTTAGGTAAATTGGAATTAGACAAGTGGACCCTACCTCATGCCGTCGAAATATTGGCGACCACGGTCCTTTAAGTGACCCGTCGACTCCGAAGTTATCCGGGGTGACGACCTCTCAATTCCGGTGTTCGGTAGGAGATGGCCCGACTGCTCTGTCTGGCGATCGTCCTCGCTACCAAACCCGGCACCACAACAGTATTTCATTGTGCAGCAGCTTCTTTTATTCATACTTTTTCAAATGGCATTACAGAAAACAACAATCTCCAAAAATGATGCTTCACATTAATTTCCACAGTGGGTCTGGCAGAACATCACTGCTGGTGGAAGATACTGATCTTGTCCTCGAATCCTCTGCTGATCGGTGGCATCACAACCAGGTTGTCACATATGGTGCTGGATCCCAATGCATCGGGGCGGTCCGTGTAGTCTTGCAAACATAAGTGCCGATACTCGGGCTATGAGAATTTTTGAACGTGTTGGTGTTATAATACAATTCATATGACTGAATCCACATTCACATTCTGCAGTGCTGCTTGGAATTAATTACTTGTGTGCAAGACAGTAAGGGTCGCAAATCCTGGGGGACACGTTGTCCATCTTTGTCCACATAATCTCTGAATCTGAATGCATTGATTATAGAGGTTGATGGTAATTTAAGCCACTTGCAGGGAGAAGTTATCTCCGATTCTCCATAACCTGGTGGCACTTCAGCCGGCGCGTCGTCTAGGTGAAGAACCCGCACCTGGTTGATTAGAGACGACGCGTAACTGGATTGGGCCTTACAAGCTGAATGAGAGCCTTTTTAGGAACATGGATGTGAACATTCGATTTTCTAAATTATTTCCGAGACTGGTGAGAAACTGCTGACGATTAAGGTTGATAATCTTGCTGTTGCTCATTAACGAAACCGTTCCAAACCTTCCCTGTGCGGCTGCAACTTCAGCCTCAAGAGTTTTTGTGGCAGGTCATTCTTTCAGTGCACACAAAAAGCGTATGCTGTGAAGGATCAGTTTGTCTGCATACACAATTGTTGTGGTGTGTTTCTGTAAGCACTCAAAGAGCATGGTGAGTACATTCAATGTGTCATACATAAGAGTTAAATCGAAAAGAAACTGTTTCAAAGAAATTCTCCTTCAACCCTCGTAGGATTTTCTGTCGCATGTAGACCTTGTTCCATCTTCCATTGCCAATTCAAAATGAGCATGCAATGCTTCATAGTTGTGGCACACAGGCAACACTGTTCGAAACGAACTTGCTTCCCATCTGTTGCTTAAAATGCGGCCCATTTTGGAAATTTGTTGTTCTAATTCGGCAGCACATTCTGCAAGTTGCCTCTGATTGAGAAGTGATCTGTTATACGCAGAATACAATTTGTCCATAAATGAATGGAAATAGTTCACTCCACTAACTTCTGACACTGAGTCACCCACCTTAAGTTCCAATGTATAGCTTCGACAGTGCCAAATAATAATATCTGGGTAGTTCTCCAAAAGTTTGTGAGCTACACCTGATTTGTTACCCAGCATAACACTTGTTCCATCGCTCGTTAGCGAATGCTACAAGATGCTGTTTCAGATCGGGTTCATCAAAACCATGTTTCACAATACATTCAAGTAGATGCTTATGGTAACTATTGTTTCAGGTTTTTGATCTGCAAGTACAATGAGGTCTAAAAAAAGAAAATGTGGCTCATCGTTCTTATCACTTCCACGTTTCAGGTAAATGATGAGAGCTGTTTTGCAACTTAGACAAGTAAACTCATCAATAAGTATCAAAATCTTACTATTTATCTCTGATATGTTTACAGATTTTCTTCCTCATGTTTATAGCAATGTAGTCGATTTATAATGCACTGTAGCGAGAATGCAGCTGAAATCCTACGTCGACACGATTTTGGTTTTGAAGTTCCAGCAAACCAAAATGGTCAGAATAAGGTCTGTCATTTTGAGCCAAGTAGTTCGCCGAATTGAAAAGTGCAAAAGTTGCCTTCAGATGAGATGCATTGAGGTTGATCATCTGATCCAGGTTCCTCCTGATGACTCTATCTTTGCTCTTCACTTCTTTGGGTTCAGGTCAGGCCAGGTATGGGAGCATGCACCAGAGCAGCGTGTCGCTGTGTCCACTTTCCACCAGTACTCAAGGGGCCTCCATTTGGCCATCCCCCATGCAGATGCCTGGGCCATCCCCATCTCCTTGAGATGCTGATTAATCTGCTGCAACCATGAGGCATGTGGTTAGCCCATTGGTCTCCTCCACTCACGAGGCTTCTTCACTGAGAGAATCTGGTGAGCAGGATAAGCGTAAGGAAAATGAGCCACATTTCCATATAGCTGCAGCTGATGCTCAGGGACTATGCAGGTAACAAATTTGATTTGAGTCACTCTCAGAAACCGCTCGTTGGACACAAAGTCCGACCACTGATAGCCAAGGATTCTCTGTTGAGACCTGGTACCAAAGCTATTAAGTCTCTGTCTCAGATCCCTGGTCAGAATCCAAGTGTCACATCTGTAGAGCAAGACGGGAAGCACCAAGGACCTGAAGACTTGGACTTTCGTCCTCCTGCACAGATACCGACAGCGCCACACCCCATGTTCCAGTGAATCCATGACTCCCCAGGCCCGACCCAGAGGTCTATTGACTTCTGGCTCGCAGCCAGCAGAGACATGAATATCACTGCCAAGGTAAGTGAATCTCTCCATGACCTCAACATCCTCACCATAAACCGGTGCAGACAAAACAGCAGCATCCACGATGTCATTGAAAGCCTGCGTCTTAGTTTTGACCCAGGAAACACATAATCCCAGCAGCTCCAACTCCTCATTCAGCACCTTGAGTGCTCTCAAATGGATATCCAGAGTCTCCATAAAGATAACTGCATCATCTGCGAAATCAATGTCAGAAATCTTGACATTCCCAAACAATGCACCACAGCTTGATCTCTCCGACATCCTCCCCAGAATCCAGTCCATACAAGCGCTGAAAGGTATGGGGGTCAGTACACACCCCTGAAGAACTCCAGTAACAACTGGAAATAAGTCAGAGATGGTATCACCACATCTCACAGCACTCTCAGTACCAGAGTAGAGTTCAGACATCAGATCAATCCGTTTTGGTGGCACCCCACAAAGACCAAGAATCCTCCAGAGGGCATCCCGATTCACTGAATCAAACGCTTTGCAGAGATCAACATAGGCTGCAAGCAGCCCCTGCTGAAACTCTTGTCTGCGTTCGGTGAGGACCCGAGGAGCAAAGATACGGTCAATTGTTGGCCTCTTTGGTGTAAAGCCTGATTGCTCTGGGCGTTGGTGCTCAAGCAGGTTGTGGTGAACCCTTTCAACAATTATCTGAGCAAAGACCTTGCCCGGCACTGAGAGCAGCGTGACCCCTCAGTAGTTGTTGCAGTTCTGGCGATCACCATTCACTTTCCAGAGAGGGATAGCAAGGCCCTTCTTCCAGTCAGTTGGGATGATGCCTGTGTTCCAGGCAGATCACAGAACTGCATGCAACGACATGAGTACAGTCTTTCTACCAGCCTTGAGACGTTCAGCATGGATGCCACAGATCCCAAGAGCTTTACCCTTTTCAACCGGTTCACCGCAGCCTGTTTGCACAAATGAAGATGGATCACAGTTGACTGGAGGGTGAGAAATAGGGAATAGTAACACCCCTGACATCCAACTCAACAGCTGGTGGATCAGCTTGGTACAGCTGCTCAAAGTAACTGGCGCAGCAGGCCTTCACTTCGGACTCTTCTGTCTAAAGCCCACCTCCGTCCACTCTAACTGCAGTACACCGAGGGATGGGCTTGGAGGAACGCATGCGCCTTGGAGGAACGCACTTCGGGTTCCTTCTTCGTGTTCTGTTTCATTATGTTTGTGCCATATTGTGATGCTGTGTGGACTGTGCTTCCCCACAGATGGACCTCTGGTAGCTTGTGCATGTTGCTGCATTTGAGCCTTGAGAGTAAATGCTGAAATCTATGTGTCCTGGTTCTTTGCGACATCTTTGTTCTTTGTTCCTTTGACACTTTTTTTCTAATTTATTTATTTATTTGTTTTTTCACAATTCTCCATTCATTCTAACTCTTGCTTTTTCTTCTGTTTCTTCGATTTTACTCTTTATTCCTTTCTTTCATTATCTATCTCTCTAAGGAGAAGTGAATTCTTGCAGAATTTTTTTTGTAAGGCTCACTTGGCTGTGCCTGGATGGGTTTTGAGAGTCGGGGAGTAGTGGCTGAAATCTGAATCCAATCCAAGTTCCTCCTGATGACTCCATCTTTGCTCTTTACTTCTTCAGGTTTCTTCTTGGTCTTCCGTTTCATTTCTTCATGAAAATCAATTTTCATTTTCTAATATATTTTATAGACTCAAAACCAATAAGGACAAAAGGCAAACAAACCGGAGATAAAAAAAATTGTTTGCTTAAACGCACGCTGGAGGCGAAACCAGAAACTATTTGGGGACGGCCTTCCTGTGGTGACGTGTGACGTCCATGTGATGTATATCTGTACATATTTTTCGTTATTTAGTTTTCTCCAATTCTTCGTTCATCTCCAGTCAGCTTATAATACATTTTTATTATATATATATATATATATATATATATATATATATATATATATATATATATGTGTACAGTACATCCTTTTCTTTTCTTTTTTAAAGGCAAACCTGACAAGCAAGATAAAAACAGTATACTCCCCTAACAAGATACCAACAGGTTGTTTTTGGTTTTTTAAAACTGTTTCGAAGCTAAGCTTCGTCTCTGATGGATTGACTTGTCAGAGTGCCGCTCTGATGCACTCTGGGTGAACTACACCCCTGTACCATGTATTACATCAGACTGGATAGCTAAGGGACGTAATACCGATCATTTATGTTCAATAACCCCTAACTTGTCAAAGCACTGAAACTGTGCACAACCTGAAAAGGCAACTTTTGTTTTTACTGTAAAGTGGTTGGATTAGATGAAAAATATGCAAGAAGTACAAATTACGAATATACAGCGTGCCCCACAGAAAACCAGGAAATTTGAGATTTTGAGATTTATTTTGCCGTATTTTACGATATCAATAAACTAACATATAAATAAAGTGTATCTTTGTTTTACACTACATCTAAGTTTGCTTTTGTTTTGTTTGAAAATAAAGTGTATCTTTGTTTTACACTACATCTAAGTTTGCTTTTGTTTTGTTTTAAATAAACTGTACCAAATTTCCTGGTTTTCTGTGGGGCACCCTGTAGATGGAACATTTATTGTTTACATTTCTGGCGAGCCCTTGTTTGTCCGTCTACATCTATTTTGTCCTTCGGCCCTGCAGTCGGTGTTTCCCCCGTCTCTTTCTACTGTTCCTTTTGCTCTGTTGCGCCCTGATCCATTCTGCATTCTAGGTCTTCCACGAGCCTCAACTCTGTATCAAAAAGCCTGACTACACCTCTATCTATGAAGTGTTATAAAGCATAAGAAGTAAGTTCCAATTATTATAGTTACCTGCGGCAATTCATTAAGACCTCTCTATTCATTTGCAAGTAATTTTACTCACACCACTGGCATATTATTTCCGATAATGACAAAGTGTGACAGGAGTAATTATCATTATAATCATTTGGTCCAAGTTATCTGCTAAATTGTTACTTGCCTAAACTTTACACTTCCTCTGGAATACTTGAATAGCCAAGCGTCGCCCCTAGTCACAAAAGCTGAGTCTCCAGCTGTTCGCTTTCGCTGCGATTTGGTGACTAGTTTAGGGAAAGACGCATATTCTGGACTTGTATGTCAGCAGCGTGTACGGTGCTCCGCTCACCAACTAAAATTTGCCTCTTAATAACTGCACCTGTCGCTTGCTTGTCTGAGACATTCCGTCAGGTACCAATTACCAATATCTGCCAAGCACTTACTTAATGTGCCGTGCATGGCTGAGCGAAGGACCGCTGGCATGGCGCCACCGTTTCTATCCTCGTGGGTCACTTATTATGCTTCTGAGAGCAAAAGCTAATGTGAAATATAATTATGTACCCCAGGCAACCCTGCAGGTGGCATTTAATCATCGGTCTGATCAAAAAATGGTTACTAATGAGTGTTCTGTGTGGGTCACTTCACCGCATGCACACACGGGGGTGGCAACTTCACGCTTACTTTCCTCTGTCCACCAACACCTAATAACATGGCCCTGGACATTCTCTGTCAGCTGATTCGCCATGGTTTTTCAGGCAAGCGTGAGAGTAGCCAATCAAGAAGCATAATTAATTATAGGAATAATAAACAAAACAGCACGCGAGCACACATCACCGATGGCACTTCGGACAAGTGAGCTCAAAAAAAACTACAAGAATACCATAATTAAATCTTGGTCTGATGCAGCCCTTGTCAGAAATGATGCCATGACACTTTGAATAATTCATTTGTTTGAAGCAATAATTTTGACATTGCTGTGTTTGCAAAGTTAAGGGTACTATTGTTTGTGGTGTCTGGAAACTCTTGAAAATTATCATTCGGGAATGTACCTGTTTCTGCATAAATTTAAATCAGGAACATCCATATCTACAGATATATGTACTCGTATTCTGGTGTTCTGCTCGAAGGAAGGTCCAGTATTGCCGAAGCAGTTTCTTGGCAAAGGTTATACTGGGTGGTTTGCCATTACCTTCCCAGCAGTAGTTTTCGGGCAAGAAATTGGAATTTGGCCTGAGTGACGGCGATAGCTCACTGACTCTTCACGGAGGACACCGTGGGGTCTTTAATGTCCACGAAGTAATGCCGGCAGACTTTATTCTCATTTAACATGGATGGCACACACATTGATGAACCACCCTGACTGTGAAACACAAGGATGACAGTTTACAGCTGGGTTGGATTCAAACCCAGGCGAGGGGTTTAGAGGGGAGTGTGTGAACCATATTTCTCTACTCCAGGAATGCCACTGGATCAACCTGGATTGAAACCCTAACCGTTTGTGTGTCATTTGCCCATGCTACTGGGAGTGAGGTTTACTCCCAGTTTTACTCACTGGGAGTGAGTTTTATATGAATTGAGTATATGCACCCAATGTAGGATCCCTGGTCATGTGTGTTTCAAATGACGATTATTTTGCAGAATTAATTATGTTGTTATGGTTCGAGTTACTAACATAGAAGGCAGAATGTGAATTCCCTGAGGCTAACTCGATATTTGTCGTGCACAAATGTGGCAAGACTTAATATTTGGATAGTTTACTTTCCCCCAGTCTGTAACCTGCTAATATTGCACTTAAGTGATTATTATTATTATTATCTTTTGTATACCTTGTCGAGGTTCGTATAAGAGCTAACACGCAACGCACAGCAATGGGGGCATGAAACAGAGGGGCGGGAGTGGGAAGGACAAAACAGTGGGGAACAGAGACATAGGAGATCTGTGGAAGGGAGAGGTTGGGGCAGGAACATGGGGAATACAAGATGGACAATTACAGGGACTTTCAGGAAGGAAAGCAGCGAATTGAAGGAGGTGGGCTTGGGTGGATTATCGGGGTAGAAAATATCGAGGATTTGGTGGGGGATGATAAGAGGTGGTGGTGAACAGTTTTTTTGAAGGCCTGGAGGAAGAATGAGATTGAATAGAGTGAGGGAGTTTTTCCAAAGGTGGGAAAAAGAGTAATGAAAGAGTGAAGGCGAGCAGTGATTCGTGATTTGGTAGTTTTACCAGAAGGGGTTTGGCGGACCTTGAGCGCCCTGCGGAGTGTGGTGGGGACAAAACAGAAAGAGCATGGGGGGGGGGGGCGGCTGGAGAGGAGACGGCAGAAGACAGAAAGACCACCGACCAGCCTGCGGTGAGAGAGTGAGAGGCCAAAGACTCAGCCTCATCACGGGAGTGCCAATGATCCGAAATGCCTTGGTTTTCCACAGCGTGAAGCCGAGAAAGGTGGGAGGCAGGAGCACCAGTCCAGCGGGGAGAGCAGTACTCCATCAGGCTGCAGACAAAAGCTTTGTAAGTGATCAGGAGCTCAGGTGGTCCGAGGAAGGACTTTGCACGACAGAGAATTCCCAGTCGGCGACTGCCTCTGGAGGCGAGGTTTGAAATGTGGCTTTCCCAGG
>CM068959.1:58733481-58744821 GCA_035128595.1 Eptatretus atami | reverse complement strand
CCCTCTCATTTGCTCAAGGTCATCTGCCATCTGCCATCTACTTCGAAATCAGCAAACATTACTGCCCTGCTCAAAAAAGGTGTAAAAACAGATCCCTGCAACCACAGACCAATCAGCCTTCTCCCAATCATCAGCAAGGTTATGGAACCATCATCGCTCACATTAAATTCCTTCTCTTCCCAACAGATTGATTTCGACACAATGTGTTTCAACCTAGGTCAATCTACAGTGGATATGCTGTTACTGCTCTCCCAACAATGATAAGGTTACTTCACTGCTGGACAGTTAAATCACGGAGCATATCCCTCGACATAGTGTGTGCTTGACACGGTTGGCACCCTGCCTTGCTCACCAAACTCTCTCCTATGGTATCTCAAGGCCATCTCCACTCATGGCTCGCAAACTTCCTCTCCTGTCACAGGCCAAGTGTGGCCTTATAATGGAGTTTTCATCCCCTCTTCCTCTCCAGGCGGAGTTCTCAAGGAGCATTCTGGGCTCTGTTATTCTGGTTTTTCATCAATGACTTTCCGACTCTCAGGAAAATCCTCTTTATCTCTTTGCTGAGGACTCACCCTGCCGTACCATCTGTCATCCACTCAGACCGCAAGCAGCAGCTTCTACGCTCTCTGCACGTTTCGGGTGCAATCCAAAACGGTCCAACAGTATGGAATATTTCTTTTCAATTCCGACAAACCCACACTCTCACTATTGTCTCTCGAAAAGGACTGTTTGGAACCACCTCGACCCCATCTACTTTTCAACAATCCGCTGGAAGAAGTCCTTTCTTTTCAAGCTTCTGGGTTTCGCTATCTGCCATGATATTTCCTGGAAGCCACATTTTCAACCTGGCCTCAAAGCCAGTCACCGGACTGGGAATCCGTCGAGCAAAGCCTTCCTCAGCACCTTGAGCTGCTGACCACATACAAAGCTTTCGTCACACCCTGATGGATACTGGTCTCCTCTCTGGGCTGGTGCTCCTGCCGTCTTCACTTTTCTCTGGCTTCACGCAGTGGAAACCAGGCATTTTGGATCATTGATATATCCCCACGTGAGGCTGTAGTCTTGGGCCTCTCACTCTCTCTCTCTTCTGAAGGCATGTCGTGATCTTTTGTCTTTCTCCGCTCCTCTCTGTGTCTTGCTCCCCCTGCCTTGTCTGCGATTTGTCCCACCATATTTCCGCAGGGCGCTCAAGGTCCGCCAACAACCCCCTTCTGGTAAAACTACCAAAATCACGAATCACTGCTCACCTTCACCTTTCATTCTTCTTTTTCCTCCTTTGAATAAACTCCGTCATCTGTTCAATCCCATTCTTCCCTCCAGGCCTTCAAAGCAGCTGTTTCCTCCACCTCTTATCATCCCCCATCCAAATCCTCGATCTTTTATACTCCCGTTAATCCACCCCATACCCCCTCCTTCAAATAACCTGCTTTCCTTCCTGAAAGTCCTTGTAGTGTCCATCTTGTATACGCTCATGTTCCCGCTCATCCTCTCCTTCCAAGATCTCCTAATGTCTCTGTTCCCCACTGTTTTTGTCTTTCCCACTCCCTCCCCCCTCCTGTCTCATGTTCCCTTAACTATGCATTGTGTGTTAGCTTTCATACGAGCCTTGAAGGTATACAAAAATAAAAAAATAAAAAAGCCTGTCACTTGAGTTTTCCATGCCCTCTTGGGAATATTCTGAATAACTATTCCATGTGGCTTATAATAACCTGCGTGAAAAAAAAAGAAAAATAATACCATCGCAAATGCCAAATCGGAGCTCTCCTACTCATTGAAAAATTTCAAGTGTTTTTGTGCTTTTGCAATATCCTAGTCGACCTATGGGCTGAAGTACCATGCTTGGTATAGAGTACATAAATTCTTTCTCCTGCCATCCCATCTTCACCACCTGACCTCACCCCGACAACTCTCCCTCACCTTCAAAATTTTCACTTCACAGTTTCAGTTCATCCCAAGTGTATATGATAATCTAAAGTGTCAATCTTGCTCCTTCATTCACAAGCTGGGTTTTGTGTCACAAACTATTCAGGTTGCTCTTTCTCAAAGGGATTTGAGCCAGTATCACAATCTGCTTGCATCCGTTTATAGTAAAACAAGGATATCTTAAAGCAAAAATAATCATGGTGCTCTTGGAATCTAAACACTGAGGAAAGTATCCATGACAATGTTTGTCAGTTTGCCACTTTTTCATCGTCTGAATTGGTTTGTCTACTGAGCCATTTTGGTTGAATGGTTGAAGACTTGTTTTCTTTCTCTGCAAGTGTGGGTTTGATTTTCCATGGCTGCTCAATCTCACAAATCCGTACTTGTAAGATGGCCAGAATGCAAAACAACACCAACATAGAGAGTATCCAACAAAAATAAAACTCAATATGAATTTCAGGGAGGACTTTCTCTTTCAGTGGACTGGAATTAGCTGGTTTTTAATGGATTTTTCAAAAAGGAAGTCTAAAAGGAAAATTTTAATGTTTTACGATAGAAATAATTATACAACTGGAAGGGCATCTTTCCACGTGAAATTTTTGGTATTAATTGTTAAATCTGCGTTGTGTCATTGTGTCCAATATTCAATGATTGCATGGTGGAGATTTAGTACATGAGAGCACATTTTGGTGAAATCTATTGAATTAATTCAATTTGGGCCATAATGATAGCTGTACTAACCAAATTGGAGAAACATGTAACATAATTTAAATTCCAATTCGAACGACTTTTGCCTGTTGGATATCCCTCTTCTGAGCATTTTTTCAAATTCCATTGATAAAGTTAATTTTATTTGTTGTCCTAGTAATTTCACTGTCACTTATTTAGTTAATGTGCCGTTTTCGAATTCATTATATTAACATGTGTACCTACTCAAGCCATTTACAGAGGAGCATTTTGTATATGACAAGTGTAGACTTGCCAAAGAAAAAATTGCTTCTGTCAAAGACTTGTCAGAAAACATGTGAAAACAAAACAAGCGAAATTGACAATTTTTTCTAAAGCTGGTCTGCCAGCTTTTGAACAAGGAAAACTTGCCTGCCTGTGCTAGGTTATCAGCAAAACTTACCATTCTGTGCAGGCCATCAAAGAAAATGTCAAATGCACATGAGCAATACTTTTGAAGAATTCTGCAGATAAAGTTCAAGTGTGCAGAATACTACATGAAATCTGGCACACAATACGAAACGTTATGTTAACATTTCATCAAGCTCAGCAAAGACAATAGTTATGCACTTTATCATCACCAAGTAACTCTGGTGCAGATAAGCTTCATTAAATGCATCGAAGACCTTATTACCATCCATCAACAGTAAGAAGATTCATCACCAATGAGAAAATATGGAATTTTAGAAATTATTTCTCTGAAATGAGATGGATTAGAAAGGAATCAAAGATTTTGTTCATTACTAAACTTGGAAATTCCACCATCACATTGACTTCATGTTGCACCAATATAAAAGTAATAACTAATTAGTTTTCATCAGCAATGGCCAACAAACGACACTGATTTTTTTCTGCAATTTGAAATACTCGGTAGCCGGTCTTGGTGGTACATGAATGTCCATTGTTTTCGCATCTATTTCTCTCACAAAATGTGGAAATTACATTTCATATCAGACTCTTGGTCTACTCTTCCTTTGATGATGGCACTTCCAAATAAGTCAGCCACACTTTCATACAAATCTGTGCAGACTTCAGGATTATTTTCAAAATTGTGGATGCTGATCCGTGAAAGAAGTGCATCAGGTTCCGAGGGTGATTAGAAAGAAGTATGCTGCTCAGAATGATAGAAAGTATAGCTCAACGTCGGACTTGTCATGTACAGATATTGTAATCCACATGCTGGTTGTCTTGCCTTTGTAAGGACTGGCAATTGATTTTCTCGAGAATTTTATCAAACGAACAAGGTTCCATCTTGTATCAAAGGACACTTTGCTGCTGTATTGTGACAATCCCAGCTGAGCATCATTCTGACACCAAGTTGTCCACATTTGACAATTGTCAACTTGTATTTACAATAATGTAGGCAGGCATACTTCACCTATTTTAACAAGAAAACTGGGCTATCACTTTTCTGCATAATGAACAGAGCACAGTAAGGAAAGTGAATGCAGATGTATCATAACTACTGAAGAAAGTTTCTAAAACTTTTCCTGTGTATAATCTTTAATTATGGCACCATTTTTTGGCCAGACCTTGGCAATTCGACACACTTCAGTTTTCGATGATGGAATCCATCTTTCCATGGTGCTTTGAATTATCTTATTGCATGAGTAGGCCAATTCCAAATCTGCAGGCTTGCTTGGCCTTTTGCATCATTGAAGTTTGAGTCTGTCTTTTTTTCTTTTTGAAGAAAATTTGAAAATAATTTTGAATTCTTAAAAAAAAAAAATCTCTCTGTGTCTTATAAAGATGGCATAGTTATTACAAGTAATATGCCCAGTGATAGCCAAAGCAAAACAATCAAATTGGCTGCCAAACCAATGTGAAAGCTGCTAAAGTTCCTTTCGTATCCAACAGATATTGGTAAGGCGGACTTGCTGCTTTGCACGTGCAAGCAAACAAACTTGCCAAGGAAAAATTGCTTGTGTGTATGAGACTTAGCTCATTCTAAGGGGAAAAAAACAAACAAAAAAAACATAAAGGAAATTTATTACCAAGCAAAGAGATGTTATAAAGAAAAAACAAAATGAAATAATTGACCTTCTTTCTCAAAGGAATAATGACTGGATGGATTTGAGAAATGACCTTGTTCTGCAGGGATTGAAATTGTCACAATCATAAGCCTTACAATTAATGAAACATTTGTGAAAAGTTCGCTGGAAGAAAAGATTAACGACACTGGATATGATTATTTATCCTTCCTCGAACATCACATTTTTTACATATTAGATGTTCTCGCTAGTGTGCAGTATCATGTTAGCCAAGAGACAAATTTCTTTTCAGTAGGACTTCCATTGGAAACATAATCCTCCTGATTGTGAATGTGATAATCTTGAGAGAGCTCGTTACAATGCTCACGAGCTCCCAGGTGGATTGAGAATGGAGGAGGTGGGGGGGGGGGGGTAGTGGAGGGGTGGACCAGGATACCAGCAGTTTGTGATTATAAGGTGCAACTGACCAGCACTCATAGTTGTCTTATCACCAATGACAGTCTTAGGTGTGGATTACCACAGCAGTGCGGTCACGACCTATTGAGCGGTGCTCATGTCATTACAAGCTGAGTTTCTAAAAGGAGAGCCCGGCTGACCATGCAAAATGCACCTGTCTTTCAGAAGGACCTGGATGATCAGGCTTTCACAATACCTTTGGTGGAGAATGTCTTTGCTCCTGTGCTTACAGAAATGGAAATGAGGAATGAGGCAATGAGGTTTATAAATATATAAAAAATAAATAAAATGGCTAGTGAAAGGAAGAAGGGAAAAATATTCAATGAGCAAATAAAAAGGAAAACTTCACATGGGAGGAGGCCATAAGCCCGTCATGTCTGTGCCACCCCATCGCCCTCTCCAACTGAACCCAATCACCCAATCCAACCTACTCCACCAAAATCCAATCCAAACCATCACTTCAGTGGAAGGGGGATGGCAAACAGCCAGGGGTGGGTAGGGGCAAAAGGTACATCACAGACAGCACTTTCAACAATCACAACATGAAAAAATACAAAACATTTTAGTTTTAAAAATAAATGTTTTAGGAGAGTCGGGCAGTTAGTAAGGATTGCATTTACATACGCGACATGAAATACTTCTTAACAACACCCACAACTCACGATAGTCAATATCCAAGGTACCGTAGAACAAGCACAACATGCCCATAACGCCCACGATCTATCCATTTAAATTCCAATTCCACCTTTCATTTTCTGTCTATATCCCTGGACTCTATCTCCATTGCTCTTCAGTATTGTTTTCAAATTCCATTGTAAACCTATCTATTGTCCATGCTGCTACCGCCTCCCCAACAAGACATTCCACAGATGAATATAACTCGTGATACACCTGCCTTGCTACTGCCATTGATTCTTCTCTTTATTTATTTTAAGGTAGGCACTCTGGTCCTGTAGCTGTCCAACCTCATTATAAAGGTTTTCTGCATGCTATTTATCATATGGTCTTTATTAATTGTATTTCCATGAGACCTTGTTTCTTTCTTTCCTCTTTGGCAATGCAAAAAATTTTGGTCTCGCCCTAGGCCCTGGCTCATTAAGTTAGTCGACTGTATCTAATTCTGAAATAAACTATAGATAGCTTTACGGCTCACCCCTCCGATGGCAGCTATGTCCTCCCCAAATATGGCAACTCAAACCTGAACAACAATAATTCGACGATATGGCCTCGTCACAAATTCCGGTATTAACATTAACAACTATCTTCTTTGGAGCCTCTAAAACCCTATGTTCGTCGTGAATATACCAATATCTAATCAGCTATCTATGAGACTGTGCTGTCCTGTTTAAACCCCCATATTGAAAATCAACTTTCGATAGTTTTCCTGTGAAACACCGTCTAAAATTGCTCCTTGCATCATGCAGTCCCCATTCCTTTTGTTGGGCTGCAGGATAGCCAAGAGGCTATCCTATATTGCCCACTTGCCCTCTGGACCTGTCTTTAAAACCTGAGATTAAAAGATCACAAATGCTTAACATTATTTGGATTTTACATCTTTGTCAGGAGCAAGAGAGCAAGGGGCATCACAAAATGGTTAGAATCTGGCTCAGCTATAAAAACTATCACCCTCAGCTTAAACTGTTCTCGGGTGTAGGGTGAGGCGATATTGCGGCACCGTTCTTGGATGGAGCTAAACGGGAGTCCTGTCTGCGCATCTAGTTGGTGGATGTTAACGGGTCCACGGTGTCTTTGGAAAAAGGAGGTGAGCTATTGCTGGCCATCCTGACCAAATTCAAATTAGTTCCTTGAAGGACTGCTCGGAAGGCAATGTGTCTAACCACTCAGCCATTAACCTTCCAATAAATTGCTTCAGCAGCAACCAACACACATAATATTGTAGGCATATGTGACGGAAAATGGCTTAGTGCGTAAGAGGGGATAATAAATTTGTTAGTTATGTCATCATGAATATCAATTAAGTGTTTTCCATAATTAACCAAATACAATTTGCCACTGTCAGGATTTGATTGCATCAACCTTTGTTTTCCTGCCATCCCGTTTCTACTCTTGTCTTTATGTATGTTTCGTTTCCTACACGCTTATCTCCTTTTTCAAAAATCCATATAGTGGCCAGTGGCACATGCTATCAACCGGCATACTGACACACTGCCATGGCGGCACAAGGACATATGAACAGGAGCGTGGTAAATGGATGCAAGCGGTGATTTCGCGTGTGCAGAGCCTTTTGAAAGCCCTCCCCCAGGGTGAGGCCAACAGAGTATTGCATTTGGGTCGCGTTGTTTGTGTCTGCTTGTCCGCACTGAAGTCGTTTGCTTTTCTCTTCAACCGCTTTGTCGAATTGATAAGAAAATTTTCATCCATTGGAGCCGACTATCATATAGAATGTTTTAATGATGATTATTGAGTCATAGATAATGTAGTGTGGCAGCCATGTTGAAAAAAGGAAAGTTTTTGGACCACTGATTCTCCAAAACCGCACCCAAGGAAAAAAATTGAAACTTTGCCATGTGAAGTCCCACATTGGGGAATAAGTGTGATTTTTTATTTATGATTCATAGTGCCCTTCAATCTATGACGTCGTAATTGCATATGTAAAACGCTATATGCCGATCAGTAATCAAAAATTTTGCAGGATTCATCTCGCGGATAACATGGTTGGTTGTTCATGTGTTCGGCAGTCTTTCTTTTTCTTTTTTTAAACCTCAAAAATCTTTCTGAAAATGCTGAACAGATTGATGTACTTAAAGTTGGTTCGACATATAAAAAAAATTGGGGTCTATTGGAATTCTTAAAACTGTGTAATTTCCCTCCCCCCCCCAAAAAAACAACAACAAAACAAAACATGGTATTTGCTTTCTTCTCCAAAAACCTACGGACAGCACAGAATTTGATGAAACTGTTTGACCACAAAACTTTATCACCCGTGATGTCCCAAAAGTTTATTCATGGCATTAACAATAATGGCACAGGTATTGTACTTTCTCTCCGTTACATATTTAGTGGGTCATCCATGCTGACCAGTGGTTTTCCTGGTTATCTGTACTCAGCCGCTACCAGGCTACCAGGTGAGTGCCCAAGGGTACTGCTGCTAATGTTTTTGGTGCATTGTGGGAAAATCATCAGGCGTGGCAAGTCAGGATTTTTTTATTTGCAGAATATGCGGTTTTACTGTTCAGGTCTTAGTCAGGTATGGGAGCATGCGCCAGAGCAGTGCATCGCTGCGTCCACTTTCCGCTGGTACTTCCAGGGGCGTCCATTCTGGCCAATCCCCCAGTCGATACCACACCATCCCCATCTTCTCTTGAGATGCTATCAACCTGCTGCAACCATGGTGCACATGGTTTGCCCATTGACCTTCTCCACTCACGAGGCTCCTTGCTGAGAGGAATCTGGTGAGCAGACCATGGTCAGAAAATAAGGCCATGTCCAACACGCGCAGCTAATGCTCAAGACTAAGCGGAGGTAAGCAAATCTCATTTTGAGTCTCTCTCAGCAGCCGCTGTCGGTATAGAAAAGTCCGACAGTAATAGCCTTTAGGATTCTCCGAAGAGACCTTGGTACCAAGGAATGAAGCTCCATCTCAGATCCTGGTTTCAGAGTTCCAAGGCTTACATCCATAGACAAAGACTGGAAGCACCAAGGACTGTGAATACTCAGGTCCTTTTCTCCTTCCGCACAGGTATCCGAGAGCACCACACGCCATGCATCCAGGTGAATTCCAGTGACCCCCAGGCCTGCCCAGACGTCTGTTGATCTCTGGCTCACAGTCAGCGGAGACATGAATATCACCTTAAGGAAAAGCAAATCTACTCTTGACCTCAACATCCTCACCAAAACAGGTACATAATAGATAGCAGCATCAAGTTGTCAGTGAAAGCCTGGATTCTAAGTTTCGCACCCAGGAAACCCGTAATCCCAGCAGCACTGACTCCTGATTCAAGCACTCGAGGCCCCAAAAGGATATCCAGAGTCTCCACAAGCATGACTGCATTGTCTGCCAAAATCAGGTCAGAGATCTTGACATTTCCGAAATGATCACTGTAGCTTGATTTTGCCTGAACATCCTCCACAGAATCCAGTCCATAGAGTGTTGGAAGAAGTGCTGGGGCGCAATGTGCCCACTCTGACCAACTCAACAACAATGTGAAATAAGTCAAAAGATGGCATCACCACAACTCACAGAAGCACTTTCAGTACAGATAGGTATAGTTCAGACATAACTTGATCATTTTGGTGGCACCACACGAAGACCGGAATCCTCCCAGGAGGAATCCTGATTCACTGCATCAAACGTTTTGCAGAGACCAAACATAGCTGCAAGCCGCTATGCAAGCCTGCCAAAACTTCTCGTATGCATTCGGTGAGGACTGAAGAGCAAGGATACGGTCAATCGTGACTGCTTTGATGATAAAGCAAGACTGCTCTGTGGCAGCTGGTGCTCAAGTAGATGGCGGTGCAACCCTAATCAATAATTATCTGAAGTCAAGACCTTGCCCGACAGTGAGAGCAGCGTCACCCTCGGTAGTGTTGCAGTCCTGCGATCACCCTTATCTTTCCATCAGAGGGGATCGCTCTTCCTTCCAGTCAGTTGGATGATGCGCTGTTCCAGGCAGAAGACGAAAACTACATGCAGCAACATGATTAACAGGCATTTCCACCAGCCCTTGAGAAAGTTGCAGCATGGATGCCAATCATCCAGAGTTTTGCCCCATTCAACGCGTGATGCACCGCAGGCCTCGTGTTCCACAAACGATGGCGGAATCAAAGTTGATTGGAGGTCAGCAATAGGGATAAGTACACCGAATCCAACTCAAACAGCTGTTGACATCAGCCTGTACATGCGCCCAACGTAACCGACCACGCGGGCCTTCACTTCGGCCTCCTCTGTCAGAGCCTCTACCCTCCACTCTAGCTGCAGTTCACCAGGGAATGGGATTCGGAGCGAATGCATCATGTTGAATTCCTGTCAGCAGGAATGAGAATCACTTACCACAGGTGTATGCTCTACCCAATCATCGATTCTCCATGTTAGGCCTCTTGTCCCCTCAGCATCACGTAAAGTGTTTGCTCAACTCCTGAATAAGCTCAGCGCTAAATTAGGCCTGGCCATATGACTCTGATTCAATGGATATCGCATTTGGTCCTTGAGAGACATAATATCCCCCCTTACGGTGAGTTCCAAGACATCCACCAGCACCACATCAAGATAGCAGTCTGAAGGCACTCCACACTCTTCAGGATTCCCCAAAGACTCAGACCCCCAAATCCCAACTCAGGCTGTTTTCAAAATCCTCAGCTACGCCTCTCATTCCTTGAATCTTGCATACATCCAGCTAGGCTGGGATGCGCATACAATTCTCCCAATTTAAGCCTCAACTTCAGAGCTTGCTACAAAGAACCTGTGGTTTGGTATGACGACTGAGCACTCTGGTAGCCCTGCAGATTCTGGATCATCCTCCCGCGACCATCCAATGAGCACAGTGGGTCAATTCTCCTTTGGCCACCACCACCAGCGTGGAGTACAAAGTCCAGCGATTGAGCCCTGTGGGTGCTGAAACATAAGAGGCCAGCCCCGAAAGGTCCATGACTTCTTGCAAAGTCCAAGTAACTTAGTGCTATTCTGGTTCAGCAGTTCCAGACCCATGGGGACGCAACACATATCTCAAACCATCCCCCATCAGTTCCCATCGATGTCAATTGAAATCCCCCAAGGACTAGAAGAATATCTCGCCTGGGGCACTGAATTCAAGCCACATACTGAGCATGGCATAGAATGCATCCTTCACGGTGAGATCACACACCTCATCGGAGGCATATACATGAGACCAGGGATATGACGCTAAGGAGTTACGAAATCCTTAGCCTCATATACGCTCGTTGGACTGGTGTTACCTCAATTATCATTGGAGTTAGCTTATTGAACACAGCCGCAGAAACTCGCCTTTGCATGTACACCATCAGCCCAGCGGCGACCAGCACCACATGGTAGGTGTAACCACCCGTCCATGGTTCTCTCCACTATCCGGGGTTCTGATCCTCAATAGGAGTGGCTGCACCTAATTACTCGATGTTCAAATGGTGAGCTCAGATGATAACATAGACAGGTGATCATCCTCTCATTGGGATAGGACATTCCAGGCGCAGCCCACCTGAAGGCGACCGGCTCAGGTTATCCCAAGAAGACCACCCTCTGGTGGACGGACACCTGCTGCAGCTGCTACAG
>CM068959.1:58721907-58732692 GCA_035128595.1 Eptatretus atami | reverse complement strand
ACTACCAAAATCACGAATCACTGCTCACCTTCACTCTTTCATTCTTCCTTTTTCCCTCCTTTTGAATAAACTCCGTCACTCTGTTCAATCCCATTCTTCCCTCCAGGCCTTCAAAGCAGCTGTTCTCCACCACCTCTTATCATCCCCCATCCAAATCCTCGATCTTTTATACTCCCGTTAATCCACCCCATACCCACCTCCTTCAAATAACCTGCTTTCCTTCCTGAAAGTCCCTGTAGTGTCCATCTTGTTACCTCATGTTCCCCGTCCATCCCTCTCCCTTCCACAGATCTCCTAATGTCTCTGTTCCCCACTGTTTTGTCCTTCCCACTCCCTCCCCCCTCCTGTCTCATGTTCCCCTTACTATGCATTGTGTGTTAGCTTTCATACGAGCCTTGACAAGCTATACAAAAAATAAAAAAATAAAAAAGCCTGTCACTTGAGTTTTCCATGCCCTCTTTGGGAATATTTAAAAACTATTCCATGTGGCTTATACATAACCTGCTGTTGAAGATAATACCATCGCAAAATGCCAAATCGGAGCTCTCCTACTCATGACAAATTTCAAGTGTTTTTGTGCTTTTGCAATATCCTAGTCGACCTATGGGCTGAAGTACCATTGCTTGGTATAGAGTACATAAAATCTCTTCTCCTGCCATCCCCATCCTCACCACCTGACCTCACCCGACAACTCTCCCTCACCTTCAAAATTTTCACTTCACAGTTTCAGTTCATCCCAGTGTATATGAAATCTAAAGTGTCAATCTGCTCCTTCATTCACAAGCTGGGTTTTGTGTCACAAACTATTCAGGTTGCTCTTTTCATCAAAGGGATTTGAGCCAGTATCACATCTGCTTGCATCCGTTTATAGTAAAACAAGGGATATCTTAAAGCAAAAATAATCATGGTGCTCTTGGAATCTAAACACTGAGGAAAGTATCCATGACAATGTTTTGTCAGTTTGCCACTTTTTCATCGTCTGATTTGTTTGTCTACTGAGCCATTTGGTTGAATGGTTGAAGACTTGTTTCTTTCTTCCTGCAAGTGTGGGTTTGATTTCCATGGCTGCTCAATCTCACCAATCCGTACTTGGTAAGCATGGCCAGAATGCAAAACAACCACCAACATAGAGAGTATGCCAACAAAAATAAAAACTCAATATGAATTCAGGGAGGACTTTCTCTTTCAGTGGACTGAATTAGGCTGGTTTTTAATGGATTTTTCAAAAAGGAAGTCTAAAAGGAAAATTTAATGTTTTACGATAGAAATAATTATAACAACTGGAGAGGCATGCTTTCCACGTGAAATTTTTGGTATTAATTGTTAAATCTCGGTTGTGTCATTGTGTCCAATATTCACATGATGCACGGTGGAGATTTAGTACATGAGAGCACATTTTGGTGAAATCTAATGAATTAAATTCAATTTGGGCCATAATGATAGCTGTACTAACCAAATTGGAGAAACATGTAACATAATTTAAATTCCAATTCGAAACGACTTTTGCCTGTTGGATATCCTCTTCTGAGCATTTTTTCAAATTCCATTGATAAAGTTAATTTTATTTGTTGTCTAGTAATTTCACTGTCACTTATTTTAGTTAATGTGCCGTTTTCGAATGTCATTATATTACATGTGTACCTACTCAAGCCATTTACAGAGGAGCATTTTGTATATGACAAGTGTAGACTTGCCAAAGAAAAATTGCTTCTGTCAAAGACTTGTCAGAAAACATTGGAAAACAAAAACAAGCGAAATTGACAATTTTTCTAAAGCTGGTCTGCCAGCTTTTGAACAAGGAAAACTTGCCTGCCTGTGTAGGTTATCAAGCAAAACTTACCATTCTGTGCAGGCCATCAAAGAAAATGTCAAATGCACATGAGCAATACTTTTGGAAAGAATTCTGCAGATAAAGTTCAAGTGTGCAGAATACTACATGAAATCTGGCACACAATACGAAACGTTATGTTAACATTTCATCAAGCTCAGCAAAGACAATAGTTATGCACTTTATCATCACCCAAGTAACTCTGGTGCAGATAAGCTTCATTAAATGCATCGAAGACCTTATTACCATCCATCATACAGTAAGAAGATGTCATCACCAATGAGAAAATATGGAATTTTAGAAATTATTTCTCTGAAATGAGATGGATTACGAAAGGAATCAAAGATTTTGTTCAATTACTAAACTTGGAAATTCCACCATCACATTGACTTCATGTTGCACCAATATAAAAGTAATAACTAATTAGTTTTCATCAGCAATGGCCAACAAAACGACACTGAATTTTTTCCTTGCATTTGAAATACTCGGAGCCGGTCCTTGGTGGTACATGAATGTCCATGTGTTTCGCATCTATTTCTCTCACAAAATGTGGAAATTACCATTTCATATCAGACTCCTTGGTCTACTCTTCCTTTGATGATGGCACTTCCAAATAAGTCATCCCACAACCTTTCATACAAATCTGTGCAGACTTCAGGAATTACTTTCAAAATTGTGGATGCTGATCCGTGAAAGAAGTGCATCAGGTTCCGAGGGTGATTAGAAAGAAGTATGCTGCTCAGAATGATAGAAAGTATAGCTCAACGTCGGACTTGTCATGTACAGATATTGTAATCCACATGCTGGTGTCTTGCTTTGTAAGGACTGGCAATTGATTTTCTCGAGAATTTTATCAAACGAACAAGGTTCCATCTTGTATCAAAGGACACTTTGCTGCTGTATTGTGACAATACCAGCTGAAGCATCATTCTGACACCAAGTTTGTCACCACATTTGACAATGTCAACTTGTATTTACAATAATGTAGGCAGGCATACTTCACCTATTTTAACAAGAAAACATGGGACTATCACTTTTCTGCATTAATGAACAGAGCACAGTAAGGAAAGTGAATGCAGATGTATCATAACTTACTGAAGAAAGTTTCTAAAACTTTTCCTGTGTATAATCTTTTAATTATGGCACCAATTTTTTGGCCAGACCTTGGGCAATTCGACACACTTCAGTTTTCGATGATGGAATCCATCTTTCCATGGTGCTTTGAATTATCTTATTGCATGAGTAGGCCAATTCCAAATCTGCAGGCTTGCTTGGCCTTTTGCATCATTGAAGTTTGAGTCTGTCTTTTTTTCTTTTTGAAGAAAATTTGAAATAATTTTGAATTCTTAAAAAAAAAAAATCTCCTGTGTCTTATAAAGATGGCATAGTTATTACAAGTAATATGCACCAGTAGATAGCCAAAGCAAAACAATCAAATTGGCTGCCAAACCAAATGTGAAAGCTGCTAAAGTTCCTTTCGTATCCAACAGATATTGGTAAGGCGGACTTGCTGCTTTGCACGTGCAAGCAAACAAACTTGCCAAGGAAAAATTGCTTGTGTGTATGAGACTTAGCTCATTCTAAGGGGAAAAAAACAAACAAAAAAAACATAAAGGAAAATTTATTACCAAAGCAAAGAGATGTTATAAAGAAAAAACAAAATGAAATAATTGACCTTCTTTCTCAAAGGAATAATGACTGGATGGATTTTGAGAAATGACCTTTGTTCTGCAGGGATTGAAATTGTCACAATCATAGCCTTACAATTAATGAAACATTGTGAGAAGTTCGCTGGAAGAAAGATTAACGACACTGGATATGATTATTTTATCCTTCCTCGAACATCACAATTTTTACATATTAGATGTTCGCTAGTATGTGCAGTATCATGTTAGCCAAAGACAATTTCTTTTCAGTAGGACTTCCATTGAAACAATATCCTCCTGATTGTGAATGTGATAATCTTGAGAGAGCTCGTTACAATGCTCACGAGCTCCCAGGTGGGATTGAGAATGGAGGAGGGTGGGGGGGGGGGGGTAGTGGGAGGGGGTGGACCAGGATACCAGCAGTTTGTGATTATAAGGTGCAACTGACCAGCACTCATAGTTGTCATTATCACCCAATGACAGTCATTAGGTGTGGATTACCACAGCAGTGCGGTCACGACCTATTGAGCGGTGCTCAGTCATTACAAGCTGATGTTTCTAAAAGGAGAGCCCGGCTGACCATGCAAAATGCACCTGTCTTTCAGAAGGACCTGGATGATCAGGCGTGTTCACAATACCTTTTGGTGGAGAATGTTTTGCTCCTGTGCTTACAGAAATGGAAATGAGGGAATGAGGCAATGAGGTTTATAAAAATATATAAAAAAATAAATAAATATGGCTAGTGAAAGGAAGAAGGGAAAAATATTCAATGAGCAAATAAAAAGGAAAACTTCACATGGGAGGAGGCCAATAAGCCCGTCATGTCTGTGCCACCCCCATCGCCCTCTCCAACTGAACCCAATCACCCAATCCAACCCTACCTCCACCACAAATCCAATCCAAACCATCACTCAGTGGGAAGGGGGATGGCAAACAGCCAGGGGTGGGTAGGGGCAAAAGGTACATCACAGACAGCACTTCAACAATCACAACATGAAAAAATACAAACATTTTAGTTTAAAAATAAATGTTTTAGGGAGGTCGGGGCAGTTAGGTAAGGATTGCATTTACATACGCGACATGAAATACTCTTAACAACACCCACAACTCAGATAGTCAATATCTCAAGGTACCTAGACAGCACAACATGCACATAACGCCCACAGATCACCCAATTAAATTCCAATCCACCTTTCATTTCTGTCTATATCCCTGGACTCTATCTCCATTGCTCTTCAGTATGTTTCAAATTCCATTGTAAACCTATCTATTGTCCATGCTGCTACCGCCTCCCCACAAAGACCATTCCACAGATGAATATAACTCTGTGAAATACACCTGCCTTGCTACTGCCATGATTCTTCTCTTATTTATTTTTAAGGTAGGCACTCTGGTCCTGTAGCTGTCCAACCTCATTATAAAGGTTTTCTGCATCTATTTTATCAATGGTCTTTATTATTGTATTTCCATGAGACCTTGTTTCTTTCTTCCTCTGTTGCAATGCAAAAATTCTGGTCTCCCCTAGCCCTGCTCATAAGTTAGTCGACTGTATCTAATTCTGAAATAAATATAATAGCTTTACGCTCAACCCCCTCGATGGCAGCTATGTCCTCCCCAAATATGGCAACCAAACCTGAACACAATAATCGAGATATGGCCTCGTCACCAAATTCCGGTATAACATTAACACCATCTTCTTTGACCTCTAAACTATGTTCCTGTGAATATACCCTAATATCTTAATAGCTAATCTATGAAGCACTGTGCTGACTGTTTAAACCCCATATTGAAAATCACCTTTCGATAGTTTTTCCTGTGAAACACACTCTAAAAATGCTCCTTGCATCATGCAGTCCCCATTCCTTTTTTGGGCTGGCAGGATAGCCAAGAGGCTATCCTATATTGCCCACTTGCCTCTGACCTGTCTTTAAAAACCTGAGATTAAAAGATCACAAAATGCTTACATTTTGGGATTTACTCTTTGTCAGAGCAAGAGAGCAAGGGGGCATGCACAAAATGGTTAGAATCTTGGCTCAGCTATAAACTGTCACCCTCAGCTATAAACTGTTTCTCGGGTAGGGTGAGGCATCATTGTGGGCACCGTTCCTTGGATGGAGCTAAACTGGGAGTCCTGTCTGCCAGCATTAGTTGGTGGATGTTAAAGGTCCCACGGTGTCTTTTGGAAAAAGGAGGTGAGCTATTGCTGGCATCCTGACCAAATTCCAAATTAGTTCCTTGAAGGACTGCTCGGAAGGCAATTGTGTCAACCACCCAGCATAACCCTTTCCAATAAATTGCTTCAGCAGCACCAACACTACATAATATTGTACATATTGTGACGAAAATGGCTTAGTGGTAAGAGGGGATAAATAAATTTGTTAGTTATGTCATCATGAATATTCAATTAAGTGTTTCCATAATTACCATAAATTTGCACTGTCAGGATTGATTGCATCAACCTTGTTTTCCTGCCATCCCGTTCTACTCTTGTCTTTTATGTATTTTCGTTTCCTACAACGCTTCTCCTTTTCAAAAAATTCCATAGTGGCCAAGTGGCACATGGCATCACCGCAACTGACACTCCATGCGGCACAAGGACATATGACAGGAGCGTGGTAAATGGAGAAGCGGTGATGTCGCGTGCAGAGCTTTTGAAAGCCCTCCCCCAGGGTGCACTGCAACAGAGGGTATTGCATTTGGGTCGGTTTGTTTGTTTGTCTGCTTGTCCGCACTGAATGTAAGTTTGCTTTTTCTCTTCAACCGCTTGTCGAATTGAAAGAAAATTTTCACCATTGGAGCGACTACTCATATAGAATGTTTTAATGATGATTATGATGTCATAGATAATGTAGTGTGGCAGCCATGTTGGAAAAAAGGAAAAGTTTTGGACCACTGATTCTCCAAAACCGCACCAAGGAAAAAATTGAAACTTTGCCATGTGAAGTACTCCACATGGGGAATAAGTGTGATTTTTTTTATGATGTCATAGGTGCCTTCATTATGACGTCGTAATTGCATATGTAAAACGCTATATGCGATCAGTATCAAAATTTTTGAGGATCATCTCGGGATAAATTGGTTGGTTGTCATGTGGTTCGGCAGTCTTTCTTTTTCTTTTTTTTTAAACCTTCAAAAATCTTCTCTGAAATGGCTGAACAGATTGATGTACTAAAGTTTGTTCACGACATTAAAAAATTGGGGTCTATGGAATTCTACTGTGTATTTCCCTCCCCCCCCCCAAAAAAACAACAACAAAACAAAACATGTATTTGCTTTCTTCTCCAAAACCACACACACAATTTTGATGAAACTTGACCACAAACTTTATCACCCGTGATGTCCCAAAGTTTATTCATGGCATTAACAAAATAATGCACAGGTATTTACTTTCTTCTCCGTTACATAATTTGTGGGTCATCCATGCTGACCAGTGGTTTCCTGGTTATCTTATCCAGCCGCTACCAGGTACCAGGTGAGTGCCCAAGGGTACTGCTGCTATGTTTTTGGTTTGCATTGGTGGGAACAATCATCAGGGTGGCAGTCAGGATTTTTTTATTTGCAGAATATGCGGTTTTACTGTCAGGTCAGGTCAGGTATGGGAGCATGCGCCAGAGCAGTGCATCGCTGCGTCCACTTTCCGCTGGTACTCCAGGGGCGTCCATCTGGCCATCCCCCAGTCGATACCACACCCATCCCCATCTCCTTGAGATGCTGATCAACCTGCTGCAACCATGGGCACATGGCCCATTGACCTTCTCCACTCACGAGGCTCCCTTGCTGAGAGAATCTGGTGAGCAGACTCAGTGTCAGGAAAATAAGGCACATGTCCAGACAACCGCAGCTGATGCTCACAGACTAAGCAGGTAACAAATCTCATTTTTGAGTCTCTCTCAGCAGCCGCTTGTCGGATAAAAAGTCCGACCAGTAATAGCCTAGGATTCTCCGAAGAGACCTGGTACCAAAGGAATGAAGTCTCCATCTCAGATCCCTGGTCAGAGTCCAAGGCTTACATCCATAGAGCAAGACTGGAAGCACCAAGGACGTGAATACTCAGGCTTTCATCCTCCTGCACAGGTACCGAGAGCACCACACCCCATGATCCAGTGAATCCATGACTCCCCAGGCCTGACCCAGACGTCTGTTGATCTCTGGCTCACAGTCAGCGGAGACATGAATATCACTTAAGGAAAGCAAATCTCTCTGTGACCTCAACATCCTCACCACAAACAGGTACATAAAAGATAGCAGCATCTAAGTTGTCAGTGAAAGCCTGGATCTAAGTTTCGACCCAGGAAACCCGTAATCCCAGCAGCACTGACTCCTGATTCAGCACCTCGAGGGCCCCAAAAGGATATCCAGAGTCTCCACAAGCATGACTGCATTGTCTGCAAAATCAAGGTCAGAGATCTTGACATTCCGAAATGATGCACTGTAGCTTGATCTTGCTGACATCCTCCACAGAATCCAGTCCATAGAAGTGTTGAAAAGTGTGGGGGCAAGTGCCCACCTCTGACCAACTCCAACAACAACTGGAAATAAGTCAAAGATGGCATCACCACAACTCACAGCACTTTCAGTACCAGAGTATAGTTCAGACATCAAATTGATCAATTTTGGTGGCACCACACGAAGACCGAGAATCCTCCAGAGGGAATCCTGATTCACTGCATCAAACGTTTTGCAGAGACCAACATAGGCTGCAAGCCGATGCAAGCCTGCCAAAACTCTCGTATGCATTCGGTGAGGACCTGAAGAGCAAGGATACGGTCAATCGTTGACCTCTTTGATGTAAAGCCAGACTGCTCTGGGCACTGGTGCTCAAGTAGATGGCGGTGAACCCTATCAATAATTATCTGAGTCAAGACCTTGCCCGACAGTGAGAGCAGCGTCACCCTCGGTAGTTGTTGCAGTCCTGGCGATCACCCTTATCTTTCCATAGAGGGCGATCGCCTTCCTTCCAGTCAGTTGGGATGATGCCTGTGTTCCAGGCAGAGCACAGAACTACATGCAGCAACATGAGTACAGCATTTCCACCAGCCTTGAGAAGTTCAGCATGGATGCCACAGATCCCAGGAGTTTTGCCCCATTTCAACCGGATCACCGCAGCCTGTGTTTCCACAAACGATGGCGGATCAAAGTTGATTGGAGGGTCAGCAATAGGGAAAGTAACACCCCTGACATCCAACTCAACAGCTGTTGCATCAGCCTGGTACAGCCGCTCAACGTAACCGACCCAGCGGGCCTTCACTTCGGCCTCCTCTGTCAAGAGCCTACTACCCTCCACTCTAGCTGCAGTTCACCAGGGAATGGGATTGGAGGAATGCATCATGTGAATTCCCCTGTCAGCAGGATGAGAATCACTTGACCACAGGTGATGCTCTACCCAATCATCGATTCCTCGCATGTAGGCCTCCTTGTCCTCCCTCAGCACACGTAAAGTGTTTCGCCTCAACTCCCTGAATAGCTCAGCTCTAACATTAGGCCTGGCCATATGACTCTGATCAATGGTATCCATTGTCCCTTGAGAGACAAAGTTATTCTCCCCCTTACGGTGAGTTCCAAGACATCCACCAGCAACATCAAGGATAGCAGTCTTGAAGGCACTCCACACTCTTCAGGATTCCCCAAAGCACTCAGACCCCCCAAATCCCAACTCAGGCTGTTTTCAAACTCCTCAGCTACCCTCTCATCCTTGAACTTGCATACATCCAGCCTAGGCTGGGATGGCACAATTCTCCCAAATTTAAGCTACAACTTCAGAGTTGCTACAAGAAGCCTGTGGTTGGTATTGACGAACTGAGCACTCTGGTAGTCCCTGCAGTTCTGGATCATCCTCCCGCGACCATCAATGAGCACATGGTCAATCTCCTTTGCCACACCACCAGCGTTGGAGTACAAAGTCCAGCGATGAGCCTGTGGGTGCTGAAACCATAAACCAGCCACCCTAAGTCCATGACTTCTTGCAAAGTCAAGGAACTTAGTGCTATTCTGGTTCACAGTTCCAGACCCATGGGGACCAACACATATCTCATAACCATCCCCATCAGTTCCCATCGATGCATTGAAATCCCCCAAGACTAGAAGAATATCTCGCCTGGGGCACTGATCAACCACATACTTGAGCATGGCATAGAATGCATCCTTCACGGTGAGATCACACACCTCAGTCGGAGCATATACAGAGACCAGGGATATGACGCTCAAGGAGTTACGAATCCTTAGCCTCATAATACGCTCGTTGACTGGTGTTACCTCAATTATCATTGGAGTTAGCTTATTGGACACAGCCGCAGAAACTCCTTTGGCATGGTAACCATCAGAGCGACCAGACCAATGGTAGGTGTAACCACCCGCCATGGTCTCTCCACTATCCGGTCTCTGAACCTCAAAGAGTGCTGTAATACCGATGTTCAAATGGTTGAGCTCAGATGATAACATAGACAGGTGATCATCCTCTCATTGGGATAGGACATTCCAGGCACCCACCTGAAGGGACCGCCTCAGGTTATCCCAAGAAGACCACCCTCTGGTGGACGACACCTGCTGCAGCTGCTACAGCTGTCACTGAAAAGTTAGTTATGCTGTTACAGCTGTCACTGAAAAGTAATATTTGAAAAACTTAGAAGACTACAATATCCACCTGTATGATATATGTATTTTACCGTATGAGACATAATGTGCAGCTGATGCTCACCATTAGAGCCAGAGCATGCTAAAAGCATTTGATCGACGACTGTTGTCATCATCATTTAGATATTTAAATCGTATGCCATCCTGGTGAGGGTAAATAAGCCCAAATTCAGGACAGCAGACCGTTGCAGTCATGGGGACTCACTCCTATGGAGGGGTCCAATTGTCTGACCATGCTTTCTGGCCCTTTGGGGTTAGGATGTGTGTGTTTGAGGACCATCTGCTTCGGCCTTTGGGCTGAGGGGGATGTGTAATGTGCATGCCAATGGGACAGTCTTGTTAGACTGTGTACTTTGGCCATGGGGTCAAAGTGCATGTCCCAAGCTGTTTAAATGTTTTGATTTTTTAAACCTTATTTTTTGTATTAAAAAAAGGCGTCTCCATAAGAGGTAATTCAGCGTTAATTCAGGATGACATGCCGTTGAAGTCATGGGGACTCACTTCTATGAAGGAGTCCAATTGTATGACAATGTATTTTGATCCTTCGGGGTTAAGGATGTGTGTGTGTGTTTATTAAACCATGTGCTTCAGCCTCCGGGTTGGAGGCGACGCTTTGGTCTGCACATGTATGGGACTCATGTCCGTTTGAGATCGGGTGTGAGCGATTCGTCACACAATATA
>CM068959.1:58706326-58714311 GCA_035128595.1 Eptatretus atami | reverse complement strand
TCTTTTCTTCAACAATTTTACTCTCAGTTTCATTGACTCGTTCATTAATGGGTGCCTTTTATAACCGATCAACCTCAACAAAGATTTTTTTTTTTGATAAATTTGGTGCCCAAAGCCCAAGAGGTATTACTGCTCAGTCGTTTTTGCAACTAGATCTTTTGAGACCATTTTGATATTCTCTGTGCTCGGCATTGATATGTCTATCTTTAAAGGCGGCAACCAGATTGGAGTTTGTGACATACGTGGAGTTGCTCAATATTATTCTATTTTTTTCTATTTTGTCTGTGCAGAAGATAAATGTTAAAAGGGGACCACATGACGTTTTGGGACTGCTATAGGTAGGTTGCACATGACGTCACTTTCAGATATTACACATGACCCTAAACCCAGGCTGTTATCATGGCGATAAATCATATATCATAAATCAACATGGCGACCATGTTGATTGTGTACATATGCTATTTGGTTCACAACAGATACTAATGTAAAATGTATTGATTCTATGCGAAAATGGTTGGCTCTTGCTCTGTATTTGGGTGTTCAAACCGGTCTGATCAGAGAAGGACAAGTCATTGTTTCGTTTTCCAGCAAAAATGACCCACCATGGCTCTCAGATGGAGAAATTCTGGAGAAAACGGCGATCAAAATGGCTCAGTAATATTTCTGAGCTGACCCCGTTGAAGCTATGAAAGACAGTTGTTCAGCGAGGACTTCATCAGTGGTTAGTAATTTGTTATTTTGAGTTAATTGATTGAAAATCACCTTTCAACTTCTTCTTTCTATAATGTTGTGGTTGACGTAGGCTAATTTCTCTGCAATATGGTGTTCACCACCCCCACCCCTTCCCCCCCTTACCTCCACCACCCCCCCCCATCTCCCTTCCCCTAATATGTTACTCTATTTATTCTGAAGTATTTTAATGATGTATCAATTCATTTTTATCAGGCCTCTCTACTGATGCATACTTCATTAATGAAAAGAGGTCCATCATTTTTTAACAGCATTGTTTCATTAATGCTGTTGTCACTAATTAATTTATTCCAAAACACAAACATGTTTATTTTCTTGCTCTCTCTTTTGTTGGATACATTTGGTATATGTTTTTTTTGCTCTCAATATTTTGAGACTATGTATTCATTCATATACAGTATTAGAGTAGGGTGTACAGCAGTACAGCGATTAGCAGACTTCATGGAGATTTGAGAGGTACGTATTGCATTGGAAATTGAGACACAGAGCGTTTGGATGTCGATCCTTCATCTGAGCATCAGAGAAAAGACTCCATGAGAAAGTCGAGTCCACCAAATTTAAATAGCTTTTATATATTTTGCATTCGAGTTAATTTTTCTTATAAAATCCGGAATGTCCCTTTTCTGCAATGAAGGCACTCACTATTATTATTCAGAACGAGGTTTTTTATGAAATTTGAATTATATGAATTGGGCACTAAAATACTGGGTTGTTATAACCCAATAAATAATTATATCTCGATGAGCTCTGTGGATCATTGTTCAATCTGATTCCTATCTATTTTCTTCTAGAGTTTGCATCCTTTGCATTTGTGCAATTCAGTCTGCCTTTCATCCATCTCGGTCAGGGTCTTTTGGATCGTGTGCCAGTCCGTATTTCACTGAAAGACTACACATTTTTTGTGTAGTCTCAGTCATATATGGATGTGCAAACTTTCCCCGTTTTACCCTGATACCATGACTGCTGGTTTATTTCCGTTTCCGGGGTGTCACCTTCTTGCTCTGACATCACGGTCGTAAAGGCATGTGTGCCGTTTGTGAGCGAATAAACGCATCAAAATCTGTCGAGTTGTCCAGATTCATTATACTTTCTTTCTTATAGCGAAATAGGCCTAATCACCTGTTTCGTGACACAGTTTGATGTTTTCAGCTGAAAAATCTACTTTCCTCAAGCTACGTATATGGATGCCTTCACATCATGCAATATTTTGTCTATATCTATGCCTTACATCTGTAAGTAAATTGTCAAAATACTTCGAAAATATCGCAAGAATGCAATTGCAGGCCACTCAACCATGCGTGTATACCTAGCAGGCATGCATTGTCTTGACCCACAATACACAGCAACACCACATCATTGGAACACTCCTTTGATCTTGTGCATAAATTATGACTCTTAAATAAGCCATTTCTTCTTTCATTTCACGTATTTTAGCAGCTTCTGAAGAACAGAGCATCCAGTACAAGCATCCTCAAATTGTTCCACAGGCACGGCAGAGAAGTCACCGGACACTCGAGCCACCATTTCTACATCCGGTTCATGGTAAGGTTCTGTCGTGGGAAGTGGTAACCGAGATGAACAGGCTGGAGTCACATTTTCATGGCCAGGTTTGGCTACAATTTCATAGTTAAATGACAGTAAGCATGCAGACCAACGTGCAATTCTCATTCCAGCTTGACCAAGACCTTTTGAAGAGGTCAGTGGATTGTGGACTGTACGCAGGATAAATTTCCGACCCCACAGGTAAGTACATCACTTCTCATTTTCCCAGATGCAGGCAAGTGCTTCCTTCTCTATTGTAGAGTACTTGCGTTCGCATTCTGTGAGTGTACGTGATTAGCGTAGGGACAATGGTGGTCAGAGTTGGGTCAAACAAAACAAGTGCAGGGCTGTTAGCAATTACGTTTTTCACCCTTTCAAATTGAGTGTGTGCCGCATCAGTCCAGGAGAAGTCAGCATTCTAGCACAGTCAGGGACAGAGAGGCTCTACAACTGCAGCATAACTGGGAATTAATTTGGAGTACCAGGAAGTCAAACCAAGAAAAGAACACAGAACAGAGGCATCCTTTGGGGGTGGTGATTGTGTTCCTGCCTCCACATGTTCTAGGTTTGGACCCGTGCCTTTTTCTGAGATCACGTGACCCAGAAAAGAAAGTTCAGTCTTCCTGAAATGACAGTTCTCATAATTCAGTTTTAACCCTGCTTGATCAATACAATTCAAAACAGCTTAAAGGTGTTCCTCATGTTTCTCAGGAAATGAAGCATACACAATTATGTTGTCGAGGTAACACTGGATGCCCTCCTGTCTAGATAAGGTCTGTGACATCATTCACTGGAATGTACTGGGAGCAGAGGCAAGACCATAAGGTACACGGCAATAGTGGAAAAGGGTCTCGTGTGTAATAAAAGCCGGAAGGTCTTGGCTTTCCTCATGCAAGAGCACTTCATGATGTGCACTCTGAAGCTCATGAGTAGAGAACATTCTCACTCCATGAAGTTCTGCGAAGCCCTCCTCAATATGTGGGAGTGGATGGCTGTCTATTACGATTGACTTATTGGGTTCACGAAGATCCACGCACAGTCGTATCCCTCCTGTTTTCTTATGCGTAATGACAATAGGTGAAACCCATTCAGAAGAGTCAATTCTCTCAATGGTACCTGCCTTTTCAAGTGTTTTCAATTCTTGGGAGACAGCATCGCAGACAGCAAAAGGCGGTGAAGCTTCTGCTGGATTGGCATCACATCAGGCTTTGTCTTTACTCTGTGTGCAAATCATTTTGTGTAGCCTAGAGTTCCAATGGTGTTTGGATCAGACATCCGACGGCGACAAGCTGCTGTTTGATGAACAGAGGTACTTAGCACTGCTGATGCAGGAGCAACCCATCCATTGACAATATTCAGTCTTAGAGCAGTGAAAAGGTCCATGCCAAGTATAGGTGTTCCAGAAGGCACAATGAAAAAAACTCAGCAGGCACAGAAACATGGCTTCCGCCATGGCTGATTTGATTTGTCCCGTAATTACAAGGGCTTTCTGAAGTGTAAGTTCCTGTTCCAAAAGCAAACGTTCATGTATGCAAATGTAAGGGTTTTCTCGATGAGCTGATCACGTATCATTTCATCAGAGAGATCTCTAAACTCACCATTAACCACAATCTCATCTAAAGCAGCAATGAACTGAGCAGTCGATTCACCCGGTCTTTGTGCTCACTGGCGAAACTTATTTCGGTCAAAAACAATGTTCAATTTTGGCCTGAAAAAGGCTGAGCAGCAGCGTACATGTCCTCAGAAACTGGGAGAGTATAGAATAAATGCTGCCCTTCTGCTCCAAGACTGTAAAAGCAATGCACGCTACCTCGCATCCGAAAGTGCCTCATCATTTACTGCCAGAATGAAGTTCTCAAACACATGCATCCAAGATGTAAAAGGTATCGAAGGCTCACCCGGACTTTGTAAGAATGCCGCCGGTGGTGTAAGAGCAAGGTAAGCCATAATCGCCACTTTCATCAAATATCATCATTGCCAATATGTTGTATAGTAATGGCAGCAGACATACAGGCTCTTCAGCTCAACAGTCTTTAATGGCGAATCACTCCTGTCTCTCTGTGTCTGTCTCTGTCTGTCTTTCTCTCTCTCTCGTTACGACCAGTTGCGCATCCTCATTTCTGGTCCATCATGCATTCCTTAATATTCACGTAACTCCCAAGATCACTAATAGTCATATATAATGCTCACGGGCACTCTGGCCCTCTAGGCGGGAGTGCCCTTCTCAGTTTATCGTAGCTCGGGCCGGATTATGTGTACCAGAGTAAGGCTAAAATAAGTGCTCCTCTGCTGGCCTTGGGTGGCCACTTAAGGCTAGTATTGGGTTGGAACCAGAGGTAGAACTGGGTTTGAAACCTGTACGTAGGTCTGATAACTGTTAGATGTCAATTTTGGAATTTCGATGACATCCACGGTTGCTCCATTAGAGTAAGATTCCAATATTTTACAACCCAGGCTACCAAGGAAGCATAACCCACTGCTTCCCCTGCTGATGATCATGAAAGGCCATGCAATGTAGCACAGGTCGGTAGGAAAAATTGATATCATCTTTGAACCAGGGTTATATATGAATCAGACTTTCCGATAACTCTGTAATACAAATAGATATTGGATAATATAATATGTGGAGCCCCTTTCAGAAGGAGAAGAGTGAAAATGTTTGTTGTTAGTTATGAAATTTAGATTATGCAAATGAGGCTCACCTGCTTCACTTCATTTCTTGGTATCTTCAGTGTTATTTGGTGTCAATCAAGCAGCATACAAGTTGCCTACATAAACTCTGCATCTTATGATTATAATGTTTTGCTGATCAAGTCAAAAGACGAAGGCTGTTTAAATTATGACCTTGAGTATTTCCATTTTTGCTGTTGTTAATTAGCCCGGTCAGTTCTACTCGAACAGAGGCGAGGGACGGGGATAGCCGATCAATCTCCTGAGAGCAACCAAGAGGTCCCTCACATCTAAGAAGTTGTGTTTTTGCCTTCATGGAGCTAGGACCACACAGACTTGCATAATATTGTTGTGGTTCTGGAAATCACATGCCTCCAAGGCAATGGCATCCATCATACAGTGATCCCCAGACAGTTATTAACCTCACGCCATCGAAGATGATGGAGGTTACTGTTTTCACCCCTTTCTGGTTTGTTTGTTTATTTGTTTGTGAACAGTATTACGGAAAAAACTCCTCGACGGATTTCGACGAAACTTGTGGGGGGATTAGGTATCGCGGGGTGGGAGGGATTAGTGCGTGTATTGTAGTCCGTTCCAAGGATCATGCCACTCATTAGAATGAATTTTCGGGACTTGGTGTATCTCCCAAGATCCAATGGCCGCCTATTGGCGCAGCCTATTTTGCGCCATTTGAAAAAATATTTGAATTTTTTTTTTTGATATTCTACATGTTTTAAGTGATTTCCAACCCCCCCCCCCCCCCCCCCCCCCCAAAAAAAATTGTTAGAGAAAAAAAAAAATTTGCAACTTTTTTTTCAACAAATTTCGATTTTTTTTTTTGTTTTTTAGATTTCTACATATTTGTTATGAAGTGATTTCCAACAAAAAGCATGCCAAAATTATAATTGCGGCTGATTTTGGAACTTCAGCTGGATATACCCACGGAAAATCAATTTCTGTCTCAAGGAATCTAGTTATGACGAATGAATTGAGTAAGTAAAAGTTAAAAGTAAAAGGGAAGTTGCAACTATAACTCTGAGCACTGTTGACGTCAAATTGAATGAATAGGATATCAGGTTCACTTGAGTGACCTAGCAGTATTGGCGGTGGAGGTTTTGCACTCTACCGAGTGCTCCCCCTCTAGTTAACCTCTGCCATCGAAGATGGATGGAGGTTACTGTTTTCACCCCTGTTTGTTTGTTTATTTGTTTGTTTGTTTGTGAACAGTATTACGGAAAAACTCCTCAACGGATTTCGACGAAACTTGTGGGGGGGATTAGGTATGGTCGAAGGATCATGCCATTAGATTTTGGACTTGGTCCAAAGTCCAATATGGCCGCTATGGCGGCCATTTCGAAAAAATATTTGAATTTTTGTTTTTGCATTTCTACATGTTTTAAGTGATTTCCAACCCCAAAAAAAAATTTGTTAGAGAAAAAACCCAGAAATTTTGCAACTTTTTTTTCAAAAAAATTTCGATTTTATTTTTTTGGCATTTCTACATGCGCGTCAATCTAGTTTAGTTTATTCAATCGTGGTTCAGTAGAGTCTGATCCGTTTTGACCTACAATGAATAGGATATCAGGTTTACTTAAGTGACCCAGCAGTATTGGCGGCGGAGGTTTTGCACTCTACCGAGTGCTCCCCTCTAGTTTTCATTAGTATTCATACAGTTAGACTTCGCCCACGCCCCAGGCGGCTGCATGTAGAATGGGTCAATGGGACGAAGTCCGTTGTGTGGGTCTCATAGCGAGGTCTAATTATATCTCTTTCTTCCTTTCCACCATCAGCGAGGCCGCCACATAGGTACGTATGAATGTCCTCGCGGAGGCCAAGAAAAGCATAAACACCACGATGAAAAACCCTCTACTGTAAGAATAATGTGTCGAAGGTAATAGTAGAATCATACATTAAATCCCAACACTGTACAGGACGCACATGGCGTGCCCGTTTCAACCCAAATCTGCATCTGGTACTATTATCTATCTTCTTTTCGACCAAAATCTGCATCTACTATTTATATCGATGTTCTTTTCAACCCTGATTTATATCCAATCCTTTCCTTCAATCCATGACACAGATTGGGGCTGGTGCCGCACTCAGGTGGCCGCCTGTGAAGATCACCGCTATGTAATAACCACATGCGTGATATCAAACACGCCCGCAGCCCCATGATAATTACCATCGCACAGTACGGGATGCGCATGGCGCACATCTTTGTTCGGGTCTGAGCGCTGATTTACAACAGCGCCTTACCATCGATCTTCACTCGCCACCCCGGCTATCAATATCTCCCGCAAACGGCAGAGGTCATCCCACACCTCCACCTCGATGCAGCCGCCACCAAGCAGAGGCATGCTGTACGGCCCAGATCGCTCGGACCACATGGCGTACGGATGGAACAAGTGCATTGACCAGCGCCAACCGCAGAATGGCAGGGGTGCCCGAGTGGGCATGCGGAGCCGATGCGACCCTTGGCCAGTCGCCGGAACATGGCCCGAGAGTTCGGTGCAAGGAGATTCATATCGTGGGGTTCAGAGCAAGACAATTCCGCAGCTCAGCCATGTCTTGCCGTATGTACAAATAAGACCACTTCCAGCCACAGGGGCCAGGTCGCGCAAGGCCAGGGTCCAATCGGAGCGCATGATTCGGATGATGCATCGCTTCAGGTCGTCAACCCCACCCTACACCATGGACCTTATAAAGGCGGATCGCGAAGCCGTTCATGGCTCGCCTTGCTTAAAAAGCTGGGATCTCTACATTCCACTAATGCTTCGCTTGCCTCATGTGCTGGCTCCGCCTCCCACCGCCTTCATTGCCTGTCAGCTCTGCCTATTCTCTGAACCGGTGCACGCACTGAGCCCGGCACAGTAACCAGGCAGGAGACAACGCGCTGACTCTCAAGGAGGGATCGCTCAGCGGAGCGTCCCCCAATGTGTACTGGGTAGCGTGGCTGGCCGACCGTGCAAGGTATTGCGAGACCGATAGCCCTCATCTCCTCTCCTTTCTCATGATTATCTCCT